>OZ038459.1:18134155-18496418 GCA_964036195.1 Sphaerolaimus hirsutus
TTTTAGTAAAATTGTATAAAAATTGTATAAAAATTTTATTTTATTTTTATTTTATTCTTGTTGCATTTTATTTTATTCCCAAAAGTCATTAATAAAATAAAATGACTCATTTTACAAAATTTTTACAAAAATTATACAAAAATTTTACAAAAAATCAGAAACATGCATGCAAGGCCAGAAAAATGTTATAATTAGACCTTACATGAAAAACCCGTGACAAATTTTTCCCTTACTTTTCAAAAGTTGCATGCAATATGTATTGTTAGCTAGCTGCAAGTGTAAAGTTACAATTATTGATAAGAATGGTTTGCATTTTCAGTGGAAGGACTACTGGAGTGTGCTGGGCACATTTGTAAAATGTCATGCAAAGTGTCAATTGTTATGACAAATGTGAAGTAAAGTATCAATTGTCATGCAAAATGTCAAGTGTCATGTAAAATTTCAAGCAAAGTGGCAATTGTCATGACAAATGTCATGCAAAGTGTGATTGTGTATCCAAATCTTGTGTTTTTGTATCCATAGTATGTTTTATATCCAAATCTTATGTTTTTGTATCCAAATGTTCACATAAAGTTTTGGAGTTAACAACAACATAATTTGGATACAAAACATAAGATTTTGAAATAAAACATGAGATTTGAACACAATTTGCTTGACAACTGATACTTTAATTTTCACACGTCATGACAATTTACACTGTACTTTACATTTGTCATAACAATTGACACTTTGCATGACATTTTACATGACATTTGACACTTTACAATGCTTGGGACACTCCCCAGATCCATGAATAAATAGGTAGAGACTCGAGCAATGAGACAAAATTTTACAAAAAATATGAATTTTTATACAATTTTACAAAAATATGAATTTTTATACAATTTTACAAAAAATTTTACAAAAATTTGAATTTTTACAAATTTTTATTTTTATTCTTAAATTTTCCATTTTATTTTATTTTATTTTATTCTTGAATATTCCATTTTATTTTTATTTTATTTTTTTCTGAGATTTTGCCAACCCTGCAGTCTAGGATCATTAAATACTGCTCTAACATAATACCTAACTAGGTATTTATCATGCCTAATGGTATCAACATTGCGTACAATATCCAAGCAGAAACAGCACAGCAGAAAATGGGAGGATCCAATGAAACATGTAAGCGCACGAAACATTTTGTATCATTACACACGCACACGTGCCCATGAAACACTTTGTATCATTACACACGCCCATGCGCTCATGAAACACGTCGGTTTGCCCATGAAACACGCGCGCGCGGTGTCATAGCAATGCGTGAGTGCGCAATCTGTGTACTGATAATTTGTTAAGTAGAGTGTCGATAGATATAGATATTTTGATTAACAAATTAACAATTTTTCCTACTGTTTTTGCTTGAAAAATTCCCCTGTGAATTATCATTTCGTTAGACTTTTTGAGGGGGGAACTTTTCGAGGTGATGAATTATTGATGAGGGGAATTAATGTTTAACTATCAGAGGCATCAAACGCAATTTAGCAAACATGTAAATAGGTAATATAGAGCGCTGAAAACAGTTAATTATACTTACCAAAATAATAATTAAATGTGATGCGCGCGCATACATTGCTATGACACCGCGCGCGTGCGTGTTTCATGGGCAAACCAGCGTGTTTCATGAGCGCATGGGCGTGTGTAATGATACAAAGTGTTTCATGGGCGCGTGTGCGTGTGTAATGATACAAAATGTTTCGTGCGCTTACATGTTTCGTGTAGCACACTCGCAGAAAATTGTACCGGGGCGTCTACAAACTGTATTAAGTGCCCACACTCTAGTTTCAAATCGAAATTTCGAAATTTCATAAATCAGCTTTGAACGCATTTGAGTTTTTTTAGAATGATCTTTTTTATCTCCATCAATTGTAGCTGACACGACAGACATCTCACTCTCTCTAGAAAATAAAAATGCGTTCAAAGCTGATTTATGAATTTTAACTAGCGTGCGCAAACACAATTAGGAATGTAGCAAATCAGCTGGCAGTGGGATTGGGACCCGACCCGGAACTAAATACCCGCATTTTCCTGGACCCGAAATACAATACCGCAATATAAAAAGAAACAATTTTCCCAACCCTATGTGCGGACAAAGATTGGCAGTACGGCTGTTTGTTCTGCGTTTGGAAAGGAAAAAGCCATGGAAAAGCAAACAAGCGAACTTGCATTTTAATCTGACATTAGTGAAAATAAGATACTCATAGATGCAAAGTTCACATTTTCACGTCTGCTTTTCACGTTAATGTACAGTAAATACGCAGAGTTTTTAGATGCGAATTGTTCCAGCCAATTCCAAATAAAAAATTGTGAGCACGTCTCTGTCCAGAGTTACGTTCACAAAGACATACCGTATCTGTTCGAATATAATTACCCTGCGGAGTTGTTCGTCAGAATTTTTTAAGCGAAACTATTCAAGTGAAATTATCATATCGTCAAAATTTTCAAGCATGTTTCAAGTTATTTCACAAATAACAAAATAACATGCCATTTTTTCAAATTGAACACGACAAATTGAACGAAAAATGAGGAATTCCTTCGCGAGAATAATCGTTTGATCCTCCCTAGTGTAACAAGGGATTTATTCAAGAGCCGAATAACTCAAGGAGACGAATTATTCGAGCAAATATGGTGTGACATGGCGTAATTTTATCAGTAGTAAATATAATAGCGACTTGTTGCAACAAAGCTAAGACATACCTTTCTTAAAAAGCATTATCTATTGCTTCTGTTGGCACCGTGCCAAACGGCGCCAGGCATTGGTGCTTTATGTTGGTTGACACTGACGAAAAATGGTGGAAAACGGATACTGAACGATTTGGGGGAGGGCTCATGGAAAATGGCCCGAATATTTGCTGATAGATAGATAGATAGATACCTAGCTGAGCGGGCCGCCAGGATAGATCGATAGCTGGCAGATTTGGGGGGGGGAGGGTAGCCCAACGAATTGCAACGGGTGTACATGCCGATTGGGATTACATGCCGAGCGGGATTACATGCCTGGGGAGCCTACGTCGACTGAACGAGATCAAGGCACTAGACAGAAGAAACCTTCAATTTTCATGACAAAAGATGGTTGAAAGTTCGAAATTCTTATCGTCACAGTCAGACAGTGAACGCCGCTTTATGGAAATGTGTTATTATTTCGTTGTGAAATCGATAGATCTTTTTCAACAGAAGTTCTGCAAGATCAACTGCGATTGCATACATCATTTTACATTTTATTCTATCTTACATTTTATATGTATTTACTCTCAACTCATACATTTACTTAATCTTACTCTTAACTTTCCATTTATCATTTTACATTATTTTTAACTTTACTCTTTGTCTTTACTTTGCCACTTGCGGAACTAGCACCGTGTTTCCTCAATCTGGAATCTGGATACAGCTTTTTTCTGTCCATTGTGTGAACATCAATTACCGTAGTTCAGTATTCAATTTTCGTAACTTTGAGCATGCCATGGACCTATCAGAAAGTGAGAGTTATTCGAGGGAATTAATGTTATAAGAATGTGGAGTTATTCGAGTTGCATTCAGGTATTATTATTCAAATTGGAACTTTTGAAGAAAGTAAAACGCGTAATGTTCACCTGTGGTAATATAGAGAATTGGAATTTGGTAAACATTTATCGATGTAATGTATCGACCTGGGGGCGGTCCCAAGCCCTGTAAAGTGTAAAGTAAAGTGTCAAATGTAAAGTCAAACGCAAAGTAAAGTGTCAATAAAAACAAAAAAGAAAAGATGTTATTACTGAACTTTGCATGACAATTGACAGTTTATTTTGCATTTGACTTTACGTTTGACACTTTACTTTACACTTAACAGGGCTTGGGATTGGCACCAGGTGACTGAAATGCACATGCAATGATTGTACTTTGTAATACTAGCGACTTTTAGGTATACACCTCTAGTAGAATAGGTAAATACATGTTATATTTGTATAAGAGTGAGATCGGTCAATAACAAATCAATATATCGTGGGGAAACCTGCGAATCACATTTTATCAACAAAATAATAGTGAAGGAAGCCAAAATGGCGAAATTTATTGTCCCGATCTGGATTTGGCTGGCCAGATTAATTGAGTTTCTTCTCAAAATCACTCTTTGCATGGTCCTATGCATGGTTTATGAAGCCTATTGGTTCAATGCTAGTTTCGTTCCAGGTAAATCCAGGTATTTTCTCTCATGTTCTTTATAGGTATTCATCGGACTAAACGCTCTACAAACAATATTTGGTAACCTGTTTTGATGCAAAAAGTCTAAGTACCTAAATAGTCTAAAAGTCGTGAAAGTAACAAAATTCCTCAATAGTGAGAGCAATGCAATCACTGAGAAAATGGTCATTGTTTTTGAAATATATACATAAAGATATATATTGAATATAACATCAAACATCTAAGATTTTTATATTTTCTATTTTTTATATCTACCGTGTTTGCTTGAATAGTTCCCCCTTGAATAATTCCCCCCTCGAATAATCCCCCCTGTAAGACTAGTGAGGAAATAATACTCCCCCCCCTCGAATAAACCCCCGTTTAAAGATTTGATTAATTTGTTCTACCTAATTTTAACAAAAATGGCACGTTATTGTGTTTATAAGGCATGTTTCAGGAAATGAGTTGATGGAAACATGCTTGAAAATTTTGACGAAATAATAATTCCCCCCTTGAATAATTCCCCCCCTCGAATAGTTCCCCCCTCAAAAATGTCTGACGAAATAATAATCCCCCAGGGGGATTATTCAAGCAAATACGGTATATAAATCTCCCAGAGATTTTTAGAACACTGCTCAGTCACTGAGGACAAAACTTTCAGGCTATCTCTGGCTATTGAACACATTCAAAAATGAAGAAAAAGATATAGCAAAAGCACAAGAAGCAGCGTGGAAACCTTACACATTGCAGAAAAGGCTGCTGTTCAATAGCATCTCAGTTTTGCTAGTTTGGGTTGCTAGACAATGGTTAGTGCAACTAGAGTTCAACTTAAATAGTAGGTAAACGTAGTAGTATCGAAAACGCCGCTGTGGGAGCACCAAAAAACCGCAGCAAAATTGAAATTCGGTGCTATTTATTTACCCATAAATTCGGTGATGAAAAAAGGTCGATTTCGAACACTCTCCAACATGTTGCACTTTTCACCCATGTATTTATGACAGATACTACGGAAAATGATGCAAGCGCCAAAGTGAAAAGCACTACTGTCTTTTGACACGTCAGTAGGAAAATGTAAGGTGTGGAACTGACTGTAACAAGTATATAAAGTTGTGAGAACTACTTCTTACTCACCACTTGAAATGTCACAACTTTTCTTGTCATTTGACAAGGCACAGAAAAAAGTCAAACAATTTCACGACTTTCAGGGGTGTATTGCGAAGTGACAGCTTCATGGGAGCGCTGAAAGAATCAACCATGCTGTTTCTAGTGCTGTATTTCTCACAAATACCATCGTGCATTCTCAGCGGCAGTTTGTGGCAGCCGCATGTGCACCAGGTGAAAAATTTTATCAGCTCATTCAAGCTATGTAACTTCATTCATTCATTCAAGCTAATGGGCCCACACACACTAGTTGACATCAAAATTCGTGTCAACTGAATTCAACTAAATTTAGGTTAATTATGTGATATCAATTTTCCCGTGTGATAGAGCATAGTCAATTTTATAAAGTGACACTCGATTTTGATAATTTCTGTAAAGTGTGATGCTTAAAAAATTTAGTTGACATTTTAGTGTTATTTAGTTGACCTTCAATTGACAAAAGGTTACGATGTCAACTAGTGTATGTGGGCGATATGCAACAAAACAAATTCTTTTTGCAGATATTCTTGACATTCTTCGTGCTGTTCACATGCAACATTGTCATGTGCCTCAAGCCCGGACGCTTGTTCACCAACAGAAGTAGCCCAAGCGACAATTATCAGAAAGTGGCGGATGATAATAATGACACGCAGACACAGACGGATGGCATGAGATTGAAGAGTGAATGATCAATCTATGGTTGATTGTGGCTGAATCTACCAGGGGCCACTTCCAGACCATGTAAATTGTCAAATTTCATGTTAAGTGTCAAACGTCGCGTAAAATTCCACGTACAGTGGCAAGCTCGGTCAACATTTGACATTCTATGTGGCATTTGTCACTTGTGATACTTGACTATTTACATTTTTCTGACAATTTTACAGTGTCTGTGGCTGTGGGTCGCAACAGAACCAGACCATTTTCAAAACTTTGTATTTTCGCAACTGATTATGCTCCAGTTTTATTAGGATATTTATGTAAAAATATTATAGTAGGCTGAAACAAACATGATGCCCGAAAACGATGAAATAGGAATGAGTAACATTAAGTGCCTAGTTTATCACACGAAATATCACTAGAAGAGTAAACAAAATGCCATCAATATAAATAAGTTTTTGACCAGCGGTCAATCACGCACGCTGTCAACTGACAAATCTAAAAGCTCCGAAAAAAATTAGACTGCATAAGTATTTATTACCTAGAATACCGTATTTGCTTCAATAGTTCCCCCTCGAATAATCCCCCCTGTAAGACGAGTGAGGAAATACCCCCCCCCCCCTCGAATAATCCCCCTTAAAGATATTTCATCAATTAGTTGTTTTTGTGTGAGAAATGCCTATTTCGTGAAATTACTTGATAGATAAATAGATGCTCGAACATTTTGACGTAAGAATAATTACCCCTCGAATAGTTCCCCCTCAAAAGTCTGGCGAATCTATAATCCCCCAGGGGGATTATTCAAGCAAATACCCCCGGCGAAAAGGTACATTTTACTCTCGATAGGGTCTACTCATTTTTAAAATCATTCATCATCAAAACAACTACTTTGCACCGTAAATACACAACAAGCAGCAAAGTCCCATAATTTTTTAACATTTTGCCAACAAAAGTATACACATCGAATACAGCTCTCCAAAACATAAGCAACCACTCAGCGCCAGCAGCACTGTGCAACCATCAAACACAAATTACTGTACAATCTCAATCTGCACCAAACCGAAAATTGGCACTCATCCAAAATCACTGGCGATTCATGTGAGCGACAATGCGCAGAATGTGCAAAAACAGATTAACGATGTCCAAATAAAGACTTATTGTTGCCACGATATAGTCCTCGGGTGACATTTTGTACATGATCATTTGCAAGTCGAAAATGATGTACACGCTGAAAAGTGCAGCGCCGCCCACGGACAGCAGGAAGTCCATCATGGGGCTCATCAGGAACAGCTGCGTTAAGTTGGAAATGTATTTAAGTGACCAGTGATGGAAAAGTGCCCCAAACTGGGCCAGGTGCCACTACGAAGCCGAGAATGCCCCGGAAAATGTTTAGGTAATGTCATGCAACCTGCAAAGTTATGTAAAATGCCCTGTAAAATGTTGAATTTGACTTTTCTACAGGCCGTTCCAGTATCCAGTTCCAGGTTGACACTTTCCAGGTCATTTTAGGTGACTTTTGACACTTTCCATGACATATGAACTGTTACAGGGTCTGAGTGCCCCTGGTGCAAATCCCAAACCCTCTAAAATGTCAAACGCCACCTTTCGAGGCGAGACATGCAAACTGTAATCAAAATTATTGTCCTGTGCCAATTTTGGGGTCAAAGAAGCAACAAACCTGCAACATAGTGCCCACGAAGAAAATGCACAGCATTGCAAAAAGTCCAGCGCCGATGGCCGTAAAATCGCGCGTTGTCTGCAACGTGTACAGGAAAAGCGAGAACACCACCACGGCCGTGAGGGCGGCCCCGATCACTACAGTCTCCAAGTCGTAGAATGTGGCTTTGGGGAGGGGGGGGGGGAAGTGTGTAGGATTTATGCTGAAATTTAAGAAAATATATAAATACCGTAATAAATACCGTACCCCCATCGAAATACCCCCCTCAAAATGGCCACTATGAATTTATTAGCCCCCCCCCCTCGAAATACCCCCCCCCCAAATTAAGTGTACAGAGAACGTACATCTGCGTACGTTTCAGACGACAATTTAGTACTGGAATTTCTAAAAATTTCTGGCGAAAAAATAAGCCCCCCTCGTTTTTAACCCCCCTCAAAATTCGCACCAGGGGTTTAGTAGGGGGGGGGGGGTGGTTTGGGGGGGGGGGGGTTACCCCCCCCAAATCGGCCAGCTAACTATCTATCTGCAGCGATTTTTAAGAAATTTTGCCCCAATTTTGCCTCAAAATCGCTAATTTTTGTACCTTTTTATAGTTTTTCACCTTCAAAATTCTAATTCATGTTCCGTATTGCCTATTTTTGGTCATTTTTTTGTACTATATGTACTTATATACCTATTTTTAGCTGTTTTTTCTCCTACTCTTAGCGATTTTTTTTCCCTTTTCTTCCTTCTATACCTCGGAAAAGCCTATACATGGAATCCCCGCGAACCCCCCCCCAGAAAATTTTTCAGCTATCTATCCCTCCGGAGGAGCGATTTGCTATCTATATGAACCCCCATGGGGGTCCAAATCCACAAAACCCCTAATTCTCACTCAGAAACAATCACCCCCGTGGGGTATTTCGAGGAAATACGGTAGGAGATTTTTTGTATTTATATTTTTGCCACGATTTTCCAGAGAGATTCAATGATATTTTCTTTTTGACAGACTTTCTGAGATTTTTAAAAACATCAGAAAATCGCTTAGATAAATGATATTTATATTTATTTAGATTTTTCAAGTATTTTATTATATTTTCTATCTGAGATGTCCTGAGATCTTTTCTGAGATCGTATTTATTACACCCTTTTCAACGCTAGATGCGATGAATGTAATTTCAATGGAAGTTTGAAATAGTTTCCGAGCCGATGTGACGTGAAAAATGTTATGAAAGTGCACCCGACGTCTCGAAGGCGCAGATAATAATTTGACATGAAAATTAACCAGTATGGAGGGCGCAGATCCATCCAA
Source organism: Sphaerolaimus hirsutus (assembly GCA_964036195.1). Classification (NCBI taxonomy): domain Eukaryota; kingdom Metazoa; phylum Nematoda; class Chromadorea; order Monhysterida; family Sphaerolaimidae; genus Sphaerolaimus; species Sphaerolaimus hirsutus. Next base: position 18,143,113 of record OZ038459.1, read on the forward strand.
ATGCAAACCGATACCATGTGAAACTCCCAGATCCTGTAAGACGTCTAATGTAGCGCAAAGCGTCAACAGTCATGTTACAGGGCATTTTACATGACTTTTGACACTTTGCATGACATTTGACATTTGACAGGGCCTGTGAGTGTCCCCATGTCGCTTAATCACGATCTCGAACACGAATCGGGTACCCGACGCGGTCAGCGCGCTGCTGCGCCAGTTCCAAAATGGCACAATGTCGATCAGCGGAGGAAAAGTGGAGGGGAAAAAGCCATTGGATACGTGTCCGCTGACCCACTGTCACTCGTGTCACAGGATGCCATTGAGTAAACCACTGGACGAGGTAGGAGACCTAATAGGATTGTATATGCAGAATCAGCAGTGCAGACTCATACCAGCTATGCTTCATAATGTTTGAATCAATCATGCGTTATGGCAAACCGTATATCCTTGATAAAAAGCCCAGGGGAATTATTATTTCGTCAGACACTTTGGAGGAGGGAGTTATTTTATTTTAAGGGGGATCTTATTCGAGGGGGAGTCATTTTTTACTCACCTGGCCAACAGGGGGATTTATTCAAGCGGGGGACTTATTCTAGGATATACGGTACATCGCGTAACAATAAACCCAGGTGCGCAGCAGTCAAAGCGCCCATGCAACAACTGCACCAGTGACAACTACCGAAAACGAATCCTACCACAGCGCCCAGTGCAGTTTGGCTGCAGCGACGAAACTTTGCGTGCGCAGACACGCCGCTTGTAATGAAAGCTCACTTCAAGGTGTGAAGTTGATTTGCTGCGCAGTTTGATCGATGTTTGTGAATTGGGTAGGGATGGGAAAACGTGTTTTTTCAACGACCTGTTCAAAAAAACCTTTGAAAAAACCCTGGCCATCCCTAGAACTGAATCGTGGGTAGTAGGCGTACTTTTAAAGAGTTTTTAAAGCAACGTCTCTTCTTAAAAAACGCAATCTTAAAAAGGATTATTTGGCAGCTGTAAAATTTGGAAGCTTTTCAACAAACAACCGTTTTATTTTAAACGTTTGTTTTTTGAACGGGGCCGTTGATAAAAACGTTTTCCCATCCCCATCGGTCACTGTCCCACTCGTCCCCCCCCCAGGCGGCAGCGTAAATCCCACTACCGTGCAAAACACTGGAAGCAGCTTCAAAACGTGCGCCTATAGTAGCACAATCCGCTCAGTTAGCAGAAACGGACAGTGTTACAAGCGAATGCCGGCTAGAATGGACACAGAGCCAACACTGAGCATTGATGGGAAACGCCGCCAATCTAGAAGAGGCAAGTGCGCAGGTTTCAAGTTCCAGCTATCTGAGGACGTACCCGGGGGGGGGGGCAAAAATACCTTCACATTTCAGGAGCAAAACACCATCACAAAGTACTCGACACAGTGCCTAGTAAGGACATAGTTCTACTCAGTAAAAAAGGTACCTAGGCACTAGGCGTTGGCGCCAGCGTCAACGCCATTAGTTCCATGGCGCGACGCCTGCGAATGGCGCCAGCGCCATGACTTCATTCCGTAATTATAAGGCCAAAACGGAGGGGGGCGCGTATACAAATCCACAAAAACCCCGGATCCGCGATCATTTCAGCCACAAAAACGCGCACTTCACACGAACTGTGGTCGGCGCACGTGTGCAATTTGGCTGCTGCGGCGATTTCCAAGAGACAATTTTCAAACGCAAAGTGTATTCGATTTGCGCAGTGGATAAATTCTGGCTTGGCGCCAAGAATATTGCAGGGATGTGAAAAGAAGTTGTGCACGGTTTGTTCTGTCAGTGGTTATGGAAAGTAATGAGCCAAAGGCCCTACACAGGCTATTTTTACAACGACACTAAATGTCAAGTGGTCCCGATCCCAATCCAAAGATTACTGCTGATGCTGAGTAACACTATTCAACACTTTGGACTTGAATGCCGTTCGTCGGTTCGTCAGCAAGCTTTGATTGGGTGTGCGAACCAGTTGAAATTTGGTGTCGTTGTCAATTAGTGTGTGTAGGACATTGGACTATTGCCAACATACAGAAAACATTCGGCACCGATTACACACCGAAACAACTAGAAATCTACATGGAAATGCTGATAACTGGGAATGACTGGATTCGAAAAATTAGCGATTCCTCAGGATGGAAACCGCAAAAAGAATCTGTAGTGCTGAACAACTCATCTGGCACAGTGAAAAAATTAGACAGGGCGGTGCAGTGTAAAATTCGTCCGACAACGATATTTCTTAAGAACAAATCTACTCAGACTGAGTGAATGTGATGAGAGGACACTCCCAGATTCTGTAAAATGAGAAATGTCATGCAATGTGTCAAAAGTGATGCAAAATGTCCTGTAAAATATCAAGTTTTCTTTAACTTTTTCGCCAGTCGTTAAAATTTACACATTTTACATGACTTTTGACACTTTGCATGACATTTTACATTTTAAAGGGTCTGGAACATTCCCCGTCAAAGTACTGATTTCATTGACGCTGGTTTGCTACTTGAATTGATAAAAAAATTTAAAAAAGAAAACAAAATTCAAACCAACTTATTGTAGCCACCGTGTAGGCCTGCATGAAGGTCCAAATGCCAAGCAGTATATAATTTGTGGGTGTTTCCCTTTGTTTGGCAAACATTGCAATCAGGAGAACGAAGGAACCAATGAATGCCAACATCAGAAAAGAAGGTCTGAACAAAATGGGGACATAAATGATAATGGAATTACATCACAGAACCATTTACAATTAACTATAACATTTTCAAACTTACGTTCCTTGAACAAATCCCTTCACCAGTGGGGTCAACAGAATAATCGCGCTGAATATCACTGTAACTGTAAGCTGCAGGGCCAGAAGCCCGAAAACCTTGCGCAAAAAGCCTGGGAATTTAATTGGAATGTAGCAAAATTGGCTGTATTGACCCTACACACACTAGTTGACAAGGACACCAAATGTCAACTGGTTCCGATCCCGATTCAAAGCTTGCTGAAGAGTAACATGAATAACACTACGCATTATTGTTTACACATACTTGCCATACATACACGCCGGCCTTGTATTTACATTGCACACACCGCAATACTTTTTCAACACTAGCTTCATTTTCAACATGATTCAACATTTTTCCATTTGAACGTGGTTCGTCGGCTCGTTAGAAAGCTTTGAATTGGGATCTGAACCAGTAGACATTTGGTGCCGTCAACTATGTAGTGTTTCCAGGGCATTACGCAGCATCACACACAAAAGCATACAAAAGATCGACCAAACTTCAAACCCACAAACACAAAACGAACCCAATCGAATCTGAATATGCGCAGCGGCGACGCTATTCGCCCTCGTAGTTTCATCCACATAATCGAACAGCAAGGAGCCGCCACCCAATTTGGCGTCAGTTTGGCGCTTGGCGCCAGCGCCAGATTCCGAAGGTTCGGGGGATGATGATAGGAGACCCTGTTCCATGTCCACGTCGCGCGGCATTGGCAGGCGCGCCATTTTTGGGTGGATTATGGACTATTGTTTTAGCGTACTGGCCCGGAAAGGTCGTGTGGAGTTATGCTCCTATAGATTGGGGCGTCTGTTTGTGCACTCGAGTCCAGTTATAGGTTTTTCGCCATATTGGATGTTTTAGGGGTCAAAGGCGTGTGTAAAAAATATCGCGTGCCTGTGTTATGAAACATTCTGCGTATGCGTGTAAAGTAGAACTGTTATGCTTGCATAATGCATATCAGCTGTTTAATCAGATCAGGCTACTAGATTTAGATATATTTTATGATTAATTTCTTAATAAGACTGCTCAATTTGTTCATTCTATATTTGTATGTACATGTCAATTTTCCATGTTTTTCAAAATATGCTATCTCGGTTGTCGATTTTAGCCAACTTTGAATATGAATTTATCAAAATTTTAGATCCATTGACAGTGCCTATTCAAAAGCACATTCACTACAAACTTTAACCACGCTTGTTATGCAACCGCAACGGTTCCATTTCACACGCATACACAGAATGTTGCATAACATGGGCAAAAGCCACATTTTTCTGCACGCACCGATGAGACGCGCGATTCTGTGATGCGCGCGGCGGTCATCACGCGAAAAAAGCCAAGCTGACATAGGAGCATAACTCCACAACGCCCCCGGAAATGGGATGTCGTGCGCCAAGTTTTTCTTTTTTAAGTGAGAAATAAGATTTGGATACGAGAGGGGGATACCAATCAAAGATTAGACAAGAAATCGGTATGGAGCATTTCTCATGGAGTTAAGAGCGGTATGGAGCAGCATACTGGGTCGATATAAGTGTCACTGAGAATCATGAGTGTTTATCAAGTTTTACACAGGCAGATAGAATGTGGATATGATAAACACGTTGGGAGCTTATCACGACCGAATTGAATCATCCCAATGTATCAGCCACCCACAAAAATGTCTCTCATATCTCATTACACCGAATTTCTTTGCATACCGATTGACAGAAAAATTCAGGACAGAAAATTTACAGTACAATAATAATTTCACATCACAAATAACCAGTAGCCACTTGAGCGTGCAAAAATCTATCTTGCCCTAATCTTCTATATGCACACAAAACGATACTGAACATGAGCATGCCCAAGCCCACTAAAAATGCAGAGGGTATCACAATTGATCCAATACAATCATCATCATTTTTGTCAAAATTTTCAAACTTGAACCACACTGCAATGCAGGCGTAGAAAACAATCAGGGGCACTTTCAGACCCTGTAAAATGTGCTGTAAAATGTCAAATGTCATGCAAGATGTCAAAAGACATGTAAAATGCCCTGTAAAACGGCAAACATTGTTTGCCATTTTCCAGGGCATTTTACATGACTTAACACACTTTGCATTACATTTTACATTTCACAGGTCATTTTACAGGGTCTGGGAGTGGCACCAGGACAGTTAATACGAGTCTCCAAACGAGATACGGTATGAGCCAAACGCGTTTTCGCTTGTGACTGGCGAATATTAGGGCGGGAATAGTGCATAAGTGCCCAACAATGGCGCCAGCGACCAGTGTGACGTGAACCAGCGCTGCGCGGTGTCTGAAAATAACAGCGAATTGATGCTTATGAGCTTGCGCAACCTGATGCTTCTTTGAATTTGCCCTGTCTGAGAAGCTGGGAAAATAATCATCCCCCCTCGAAATACCACCCCCCACCTCCTTAGCAAATTGTTCATGTAAAAGTAATGATGAAAATGTATATCTGTATGAATGTTGCTGAGAAGCTTTAATTATGCGTTTAATGGTACATGTGCGTCATACAATAATATTTTTGGAGCTTCACGGAAACATGACAACGAAAAATACCACCCAAGAATTTACCCCATATAAGCCCCCCCCCCACAGTTTTGCAAATTTGAGGAAATGAGATTACACTAAATCGATCAGTGGTAAATAAAAGTAACGGACCTACCTGTTCGCAGTGTCTATCTTTGACAATGTCAAGAGACCATCATAAGCAAATGCAGATGAAAATCCAAGTGTGAAACACTCCAAAATCGCCACAGTGTAGAGACTTATTGGCACAATTGCTGCCATTGTTAAGAGCTCAATTAATTGATAGGAATTTCAAATTGATTCTTGGTTTTGAACTTCAGGCGCTGATGTGTGAATAATGTAAATATGTTTGACATACACCAGACTGAATACCCCCCACACAAATAATTAATAAGAGTGCGGTATAATTTTTAGTTTAGCTAGTAGGTGACTGCACGATTTAGAATAAATATCGTATTTCCTCGAAATATCCCCCCTCAAAATACCCCCCTCAAAATGGGCACTATGAATTTGTGGTCCGGGAAATGCATAACAGACGTTCAAAACACTTACTGTGTTACGTTAGAACATCGTTTATACCATCTACATCCTTATATAAGGCTGTAAAAACTTATAAATGGTGGTTATTGTTTCATTTTTCACGTTTTTCTCTCAAAATATTCACTCTGAAAAAAAAACCCCCTGGGGGTAATTCGAGGAAATACGGTATAAATAAATAGAAATGGATAAGCACTCACAATAAACAATGCGGAAATCTTCAAATAAAAGACTTGTAACTTGTAATAAAATGATACTAGTAACTTTTGTATTACATACTTAAAATATTACTTTCTTGCTACCTGTCCGTTCACTCGCAAAAATAGCCACTTGAGATATGTGCACGTGGGGTATAATTATGTGCCAAATTATCACCAGTTCAAAGTCGGCCCGGAAGCGCATGCACGCAGAGAAGTGTCACAGAAAAGTGCACTGCAGTGGAGTCGTAAAAATCAAGTGCCGTGGTACCCCTCGGAGAATAAAGTGCGTTGGCACCCAAATCCACTTTGCAAAGTCATTTTCATTGGTAAAATACATCTTTGTGCACACGACCAGGGAATGACATCCCTATATTTAGCTATTTTCGCTAGTGCCGGTGCGGTGGGGAGCCATTTTTTGGCCGGTGTCCAAGGTGCCAGGTGCCCTTTCGAAGGAATGGCAGAAGTGCCGTTGCCATATTTTCCCGTGCCTTTCACATCACTAATTTTGGCACGCAATGCAGAGTGGCAATGGCACCTTTACTTTCCGTTTAAATATTTTTACTTAAGTCACTGAATTCGGACCCAGACCGAGCTTTCATAAACTCTGTTGAATGCGAAGGATTTTTAAGGTACCGGTTTATTTGTTGCGGAGGGGGGGGGGGGGCTAATCTGTAGAATACCCTGTCGGTAAACAAAAAGACAGTTGCCTCCGGTCCGGCAACTGAGTAATTGCTTTATCTAAGTAGTCTACCTGGCTGGAACCTTGCGTCTCAAGATTTGTGTCGCAGGCTTAACTGTCACATTGTTTCGCACCGGTGTTATTTATTTTACGGGGAAAGAAAAAGTCATGTTTTATTTCCAGCGTGATTGTTTTCTTCGAAAATCAACTGGTTATTTATGAACTGTATCTGCATTTCAATATATTTACCTAATATGGTGGTGGCTCCATATCAAGGAAAGGTAAAGTTAGCGGCTGATTAGTGTAAATTACGTAAAGCTGCGTTTACACTGGCACGTGTGACGACAAAATTTTTTTGGGCTTTCAACTTTCGTTATGTGACGAAAATTGAATATTTGTTGTGTCAGATATCTAGATCTCGATCACTCTTTTTGCCTAGGACAAACATAAATTTTTATATATGACGTTATCATACACAATAAAACGAAACAAAATTTTTGTCGTCACAGGTTGTCGGTTCGAGTTGTTCCCGGGAGCCTCGTTAACGAGGCTCCCGGGAACAACTCGAACCGACAACTTGTGACGACAAATTTTCTTGTTTGTTTTATTGTGTATGATCACGTCATATATAAAAATTTATGTTTGTCCTAGGCAAAAAGAGTGATCGAGATCTAGATATCTGACACAACAAATATTCAATTTTCGTCACATAACGAAAGTTGAAAGCCCAAAAAAATTTTGTCGTCACACGTGCCAGTGTAAACGCAGCTTAAGTAAAAATACCGTATTTCCTCGAAATACCCAGGGGGGTTTATTATTTCGCCAGAATATTTTTGAACTCCCAGTTCTAATAACTTACGCAGACGTAGGAAAATGCAACAAAAACCACCATGTATAAGAGTCTACAGCCTTATAAATATAAGTATGTAGATGGTATAAACCATGTTCTAACGTAACACAATAATTGTTTTTAACGTGTGTTATGGCATTGTCCAGGTCATAAACCGCAGCTTTTGTCGTTGACGTTCTCTTTACACTCAATTGGGGGGGGGGTATTACGAGGGAGGGGGGTATTACGAGGGAGGGGGGTATTAATTAATAGTGCCCATTTTGAGGGGTATTTCGAGGGGGGGGGTATTTCGAGGAAATACGGTGGTTAAGACGGATGCTGAATGCACAGCTTGCAGCTTGCACAGTAATCCGTCGCATTCATAAGTTACCTAAATTATTTCCTCACGATTCATCGCATTCACCGCCGGACTATAAAGCACAAAACACGTTACATGTTTATTCAGTAGAAAATAAAATAGTAACCTTCTGTAAAGCCGGGATTACAGCTCAGCGGCGTTTGACGTGAAATGATGACGTAAAATTATGTCGTAAAATTGATTACCGTATTACCTCGAATTATCCCCCCTTGTATAACCCCCCTCGAAATACCCCCCCTAAATTTCGGCTGAGGAAATAATAACCCCCCCTCGAAATACCCCCCTAAAATTGAGTGTAACGTGAACGTACATGACAAATATCGCAGTTTGTGATCTGTACAATGCAGAACACACGTTAAAACTGATGATTAAGTGACGTTAGGGAAGGGTTTTTGTGTATATACTACTGTAATATATGCCTATAAACACATATAAATTTATGTGATTGTTCGATTTTTCTACGTCCGCGTATGGGGAATTTCCGATAATTTCTGGCGAAATAATAGACCCCCCCCCCCCTCGAATAACCCCCCTCGAATTATCCCTCCCTCAAATTTTGCTGGCGAAATAATAAACCCCCTGGGGGCATTTCGAGGTAATACGGTACTTCAAAATAGACAGAGGTACAGCGTTGAAATTTCAGAATTAGATAGTTCTAGTAATTGTGTGTAATGTCCCAAAAAATTAGTAAAATCAGGGTATTTAATAAGTTATTAATTTTATGTCAAAATTTACACATTTTAAGTCAACAACAAAATTATGACGTAAAATTAATAACTACCTAAATAATGATTATTTTATAAAAAATTTGTTTTGACATAACACACAATTACTAGAACTATATAATTCTGTTTTTTTTCAACGCTGTACCTCTGTCTTTTTTGATTATATGGCATACTTTTATGTCATCATTTCATGTCAAACGCCGCTGAGCTGTAATCCCGGCTTTAACAGTGCGTCTGCCCGTTTATTTGTTTATTTTACTTATTTTATTTCCATCATTGATGCCCGAGGCCCAATGATGAAGAAAAAATAATAAAAGTTTCAGTGCAATGTTTCGTTTTCTATTCGAAACTCCCACATTCGAAATAATGTTCATTTCTCACCTAGCAGATCTGAGGTTACAAATAATGCTAAATAGCACCACGAATAATCAGTATGGGAAGTTACAGCTGAATCAAACAGCAGTAGTTCTACTACACACATTATCAGTTTCACCACTAGAAGCACCAGAACCAGTATTATTTGCAGCATTTTGGTCAGAACGTGCAACTGAATTTGAATTATCAGCATCATTTGGAACGTGCGCAACTTCACTGGGACGCTGTATAGATTGTGAACTGACTTGATCAGTGTTTGCAGATTCTTGATCTGTTCTTGGCCCATGTGAGTGGGCGCTGGACATCAGCACCTGTAGAGTGACGGCGCATATTGTAGCGTTTATGTGAAAATTTAATAACGATGATTACCGTATTTCTTCTAATAGAAGAGCGCCGTTCTATTTTTTTCGTCAACTTTTTTACCTGCCGTTCTATTAGAGGTGCCGTTCTATTGGAGGCTGCCGTTCTATTTTTTCACGAATCTTTTGACAGATTTCTCATTTCAAAATAGCCTTATTTTGAATGAAACTTGAGCAATATTTGAATATCAGAGTATCAATTTGAGATTTAACACCTATTTGAATGCTCTGCATGTTTCACCATCCATTTTTGACTAATTTTTGTGTTTTGGAACACAACCAAGGTAACTCCTACCTGCCGTTCTATTGGAGGTGCCGTTCAATTGGAGGCTGCCGTTCTATTGTTTTCGTGAGCGCAAAAATGTGCCGAAACCTGCCGTTCTATTGGAGGTATGCCGTTCTATTAGAAGAAATACGGTAATTAATGAAAATACCTTATTTCCTGGAAATACAACCAGGGGATTTATTTTTTCTTAGTGCAAATTTTAAGGGGGTATTTCGAGGTTGGGAGCTTATTCGAGGGGGGGGGGTAATTCAAGGGAGGTATTTCGAGAGGGGAGGGTTAATTTAAGAGGTGTATTTCGAGGAAATAAGTAATTTCCATAATAACAACACACATAATTTGGTCTGCAAAAATAATTCACATCAAAATACCTGGTGTTTAAGAGCATCTTCGTACGAAGGCAGGGGTATCGTTTCATTCCCACCCGACTGGCTGGACGTCATCAATTCGCTGTAGCTCGGCGGCGGCGCGAGCGTATTGTTGGTGGTGTGAAGTGAGGCGCCGGGCACCTTGGAGAATTTTAATTAGCAGATTTTGAACATTTTTGAAATTAGAACTGTGAAAGTAGCAATAGTTTTTGTGCTGTACTTTGTGCGCAATTTGAATTATGACAGATATCAAAGGTTGAAGCTTGACAATGTTGAAATGAAGTAGAAGGTTTCAAATTTTCAATGTCCCATCTGAATAAAAAAAAATTCATCACATTACATTGCTCTCACTACGGGTGAATCCGGTACCAATTTTCCACGGGACTCAAATCAGCAAAATACGATAACACAGCACTGCACACAGTGGGATCAGTATACTCCAGTCACTTGACACCCTGCACGCGTGGTTCCCGCTGGAAGCGTGCCAATTATTTATTACCCATGCATTTTCATAAAAAGTTGAAAAAGTCATCTCTGTTATAGCGCTATACGTTCACTTATTCACAACAATGATTTTGTATACATCTTGTATACAAAAACGCATGCCTCATCATCATTGGCACGCTTCCAACGTGAGACATAAATGAGTGAGAGGGCAGATCATGTTCACCAAGTATACCGCAAATTCACATAGGTAAACAAGTCCCCAAACACAGGGCCATGTGCACACCATGAAAGCCCTAAACAGACTCCCCCCTTATCACCTGCACCCTACTTCCATCCTCAGCAAAAACAGCGTAAACTGCAGTCCTCCTAGCTGCGATCTGATTGAGCATGCGCGCGCGCCTTGAAAGCGCCTTAAGGCGCCGCCGCAGAAGGCAGTAAGTGAATACTAGCACCACCACGATGAGCAGAATGGACAGACTGGCGCCTGGGGTGGGGTGTGGAATTGTGATATTGTTTTGGTGGATTAGAGTGTGTAATGTGGGTTGAAATACTTCTAGCGTGAAACACAAGAATTAAATTTCAGGCGATTCCATTCGGCATAATTTAGAACTGAACAGAACAAGTATTTTACCGCGGTGAAGCTCAACGTGGATCAAACATAAAAGTGACACAATTTTTTGGACGTTTTAGGGTCAATTTTTACCTTACTTTGGGTAAACAACGTTTTAAAGGTACAGACTGGCTTACGCCATATAAAAAGGGTCAAAATACTTTATAAAAAAACAATCACTGAATCAAAAAAATAACAATTACCCCAAAAAACTACATTGGCTGCCAAAAACCACCCACCCACCCACCCACCTGTAACCCCTCCATTCCCCTTACTCAACCCAATCCTCAAATCCCCCCTGGTCCCATCATCACGATCGAATTGCCCCCCATGTTCCATAGTGTAAACGAGTCTGCGCTCGCAGTGCTGGCCCGTATATTTCGCTGGGCAAATGCACCGGTCGTTTAGGGGGGTGCCCCCATTTAGGCACACTGGCTGGCTGCATGTGAGCCCGGTGAAAGGGGAGGTGCACCTGTGGGGGGGGTGCGGTTAGGGTTCTGTCGATATATCATAACAAATATCGCAAATCGGTCAAGGACGTAGCCAGGTCTTTTGGACGGGGGGGGGCTGAGTCTGTACGGAGCCCGGGGAAAGCCCCCCCCAAAAAAGGTTCCTATACTAACGGAAATGGAGTTATTCAAATGGTGGGGAGTTTTTCAAGGAATGAGTTCTTCCTCACGCGGCCAACAGGGGAGAGTTATTCAAGGGGGGGGTTATTCGAGTATATACGCACTGAGCTATATATAGCAATGAGCACTATTCCATGACCAACCGCCAAACGATAACCCCCACCGACCCACCAGCAATAATCAGTGCCATTTTCCATTTTTCTTCTCTCACCCCTGCTGCACCAAAATTCACACAATTCACCGAAATACCTGCCCGGACAGACGCATCTGAGCTTGTTTGAGAAACTACGGTAGCCGCCATTTTGACATGGTATTAGAATTCGGCAGTTTCGGTCCATTTTCGGGTCGGGGCACTGGCAGCGCACCATCAGGCTGACTGTGAGGCAATATGGCAGTGAAATTATGCGGAGTAGGACTGGAAACCCGGTGCACAAGTAGCAATATCCGGTGACAATGTAGACCCGGTGCTTATGTACGGCCCCCATACTTGAGCACTAGGTCTTCATGGGCATTGCAGGGGTTCAGTATGGGGAGTGCCGTGCGGCTGTGCCACACCCAGACCCTGCAAAACATCCTGTAAAATGTCTAACGTCATGCAGTGTCAAAAGTCAGGTAAAATGCACTGTAAAATAACAAACTTTAGTTTGCCATTTTCCAGGGTATTTTACATGACTTTTGACACTTTGCATGACATTTGACAGGGTTAGTTTACAGGTTCTGGGAGTGTTCCCCCACTCGGGATTACATTTACAGCTCGGTACATTGCATAATAGGGGCTCAACTAGGGCTCGAACTCGACTCGACTCGTGACTCGAGGGTAAAACTGGGTACCGACTCGACTCGCCCGACTCGACCGGAAAAATATGGCCCTGACTCGAGACTCGAGGTTTTTGCCCGACTCGACTCGAAATTTTGACAAATTTCGAGTCGGGGTTCCTATTGAAAGATGTCCAAAAAACTACAAAAAAATTTATGAATTTTTTGACATATTTTTCAAAAATTTATATTATATTATAAAAACCATATCATTAAACGATGTTGTATTTCCATCGTTAAGCTGGGTTTTTTTTGCAACTTTATTTGTGGTAACATCAAGAAAGTGAACATGTAAATAAGTTATATTTTCACTTTATTTTGATAGTAAAATAAACTGTTGGCATCAGGGACGTAGCCAGGAATTTTCAGCGGGGGAGGGGGGCGGATTGTATACAGAGGCCGTCGTACGGGGGTGGGGGCGGCGCCCCCAATAAAATTTTGACCCTTTAATAAGGAATGGCGCCATGGCGCTGGCGCCATTCGTAGGCGCGACGCCATGGCGCTGGCACCATTCGTAGGCCATTCGCCATGGCGCAACTGGCGTCCGCATGTGCGCCAAAACAGCTGTGTATGTCTGTATCTTACAGGCACATAAATACAGCAACATGGACAGGAATTTAAGTTTTTCACTGGCTTTGTGGCTACGGAGACTAGTCAGCCTCAACTATGTGTTGTGTTGTGTGACGTAAAAATGCGCGCTTGCTCGCAAATTTTTTTCAAACTGACAAAATCATCTTCTGGAAGTGCCATTTCTCGCATATTTTTCTGTCCGACCCGGGAAGGGGGGCGCCCCCCCCCCCCCACACCCGTCCTGGCTACGCCATTGGTTGGAATTTAGACTTCATTTAGTGTGTTTGAAAACATTGGTAGAGAAACCAGTATCTAAAATGTCTGCAAGGGTCATACCAAAAAGTAACGCATCTGACACGACTCGAGACTCGAGTTTTTTGCCTGACTCGACTCAAATTTTCACTGACTCGCCCGACTCGACTCGCTGACTCGACCGGAAAATTTTTGTGGTTGCGACTCGAACTCGAGTTTGAAAAAAATCGAGTTTCGAGCCCTAGGCTCAACATTCAACAAAGGTTCAATAAGGTTCTGTTTGTATGCCCCCCTCAAAATAAAAAATAACGTACCCTTATCGCTCAATTCATAAATCTCTGGATCATCCGCCAAAATGTAGTTTCCATTATACCGCTTGCATGAGTTGCCATCGCCCGAGTAAGTTGGCACTGAATCGAACTGCTCAGATACTGAAAATGGATAGGGGGAAATGGTCATGGCGCTACTCCTGTCCGTGTAAAGTGCCCTTTAAAATGTAAAATGTCATGCAAACTGTCAAAAGTCATGTAAAATGCTCTGGAAAATGACAAACGGGTTCTACAGGGTATTTGACATGGCTTTTGACACCTTGCATGGCATTTGACATTTTCCAAGGTATTTCACATGACTTTTGACACTTTGCATGGCATTGTACATTACTTTTGACACATTGGATGGTATTTGACACTTAGGGGGATGTAGTAGCACTAGACCTGCACCCGTTATGTTACACACCTCGGACAAAGTGCATAGTGTTATTGTATACTAATGCAGTGGAATTAGATCCAATAAAAACAAACTTGAACTTGAACTTGCACATCACCAGTAATGGTAAGGAAAATACACCATATATTTATATTGATTTTGATTGCAACTTTCATGACATTGTATACGTTACAGGGTGCAGGTGACAACTTTACAACTTTACCCACCACTTTTCAAACTAGTTGTCACCGGTCCACCCAAACGGGGTCCAGCACCGACAAACATAAACCAAATTTACCAGGTAAACCCAAAAAACAAACCGGAAAAATTCAACAAAAATTTCTCAAACTTTTCATCCACACTTGGCACGCCGCCAGCGCAACAAGTGATGGCATAGCCTCTAGTAATCGGCTCCCCAGGCCGTCGAAAATGATAAGAAACTCTTGGTGTGCTGGTTGTAGATGATAAGAATGATGGTAAAGTTGTAGGATTCGTGTTTGTGTTTGTTTCAGTGTCATTTGTGTAGCTGCCATCGCGAGGGGGGTCGGAAGTTGCTGAGAGGTTTTTAGGGGGAAATAGTTACTAAGGTTTTAGAACCTGACATTACAATGTGCTCATGGAAGGTTACAACCTATAATACCATTAACAATCAGAGTTGAAAAACTTCACCGTGTTCAAGCTTTATTTTCCTGGTTAAACGCGAAACACGTTATATACCGAGTGGACAGCACACTCAGCGCATTATCCCACCATCATTTAATGAATAAAATCTTGTGTTGTGATTAGTGATGTAAAAGCGCCATGGCGCTGGCGCTTGGCGCTAGCGCCAAAGCAAAAAGCGCCATGGCGCTTTTGGCGCTTGGCGCCTTTCTGCCGTGGCGCCATTGGCGCTTGGCGCCGTGAACGTCAAAAGCGCCATGGCGCTTTTGGCGCTTGGCGCTATAATGCTGTGGCGCCATTTCGCGAGAAATTTTTTTAAATCCTAGTACAAAATCGTTGTTTGTGATGTGCGCTGGGGTAGAAAAATGCATCAATAACTGACATGTATAGACTCCTGTAGACTAATATTAGTACATAGATGGTAAATATAAACACTGTTCTAACGTGATTCCGACATTGTTTTAACGTGTGTTCTGCACTACGCAGAACACAAACTGCAGTATTTGTCATGTACGTTCACTTTACACTCAATCTGGGGGGGGGGGTATTTCGAGGGGGGGTGATTGTTTCATAGTGGTCTCGAGAGGGGGTGGGGGTCAAACGAGGGGGGGGGGGTATTTCGAGGGGGGTATTTCGAGGAAATACGGTATGTGCTTTTTGAGCGATGCATCAACTATGACAAAAAATAATAGTTTTTACGTGGCATACAAATTATAGTTATTCACCTCAGTTATAAACTCGGCAGACATGAAACGAATTAGCGATTCGGCCCTTCGTTACCAATGATGAATGTTTTTTAATTCGAACTTGAATGGACGGATTCCATTCGGTTCACGATAAATTTGATTCAATCCTACTTTTTATGCGAGAACGAGTGAATTTGATACACAAATCGTTATAGAAACTCGGATTGTTAGGTCTTAGGTAAGATCTTATCGTCGCAGTCGCGACAAATTCATTCAAAAAATTACGTATGAACTTACCGCTGCGTCCAAGTTACTGTTGCGTTTTATACGAACGAAGTAAAAGACGCATGATTTCCGTTTGCGTCAACGACAATGACCGCAGAATGCAATTAAGTCAACACAAGTGTCAACTCGTGTGTGGGCTGTCATTAGCGACCAATTGCGGTCGCTGAATAGCATTCCGCAGCAATTTTTGTTGACGCTGACGGAAATCCTGCGTCTTTCATACTTGGTAACATTCTCGCAAACGGTAGCTTGGACGTGTGCCAACTACGAATATACGCAGTTGTACGAAAATTCCTCAGACCATTGACTTCTATAATGTCCGTCGAGTTTAATTATAATTCAAACTTCTCTCAAAATCAGAGTGTCATTGATAAATATCTACTCTGATGTTTGCATAAATTCCATATCCATAAAATATAAAAATATATAGCGCGCGGAATGAATCTATTTTACCATGACATCTAGCATTAAAAACGTGTGATTTTGAGAAAATATAAATACCATATTTCTTCTAATAGAAGGGCATCTCTAATAGAAAGTCACTTTTTGATATTTCTTAAGCCACAAAATAAATAGAAGGGCGGTAGTCCAATAGAAGTGTCATACTGCTGGAACTGTGCCAAATACATAAACAATGGCAGCATATACTAATAGTGTTGTTCAGCCATTCAATTGTTGTCATATTTAGATCTAATGTTGAATGTTTTTCTAGGAATCTTAGTTTGAGAATCAATAAAAATTGATCTGAGATTAAAGATTTTAGATGAAAACCAGAAATTGATCTTCACATTACTTTCTAAATGCTGATACCCGTCACTTTATGTGAATTTGGTGCAGAATGTTTCACGTTTTTCATTGGCACCCCAAAAAAAGAATACCCTTTAAAAAGGTGTATTGACCATCCAGTTCTTTAGATACCTACCTATATAGAAGATACTTATGTAGATGGACTAACCGCGCAGATAAGTATTAAGAAATTTTTGGCGCTGGCGCTATTAGCGCTTGGCGCCATTGTTCTCTGGCGCCATTGGCGCTTGGCGCTACAGTCCGGAAAAGCGCCATGGCGCTTTTGGCGCCTGGCGCTAAAATCGTCTGGCGCCATTGGCGCCTGGCGCCACACATGGAAAAGCGCCATGGCGCTTGGCGCCAAAACTCTGGCGCTTTTCACATCACTAGTTGTGATACATTTCGTAATTAATTATTCCACAGTAAGAAGAGAAATATTATGATCAAAAACTGTATAATCTTTGGGTCATTATTCAGACAGGTTATGGGAGGTTTTACATAAATACTAAGTGTGATGTCCACCGAGTATACTGATAAATTATTTTTATTCAGGTGTTGGAGATGACTAGACGACACCGACTGAATGGTCTTTCACTCCATCATTAATTGGCGACCCACACACTAGTTGTCACATGTGTGTCAACCAGGGGTCTCCAGGATTTTGGCCCTTGCGGGGGCTGGATAGATAGCAAATCGCTCCTCCCGAGGGATAGATAGCTGAAAAAATTTTCTGGGGGGGGGCAAAATATATAGGCTTTTTCAGTGCATAGAAGGCCGAAAGGGGAAAAAATCGCTAGTAATTGGTTAAAAGTGGCTAAAAGTAGGTTTAAAATGGCTAAAAACAGGCATATAACCATGCATATAGCTGGAGAGCACGATTTTGAAGGTGAAAAACTATAAAAAGGTGCGAAAATTAGTGATTTTGAGCGAAAATTGGGGGAAAACTTCTCAAAAACCACTCCAGATAGATAGATAGCTGAGCGATTTGGGGGGGGGGGTCTTTGGGGGTAGTAGCCAAAAATTTTGCCTCGGGATAGATAGATAGCTGAGCGGCCTCCGGGATAGATAGATAGCTGGCGGATTTGGGGGCCCCTAGGAAACCCCTGGTGTCAACTGGTCTGTGTCAACTCAGATTTCTGCTTCATGTGCCGCAGAGCAATCTTCCAATGCACTTGCAGTCATATTTATTTTTCAACATTGCCTTATGTGCTTTTGGGGATCGCTCTGCGAAACGTGAAGCTAAAATCTGAGTTGACACAGGCCATTCGTAGTCCACAAAAATAATTAAGTTGACCGAAACTACCCAAAAATCAAAACTCACAACATCGGATTACCCTGAATAAAATTATCAGAATGCATAGCAGCTCAGGTAGCAATAAAAAGTAGCCGAAATTCATCCCGTGCTATTGTCTAAAAAGTTTTGCGACGGAAAGTGAGTAATTGAGTGAGACATTGACAAAATAACGTTGAATTTTTCATATTGCAAAAAACTGATCACTATGTTTCACGGACACTAAATATGAAATTTTCGTGATTGATAAATCAGTTTTGGACACATCAGTTAATCATAATGGATTATTGCTGATCTCAATTAGTTGACAGGCCGCTCATTACAGTAAACTCAAATGTGTTTGGAACAGAATTATCTGTTTTCAAGGTTTCCGTTTTCAACTTGTGTGCGTATTGGCTGATAAACATTTTTCAACCATCGTATTTGTGACTACCAATTCATAATAACAAAACGATTCAATCCTACTGCCTATTACACAAAATACGTCACAAGTAAATAAATACAATGTTATGATACACAACCAAACGTCTATCATATCGTTATAATTTTCCATTCAAATGTTTGACAAACAAAATTTATCATTCTTAACAAAAACCACCTTTCCTAACAATAAATATAAATATTTGCGTGCACCTGGGCAGGTTATAAAATTTACATCAGCACACCTTTATTGATTTGTGAATAAATAAATACACGAAATACCTGAAAGCGGCAAATACACTGTCGCGGTTTGACTAGGTCGGCTCAATTTGTACGCTGAGAATACGTAAATATGTATTCAGGTACTCACGAAAATGCGTATTCAGCAATAAATTCTAGTGGAAATAAAAAATTGTTTTTTTTGTACAATACACAGTGCCTATGCACATTTGCAGTGAAAGGACACCTTTTGGGCGAGTGTAAAATGAAAATGTGTAATAACGCATCATTGTGCCCCATGTATTTTTTTACGGTTACAAGGGCAAACTACCTATGTATCGTACACATTTATGTGTTTACAATTTCGGGTTTCCTCGGTTCACTGAGCAAAAGAAAAACATCTCATAAACTCGTGACAGTGAGCACAAGTCCAACATAAATATTGACAATTTCAAAGTTTATGCCATTTCAGCTCAACGCCGCTAAACAAACCAGATTCAACAAAAACATTGCGTTCGATTTGTACCCACACAAACTTACGTATTTCCTCGAAATACCCCCGGGGGTTTATTTTTCATGGTGCAAATTTTGAGGGGAGATGGGGTTAACCGAGGGGGGTTTACCTTTTCGTCAGAAATTTTTGTGAAATAGATAGCGAAAAATATGCTTTTAAGTACCTAAAACCGGTAATAAATGTGTCCAAATATGATAATATTTCGACATATCAATGTATTTACATCGCTACACAAACCAGTATATGCGTAGATGCGAAGCAAACTGCCAGCAATAAATACATCATTTACATTGCATACATGATGTATTTACATCATTCCAGATCCAGACCCTGTAAAGTGTAAAATAAAGCGTAAAATATCAATCAAAACAAAAAAGAAAAATTTTTATTACTGAACTGTACATGAAAATTGACACTTTACTTTACATTTGTCATGACAGTTGACACTCAAAGTTCACCTCGACAGTTTGACAGCCGGTTGACACTGTTACGGGGTCTGGGTCCTGGGATTGGCAACAGACGGGGGATATTTCGCGGGAGTATTTCAAGGAAATACGGTAGTTAATAACCGAAATTTCCAAAACAGATAATCCTGTTTTGAGCACAATTGAGTTTACCAGGACGAATAATTTTTGATCTCGTCAACAGTAGTTGACGAACACCTCATTCCGGCGAACTCAAATGTGTTGAACACGGATTTAAAAGGTTTGCATTTCGTTTGGAATTTCGGTTTTCATGAGTGTGTGTACCTTGGGTCAATATGCCGCGATTTGCCGATCGAAATAGCTCACTGAACAGAAAATAGGTACCATAATTTTTTGTAGTAAATAAGTTCACCCACTTACAACAAGTAGGGTTCAAACGGGATTGACTTTTCGGGATCGGGATTCACTTTTTAAGATTTCGGGATCGGGATTGGGTTTCGGGATCGGGATTGGTATTTTGAGATTTCGGGATTGGGATCGGAATTGGCCGGGATTGGGGTCACGGGATCGGGATTGGCATTTTTTCGGGATCGGGATTGGGGTCTAGGGATAGAGATTTTTGTCACTGTTCTGGCATTCACAGTTGTTCATAAAGGTCTCAAAACACTGTTGGATGCCAGAAAAGTGACATAAAATGGACGCTGGGGGTTTGCGTTCACATTTCTGCACGCAAAAATGTCATTTTTTCACTTTTTATAATTTCCACTATTTTTTCCGGGATCGGGATCCCGGACTTGGGAGATTCTCGGGATCGGGATTTGAAAGTTTTCGGGGTGGAGATTGGGATTGGTATTTTCGGATTTCGGGATCGGGATTGGGGTTTCGAGATCGGGACTGCTAAATCCCGGAATTTCACGGGATCCGGGATCGGGATCCCGTTTGAACCCTAACAACAAGGCTATCTTAGGTACTACTTCCATGGCCAAGAATTCCCGGCACAAGCTCAATTTTCCGTGCATCATCGTAAATATTGCCAATGGCCAAATATATAGCCAGTTACGACTGATGGTTGGACTGGAAACACTGGATGCTTTGAGGTATAATGAAGTAGGTTTTTGCTGGCGCACATGCCAATGCAGTAATCAAATGTAGCACACTGCAGAGTTGCGAAAGTATATTTACAGATGGCCCTGTTTTATGCTTTTGAGATAAAACGCATGTACAACCCTGTCATGTACAAAAAATGCATTGAATGTAGAAAATATGGCAAATGTACAAACTAGCCTTTGATCTACAACCTTTGATCAGTACTCATGGTATTCTACAGTTTCATCATACTTTTATAAAAAGGACAAGATCAATGGAAGTTCACCAACTGGACACAAAGTCAACTTTTGCATTGACATTTGCTGCATGTCCATTCTTGCATTTAAACAGTGTGTATCGCATTGCTTAATCAGTAAAACATCAACACTGAAAAACTGCCATTATTAGAGAACTTCATACCACTACAGTATTTGTTACAGTCTGAAATGTTTCATCAAAGGCTGTAAAATGTGAAATAAAACATGAAAATGATAAATAAATTGATCTAAAGGTGAGGACAGCGGTGTTTTCTAATGCTCAACAGTGAGAGCTTTCTAATTTTTTCTTACACTTACACTTTTTTACACTTTCCTAGGTATTTTTAAAATACCTTACACTTTTGGTATCCATACTCAAAATTTGGAAAGTGTATTTACACTTACACTTTCCAAAAATACCGGTATTTTAACAACTCTGGCACACTGGTAGACAAATGCATCAGCTTAGAATGGAAATAGGACAGAACCAAACACCCGTCGTAAAAGCCACTTTATCACCTAAGTATACTATACATGCTTATTAAAGAGACGTCTAAATAGCCCAAGTTTTGCATGTTGTCAAACATAGGTATATCCATGATCTAAATATTTACGTTTTAGGGTACTTTTAGGGTTTTACTAAATCTAGTACCAAACAGTTTCAACATCAAACGCAATCATGTATGAAACTTCCAATCTGTGACCAGCGCAAAGACTATGCACATACTAGTACACAACATAAATATGGGAAACTCACTTTGTTTTGAAAACATTTGAGTTTACAAAAATGGGGAGTCTGTCAATTGCTAAGTGCAAAGAGCACCTCATTTTAGTAAACTCAAATGTGCTCAAACCATAGTTTTGAGTTTCCCAAATCCCGATGGTGTACTAGTGTGCGTAGCGCCTAAAAGTAAACGCACAGTGCAGGCATCTCAATGATATTAGGATTCAGCTAGGCGCAATCTCAAGCTGCTTCCAGCGATGCGGCATTTATGCAGCATGAAATCACAGACGAACACAACACTCGCAAATATAAATGCAGCACAAATTCTGCATGCTCAAAAGTGCGTAAAAATAAAATGGGCCAGCTTTTTCGGAGTTTTGGGCGGTGCGCCACTATTCCGGCGCAGTCAAATAAATTCAACCCGAAACAGATATTTAAGAATGCCTTGGCCACACTGAAGCGATTCAAGTCTAGGCGCACTTAAAATAAATGTAAAAGGCCACATTTCGAAGGTGCCATGAAAGCATGCGCGCGGGCAGCGGGAAACTTGGTATAAATTACATTGACGCACGTATTTCGAATGAACTTACACTGGCAACCAAATTTGACTTTTTCAATGTCTCACGAAATTGTCCATAAATACAAAACATGGCGAGGTCATAAATATCACTTTGTCATGTAATTTTCCAGCCATGACGCAGCGCAGTAATGCAATTCCCAATAGCAATAGCAAACCAGCCCGCCATGAGAATGTGTTGAAAGGCCACAATTGCGCATTGTTTGCAATGGTATACTCCCGTACCGTATGACACTCTGCAATCGCAGTTATTTATGTCTCACGTTGGAAGCGTGCCAATGGCAATCAAAGAAGGCAAATTTTGGAGAGAAAATGAAAAAATTATAATTATTACGTAAAACGTTATGACAACAACGTATTTTTTACCTTTATGACAATCGCATGCAATTTACATAATTGGCACGATTCCACCGCGAACAACGTACGCAAGGTGTAGACACTGGAGTACACAAGACAATCTACGCGTACTGTTAGAATGTCAGCGAGACCGCGGATTAGAATTACGCAGGCAAATCTATGAGATACTCTTATACTCAGCTGGGTGTGACTGTTCATTTATACTCCCACAGGATATGATTTGAAGTTTCATTTGAGTGTTCATTTTATTTGGCGATGGTGACGTAAACAGTCCCTAAGTTTGGCACATCAGGGAGCACTTTCAGACTCCAGTAAAACGTCCTGTAAAATGTCTAATGTCAACGTACGTTTGCCATTTTCCATTCATGACATTTGACATTTTACAGAGTCTGGGGTGGCACCAGGCGTGAAAAATGCTACATCACATCTATCTATTGTTAGTTCAATTAGAAGTTTTCAAACAATGAAAACAGGTATACTCCGGTTACTTTACACCTTGCACGCGTGGTTCCCGCTGGAAGTGTGCCAACGATGGTTAACGCGTGCGAGTTTCATCAAAAGATGACAAAATTGATTGTTGCTCTAATGTTATTCATTGACAGATTCACATCGATAATTGTTCCATCTTTTTATGGAAATCGCATGATTTAACAGTCATTGGCACGCTTCCAACACGATACATAAACCAGTGCGAGGGCAGAGTATCATGTACGCCGAGTATATCTATTGCATTTACATACAGACAAATGTTATTTTCACTGACCGGACTAGAAATTCAAAAGAAAGAATTTAATGCGCCCGCCTGGAAGGGTCACAACTGCTAAAAAAATTAGAATTGTCATACATATTGTGAGACCACGCAATTATTCATAAATATGTAACAAAAACAAATTAAGTAACAAATCGCAAAGGCAACGTGCAAGTGATTAAATATTTATCACATCCAAAAGAATCACGATTATGCAAATTTGTAAAATATTTTTGATCTAAACTGTGAGGCCGTATAGAAAACCCTCCAGGTATACCTATCTATACATAGGTACATAAAAAACGAGTTTGTGCACCAAACATGTAAAATCGCAAAAAAAATCAACAAAAGAATGTTGCTATACCATCACCCGTGAACATGCTGTACAAACGTTTATAAATCAAATAACCACTAACGCGCTTCCAAACTGCGAAAATGGGACAAAATGTAAAAATTATATAGTAAATACTTATTAAACTTAGACATATTAAATATCTTAAATGCAACATTCAACTCGGATTTTCCCAGAGTTCACCCAAAAAATCCCCCTCACCCTCAGTTTCATAAATGCGTTTCAATTAGGTGCAAAAAGTTCATTTTGTGCATCAAGTGTCGAACCAAGGGTCCGACCCGCTTGTACCGTAGCCGGACTCAGGGGGTCCACGGGAACAATTTCGTCACACAAAAGTGCCTGCGGTTGAATGAAAAAAAGACACTTTTTATGACACTTTAAAGTGAAATGCAGCGCGCACCGTCTCAAAATCGTCCCAATCATCAGAATTTGTCGATTGGAAGAGAGACCGTCGCCGGCGACCTGCGGATGCACAAACACTCTACCATGCACCTAGGGTTCAAACGGGATTGACTTTTCGGGATCGGGATTGGTTTTTTGAGATTTCGGGATCGGGATCGGGATTGGCCGGGATTGGGGTCACGGGATCGGGATTGGCATTTTTTCGGGATTGGGGTCTTGGGATAGAGATTTTGGCCAATGTTTTGGCATCCACAGTTGTTCATAAAATTTTAAAAACACTGTTGGATGCCAGAAACGTGGCAAAAAAGGAACGCTGGGGGTTTGCGTTTACATTTTTGCATGCAAAAACGTCGTTTTTTCACGTTTGATAATTACCACTAATTTTTCCGGGATCGGGATTTGAAAAGTTTCGGGATCGGGACTGCTAAATCCCGGAATTTCACGGGATCCGGGATCGGGATCCCGTTTGAACCCTACATGCACCTCAATATAAATTGTTTTATTTCGGGAATGGCCACCTTGGTAATGGGAGTTTAACCTCCTTTCTGCCAGCATTACGGAGATTTGCGGAGATACAGCAACCTGGGGGCAGACCATAACCCGGTTAAGTGTAAAGTAGTGTCAAATGTCTAATAAAATGTCAATCACAACAAAAAAGTTAAAAATGGACTTTGCATAATAATTGACACGTGACTTTATATTTTTCATGAAAATTTACACCCAGCATGACATTAACATGAGATTTGACACTTTACTTTACGGCTTACAGGGTCTGGAATTGGCACCAGGATAGCAAAAATATTTACATAAATTCCAAACGAACCAGCAAGCTCAGCACCATTCGACTGTTCATTATCCACATCCGTACCATGGACAACCTCATGCAAAGGAAGCCAATTATCGACAAAAAATCTTCGATTTGTTGATCTGGGCCAGAAAATGTGAACTAGCGCAGCCACGGCTAACCAATCGCACATGAATGTGATGCCTGAAATATTTTTCACCTACAATTTCAACCTGCCAAGCTCAAAATCGAAACAAAATAGCGCTATAAACACTGGATGTCGGATTTCATGTCATCTCAAGTTTTAGTTGACGGGTCGCATTACAATTTTCTAGTTCACATGTGGCAATGGTGCCACACACACTGGATGTCAACTGTTTTGGTGTCAACTCGATTATAGTAAATTTAGGTTGCAGGACAATTTTCAAGTACACGTGCGGCAAAGTCGAAGAGGAATTTATATTGCCATGTGCATTTGAACGTCGTTCGGCGACCCATCAGATTGAAACCAGTCGGCCCAGTTGACACCCGATGTCATTGTCAATTATGTTGTTGTTGTCAACTAGTGTGTGTGGACGGTGTGTCGTTGCCCGAGTAAATCCAGTGCCCAAGTACCTACACCCGGTGCCCAAGTACGCCCGGTGCCCACATAAAGTGCCCGTGCACCGGGCGCTTTTACTTGTGCATACCTGTGCAGTACTTGGGCACCGTGGCAGTTGCGTACTTGGACTCGATATTTTTTTCGGGTTGTAAATACGAGCACTAGTCAACTAGCGCTTGTATTTACGACCCAAAAAAGTATCTAGTCCGGGTAACATTCCGGGTTGTGAAGGTGATCGCTAGTGAACTTGCATTCATGTTCACAACCCGGAATTTTACCCGGACTCGATAGTTTTTCAGGTCATAAATACAAGCGCTAGTCAAATAGTCTTTCGCTTGCACCTGACCGGTGCCCAAGTAAACATCCGCCCGATGCCCAAGTAAACATCTGCCCGGTGCCCAAGTTCAGGCACTTTACTTGGGCACCGGGCATTTAAACTTGGGCACTGGGCGTACTTGGGCACCGGTCTTTCGCCGTGTGTGTGTAGGGACAACTGAACAAACCTAGCATAAGTTTGAACTTGTACAGCGTAGGAAGTTTGGTGGCGAGCAGGCCCAGGGCCGGCGTGTAAACTAGCCACACCAGAAAAGCGGCGGCCATGTGCAAAACGAACTCGCCGCGGGACTCTTGGTGACGCCTGAAATTGTTATCGTGGGGGACAATATTTTTTTAAGGTTTTTTCAAAGTATAGGAGGCAGAAAAGAGAAGAATGGCTGAAGAATAGGTTAAATAGCCAAAATACGTCTTAAACTAGGCTATAAATAAGCTAAAATAGGCACATAACCATGAACTTCCATGGCCGAAAATAGTGATTTTGAAAGTGAAAATTGGAAAAATGAAGCAAAATTTAGCACCCCATTGGGGACCCCTATTGGCACCGCAACGAGTGTAACTGAGTAGTCTTTAAATTGGGAGTGCACAGCACAGCGCGATACTACTGGGACTTGATCAAACGGATGCAGAAAAAGTTGTACAAAGCTAACGTACCTAATGCAAGTGGCAAGTGTGACTTTCACATTGTACAGGAACCAAAGAATGTAGACTAGACGGACGGCGATCATCAGATAGCCAGGCAGCGTTTCGTATGTATCTATCTCTTCCAAATCGTCCACAACAAACTGAAAAAAACAAATTCGAATAAAAATTAAAAAAATTTAGGTCGCCATAAAATAAACAAACCGAGTTCCACACGAACAAAGCAAACTGGCACGCTGCCAACACGCCAGCGCAGGCGAAAAAAGTCTTGGCATTGCTTAATTTCACTGACAAAATACCGTAGCCGCTGGCGAGCGCCACGACAAGGGCGCATAGAAGTTCCGCCTGTGCAAATAATTTTCAATGTGAAAAAAACTTTCAACCAAAAAAATCAGAAACCAAAAAAGAACCTGCAAAAGCCAAAGAACGGCAGCCAAGTGCCGCAGCAGCGGCAAGCCGCACCCGTCGAGGGCGTAGACGAACATGTCCAGCAGCGACACGCACACCGAACTCACCTGCACCGCCGTGATGCCTGCGATAACAGTTCAGTATCAATTAAAGAACTAGTAAATCTTTTTGTTCATAAAATCTTTGCTAGTTGTGATTACTTAGGGCGGAAATTTATGATTAGAGTTCAAAGGGGAAATTTTGAGCGATTTTGCCCATAGCAATTTTGGCTATATATGGAATTAAATAGTTATTCTTAGCTACTTTTAACCTATTTCTGGCTATGTTGACTGTTGACACATTTAAAGCAATTGTTCATCCTTTTCTGGCTTCTACAGTATGCGAAATCATATATATTGACCACCCCGCGAATACCCCCCCCCACAATTTTTTCCAGCTATCAATCACTCCGGTGTGAGGGGGGGGGGGGGGCGATTTGTAATCCATCTAACCCCCACAGACCAGTTTGGACCCCAATCAAATTTGGCTCCAAGCCAAAGTGTCCTGTCACTATAAAATAACCCACCAAACAAGACTTGGCTCCTAGTGGGCGGTCTGGCGCCTGCATGTCTGTAAATGACCTGCGCCCTGCACTGAGCCACGCACAGCGCCACGAAACCCAAAGCCGCGCACATGTAGATCTCCAGGGTGTTCTGTGAGTGTTGAGGAGGTTTTATTTGAGTAAGAGTAGATAGTGTCTGTTGGTAGAAAAGAAAAGAGCAAGAAAATTTTGATTACCGCAATTGCTCGAAATACCCGCGGGGGTTATTATTCCCTCATCTCGCTCAGATCGTTGGGATATTTCGAGGGGGATAATTCAAGGGGGGATTTCGTAGAAATACGGTAGTAAGAAACTAAAATTGATGGAATATTCCTAAGGCTGTTCAGGTACGTAGTCTATTTCAAAAAGTTGACGGTTTGTTGTACTGTTTGCCGCCTACACGGTGGATTTCACCTGAACTAGTATTATATTTACTAAAAATCCCAAATTCCGATCCAACCCCCCAAACAGGGGTCTCCTAGGGGGGGGCTGGGGGGGGGGCTGGGGGGGGCTGCCCCCCAAATCAGCCAGCTATCTATCTATCCCGAGGCAAAATTTTTGCCTACTACCCCCAAAGACCCCCCCCCCCCCCAAATCGCTCAGCTATCTATCTATCTGGAGTGGTTTTTGAGAAATTTTGCCCCAATTTTTGCTCAAAATCACTAATTTTTGCACCTTCAAAATCGTGCTCTCCGGCTATATGCATGGTTATATGCCTTTTTTAGCCATTTTAAACCTACTTTTGGCCACTTTTAACTGATTATTAGCGATTTTTTCCCCTTTCGGCATTCTATGCACTGAAAAAGCCTACCGTATTTCCTCGAAATACCCCCCCCCCCCAAGATTGAGTGTAAAGAGAACGTACATGACAAATACTGCAGTTTGTGTTCTGCGTAGTGCAGAACACACGTTAAAACAATGTCGGAATCACGTTAGAACAGTGTTTATACCATCTACGTACTAATATTAGTCTACATCACCTTATAAATGGCGGTTTTTGTTGTATTTTTCGACGTCTGCGTACGTTTCAGACGACAATTTCATACTGGGTTTAAAAAAAAATTTCTTGTGAAATAATAACCCCCCCCTCGAAATACCCCCCCTCGTTTACCCCCCCCCCCCTCTCGGGGCCACTATGAAACAATCACCCCCCGGGGGGTATTTCGAGGAAATACGGTATATATTTTGCCCCCGCGAGCCGCCCCCCAGCCCAGAAAATTTTTTCAGCTATCTATCCCTCCGGAGGAGCGATTTGCTATCTATTCAGCCCCCGCGAGGGCCAAAATCTTGGAGACCCCTGCCCCCAAAAACAACCTGTTGATCAAACGAGAACTGATACGTAAACAACTCGGCGACATTGTGGCTGGGCTTGCCGTTCACGAGCCACATGTCGTAGTCGAACGAGACGGGCGTGCGCACGGCCGCCCACTTGCACGTGGTCGCGTTCAGGTGGCACGACACTAGGGCGACGTACCTGGGGGGAAGTGGCGGTATTCCGTGGAACGTGATATAGATTCCATTGCAAAAACAGTAGGGCAAGGGAAGTAGTCGAACCAAAGTACCGTATTTCCTCTATTATGCCCCCTCGAACCCCCCACCCCCCTGTTCACTGACTAAGGAAAAATTAAATGACCCCAACGAAAAACTCTTTTATGGGTTGTATAAACGTTTGGTAAGTATTTTCGCAGCTGATGTTCACTAGCATAAAATTTGATCGCATGAATGACAGAATTTGTATTCTGACTTACAAGTTTATGCAACCAATTCAACCCCATCCATAAAATATATTGATCATGCATGTGTCTAAATATTCGGACGATAAAATAACCCCCCCCCCCTCGAATAACTTCCCAGTCAAAAAACGTCTGACGAAAAAACTAACACCCCTGGGGACTTATTCGCGCATATACGGTATGTCACCAAAATTCAACATCACCAAACGACGAACCAGAATCCAGGTAAATATGGCTCGTGCACACGGAAGGTAAACTGGTACTGGGGCAAAACGGCAGCTGGTGTATCCTCCTCGACACAAAGTTTACCTTTTGGACACGGCACCTGCGAGTACACTTCTGCGGATGGTCAGTGTTAACAGGATTGGGTTTGCACAGTGCCATTGTCAACTCGGGAGCACTGTGATATGATGCCCTAAGTGAAAGGTGGCGTTTATTAAATGGCAAAAAATGTGAAAAACATCAATTGTCATATAGGGTGTCAATTTTTTGTTTTCTAGTGGAATTTTTTTCCGTTTCCGTTAAATCTTTTCCCGTTTTCCGGCTCAATTTTTTCCGACGCATTTTCCGTTTTCCGGCGCCGTTTACACTTAGTTTCTGGCATCTTTCACACACGAGCCAATGGCGCACCGTTCTGAAAAAGTCCTCCCTGGTGCCGTTGTAAAAGCAGTGCGGATGGAAAGCGGCCGTGCTGATGGTGCCGAGCAGCTGGCTGCACAACGCGTCCGACGCCACTGAGCCGCGTCTGCAAAGACAAATCAATCCCGCGCTGAATCGCTTTTAACAGGCCCCGGTCCACATGTACCTCTACCCGCTGGTGATGCAGACATGTGACGGGGGTAAGGTTCGAACAAAATCAATTTTTTCAAACACCGTGAAATAAAAACTCAATTTAAAGAATAGATTATAAAATCAGATTTTTTCAAAAGAATAGAGTTAAAAATGTGCTGCCACAGCGTCAGCACCACCCTGTGATGTATAAAAAATCCATTTGGCATGCACGCCCCTGCTAGATGTCCAGTAGATCTACATGTCGAGTGGGTTTATAATGTCCAGGGAGCCTACGTCGCAGCCCATCTCACGAAGCACGGTTTAACCTGGCGGCCTGTCTGAACTGCGTCGCATAATGCTCGGAGAGCAACACGAACAGGGCGGCGCCGTCGGTGCGCGCCGTGTCGGCGGTGGCGTTGCCGAACACGAAGCCGCGAGTGCTCTCCACGTTGTGCGCGTCCGTTCGCTGCGCAGATAAGATCAATGTGTGCTTTGGGTGAAACGGCTTGATGCTAGAAGACCTGGGGGCAGCCACCTCGTTAAATCAAGCATCAAAATTTCAGTAAGGAATTTTTTGCGATTTTACACTTTACAGGGTGCGGGACTGCTCCCGGCGGCATAAAAGCAAGTTCACGTAAAGTGAACCGAAGGCAAAGTGAAGCGACCAGGGGCAGTAGTGATCCTAGAAACAATCGTAGACCAACCCCAAACACAAAGAAAACTTGATTTTTTTTGGATATCCCTAACCTGAAAGCCAAACTTGGCCACAATATTCACCAACTCCGTGTTTCGCCAATGGCCGGTGACGCGCATGCACAGCGCCAAGTTCAGCGAGCAACTGAGCACCAAGGCGCAGCGCACCAGGCTCCGGCGTTCATGGGCGCACATTTTGAGACACCTGGAGATGTTGCGGATTACAGGGGATGTTGTATGTTTATTAGCCCACTTTTGAGCAGCTTGATAAACTGGGTGTTCCGAAAAATCGAATGGCGCCAGGGCGCTGACGCCATTTGAGGGCGTTCCGCCATGGCGCCATTTGCGAATGGCGCACAAATTCCGTGGCGCCATTGGCGCCCCTTTTGCACATGGCGCCATTTTTTCTGGCGCTTTTCCATCACTGGAGACTACCTAGTTCAAAGAGACGCTGCCAACCAGAATGCCACTGAATCGGGCAGGGTAAAATTTCGAAACCGAGTATTTATTAAAACTTCAAAAAAATGTGCATCGGGATAATTATAACAATTGTGTGTAGGGTTCAAACGGGACCAGTTTTTCGGACCGGGACCGGGACCAGAAATTTTCTAATGTCGGGACCGGGACCGGGACTGGGGGGTCGGGACCGGGACTGGCTTTTTTCAATTGTCGGGACCGGGACCGGGACTGGGGGGTCGGGACCGGGACTGGGATTTGCCGAACCAGGTACCGGCACCGCGGTATTGTTTGAACCTTATTGGTATATAATATCCAGCCAATGTTGTTCCACACACCTCCACTGTGTGAAGTACCACTCTCAATGTATTAGCCTTTTCTTATAACATTATTCAAGCAGTATTCCATTGCCATCTTCACTTGAAGTTGTGAATATATGATGAAAAGCAATGTACGCAGGATTTTTTTGGGAGGGGGGGCGGCGCGAGTTGTAGGTGCCAACGCCATGGCAGTATCGGCGCTGGTGTTGGCG
The DNA here is from genome assembly GCA_964036195.1 of Sphaerolaimus hirsutus. Taxonomy (NCBI): domain Eukaryota; kingdom Metazoa; phylum Nematoda; class Chromadorea; order Monhysterida; family Sphaerolaimidae; genus Sphaerolaimus; species Sphaerolaimus hirsutus. The sequence goes on from OZ038459.1 coordinate 18,174,491, forward strand.
TCAATGTCTACAATATAGGTTTCTTTATATACCTATATTCCGTACTAGAATCATGTTGGGGACCTTTCTAACGCTGTCACATTATGGAAAAATACATAGTAATTATTGGCTGGGTATTTGCGCGCTTGCGCGCAAAATTTTTTTAGATGTTCGTACAAAATCGCTTTAGAAAAGTGCCATTTCTGGCAAATTTTTTTGAAAAATACGTTTTTTCCATCCCTTGTCGGGACCGCTATAAAATTCCGGGACCGGGACCGGGACTGGGTGGTCGGGACCGGGACTGGCTTTTTTTATTGTCGGGACCGGGACCGGGACTGGGGTGTCGGGACCGGGACCGGGACCGCCCCAGTCCCGACTTTTTGCCGAACCATGTACCGGGACCGCGGTCCCGTTTGAACCCTAATTGTGTGGTAGTGTCATGAATTTTCACCGGCTACTTTTTACTCAACCAAATTCCACTATGGCAAACTGCCAAGTTTTACCGATCTCACACCTACTCGTTGGATGAGCGACAAAGTAAGGCAACGGAAAAGCGACTACCGATTGAATTCGCAACGCACAATGGTGAATTCACCGAAGTGAATATCACAGGTGTACGCTACGTCAATTAAGTTAGCTTTTTAGCGAATGGCGTTTTTATCAACGCACCAGCAATTAGTTGAATGTCTAATTTACACCAAGGGGTCCGAAGTTTTTAGAAGAGATTTTATTTTAGGCGATTTTTTAGACTCAGAATTCACACATTTAGATAGAACACAGGGAACACACTGAGAGCGAGTTTCTAACCAGCGGCACAAAACCTTCGAAAAAACTCCAAGAAAATGAAACCGAAGCAATTTCGACTGAATCGACCCCTACTCTAAATTACGGTACGCTTTTATACGCAACAACATAAGCCAAGTCCAGACAACACTTCCACATACCACGAGAAGCATGCTTACAAACGACTTTACGGACACACGGAATTTTAAAACGGGCATACCTAAAATTATTCACGGCGTCAGTTTACAGGATACGTCGATCAACTACACAAAAACACAAAGAATTCACGCGCCAAAAAATCGGGTTGGGAACAAGAGCGAGGATAAAAATAGAAAAATAAGAAAATGAACGAATGCGACAAGAATAAAAAGAACAGGAAAAACACACGAGATACTGTAAAAACCTGTTTTAGCGCGAAAAAAATGGCAGGCGATTCAAATTTTACTCAGCGAACTCTACCGAAATCCCAAAACCACCTCCACGAACGGGGAAACACACAGCAATTAGCGAAACAAACAGACACGCGAACAACAATCCCATCAGCAAAAAGAGCGTATAATAAACGAAAATGACGTTGATATCCAAAGCGTAAGAAGCACACGTATTATTAATGCACAACGAAAAAATGTCGTAAGTGGGATAATCCATGATAAGATTAGGATACCGGTAAGGCGAATGGAACTAACTTTCACACTGACTGTCAAGGAAAAAATGAATTACGGTACCTTTTTAAAGACGCTAAGCGGAAATTCTATCAGAGTGATTAAATAAATACGCACTCAAATCAGATCACCTTTACACTTATCAAAATATTCGGGGAAAAAACAGGAAAAACAAGCGGCTTATTATTTCATCTCTTTGTATAATAAAGATCAACCACGAAATTTGCATAAATTCCTAAATATCCAAATGTCAAGTTATCAGTTTTCTAGGGGAAAGGGAAATACTAAAAAATCAATCTAGGATTAGGTAGATAAAAAAAATAGCGAAGTTGCAAACGTAAAATCAAATAAAAATTAGCATACTCGAGTTTTACCTATTCCCTACCAAACCTAAAGTTAAAATGAATATGAAGTCGGTATAACGCTTAACAGAAATACGAACGCAAATGATTGGCAACTTGAAAGTTTATAAATTTCAATCTTTGTAGCTTAAATGCATGTTTGGATTGCATGACTTTTTGAAGTTTAAAACTAAAAACAACAAGTGAATCCACTGCCACATGCCAAAACGCAACAGCCATTAACTACCGAAGGCACTTATCACGAAAATGACCACTCTCGCTGCTACACCACTCATTCTGCTACCAGAATATTAATTAGTCAGCCACGGCTTTTTGATCCCATACGCACTGTGCAAAAACCACACCCCGACAATACCGAACTGCTCAACTCACTCAAAAAATAGGTACACTTGTCACTGTATGGGTGCTTGTTTCGATGAGATCGGCGGACTGGGCTGTTCTCACAACAAGCCAAGGGAGTAGGCATTTAGACATGCGATCATGCCTGTCGAGTTAGACTCGATTCTTTTAATTACCTCTCATTTTCAACACCAATCATCATCGCACCTCTATAATCAGTGTACCTTTGTAAAATCGCATGTAAATTAACTTTTGTTTCTCAATCCGGAAATGCAGGAATGCACAGTACATACTAGATCAATAGCCGCGAGCGACCCTCACGTAAAAAAATGCAACGAAAGTAGTCAAAATTCAACCTATGTGCCCTCAGTTATCACTGACCATTCACGCACTACGACACGTAACTGCAGCGTCACTCTTTTTACTTAGAGAAAATAACTGAAACTTTGTTATGCAATCCAAACCGCTAGTAAAAAATTACTTTTAAATTAAACTGTCACAAGTAAAATTGTTGCCAATTCACTTGTCTCACTTTCTTAAAAAAAAACTACCTAATTAAAAAAACCTTAAACCAATAAAAACAACTATTTACATCACAGCGTCAACTTTGTGTCAGATCCTCAATACCTCCAATCCTTTCCTTGGCCAGAAAAAACACACATAACACAATGGGGCACCGGAAAAACGGAAGTGCACGTTGCCATGTTGCCAACGTAGCACAGCGACGTAGCCGAAAACGTCAACGCCACGTTCGCCCACCGAATCGCCCAAAACCATCGTCGAAGTAGAACTGAAATGTTTAAATTATTGTAAGCTCGGAAGTGTAAACAACCCTCTACATAAATTCATTAAGTGAACTATATACACATTTATACTTAAAATTTTTGAAATTTTACAATTTTTGGACACCCACTTTTGCTCACAAACTCCACCAGCCATACATTTTACCTCCCGGCTAAAATCGAAGCACAGCAAAACTATTAAAGAAACGAATTGAACTAAATTCCCGTTTTTTGAGAACTATTTTAAACCAATTTTAAATTTGTTGACAACCATTACGCATTTTTCCACACTTTGTTGAGAACACAAAAAAAACTTTTGAACCGGTAAAACTCAATAATTCAATTTTCAATTCAACAAAAGCTCAATTCTACTGGTAAAACGTTCGCTCTAACAAAAACAACTAAAAACAAAAACAAAAAAAATTCCTGTACACCTAAATTACCATTACTCCGCTTCCATCTCCTCCTCTGGCTCCAAACCTGCCAAAGTTGGAGTCACTGGCGGGGGCGGACTCTGTTCCTCTTGCGGTGGCGGTGACGCGCCAACTACAACAACCTGAACAGGTTGCTGCAGCTGCTGTGCGGCCACTTCCTCAGGCTGCTCCTGCTCCTGCTCATCTTCCTGCATGGGCTCAGCAGATTCATTGGCCTCCTCCTGGATGGCGTCCATTTCTCTGAGCATCTGCCGGTCTGGGCTCATGGACTGTTGCTGTCGCTCAGCGTCCAACTCGGTGTTCAACTCGCCCGCCATTTGAATTAACTCATCCAATTTTTCTCCAATAATTGCATTATTGGCCTCTTCAGTGTCTGGCTCTGGTTCTTGCTCTTGCCGTTGACCTTCCATTGCCGGTTCCTGCTGTTGAGCACCTTGTTCACTTTGCTCCTGTTCCACTTCCATCACTTCCTCCTCCTGGTGCGTTTTCTGTTTGTGTGCCGGTACGGGCGGCGCGTGTTCAGACTCCGAGGCCGAATCGGTCTCACTCGATCCCGATTTTGACGAACCCGACGAAGAACTAGAGGAAGAGGAAGAACTCGACGAGGGAGAGCGACGACGACCGCGATACCGACGCCGAGACCGAGAACAACTCGCTTTTTCATCCGCGCGCGGCTGAACTTTCTCCGACGACTCCTCCTCCTGCTCTTCGGGCGGCAACATTTGCACATCTGGGGATTCGGGAGCGGGAACGACGTCGGCGTCTGGCTGAGGGGACGCTCGCTGTTCGCTCACATCCACCTCCTGAACTTCTTCCGGCGACAGCGGAACCTCATTTTCTTCTTCTTCTTGCACGGGCGGAGCGGGTTCTGGCAGATCGACCGGGGCACTTCTCCAGTGGCCCAGAAACCTAGCTAACGGGTCACTCTCCCACAAATGTCGCTCGTGGTACGCAAAAACGTGTCCCTTCCCTAATTCCACCGCCACAAAACGCCAGAAAAATTCAGAATGCAGCACGGTAGCGGCGTTCATGATCACGACTCTGGCCGTTTTGGCGCGAGACGTGGCCACGTTGCACCGCTCCGGCATCGCCAAAAAGCCAATTCTGTCCATCACATCGCGCTCGCGCTGCGACGGGTGTCCAGTAGCGTCCACGCGCGGCGCGCTACCCCTCACACATGACACAATCACCACGTGCGCTTCACGAGCTTGCGCTCGATCAGCAGTGATGACTTTTTTCCGCCAAAACGCTGGGGTCACCAAATAATCGGGGAACCCCTCACCCCCTAACAACTGCGCCCAGCTCAATCGCACCAATTCGTCAATCACTCTTCTCTCCTGCGCTGAATAGAAACACACAATCAGCAGCGAATCGGCGCTTTCTAAATCACTCCACGGAACGACATTCTCGCCCTCGCTGTTCAGCGCCAAGATGACAAATTGCTGCACAACGCGCACCACAATGTCCACTTCCGTCAAATTTTTAACAGACACGCCCTCGCTCGTTTCGAAACCCATGTGCACGATCACAGAAGACAAAGGCACCTGATCGGCACCGCAAGCCATGAGCGGCAAAGTATCTCGCCACTGACTGTATTCGTGGAACGCGCGCAATTGGCCATCGTACGCAGCGACTGAATTCGCTTGAATCAGCGCGTCGTGGCCGCGGAAGACAGTCTCGAGCTTCAGAATTGGGCACAACACACCTTCCACCAACCTATTGATCAGCGATGGATCAGGTTTCAGGATCGGAGCGATCCATGAATGCGGCCTGACCATTCGGGTCAACTGCTTGCTATCGCCAAACAACAGCACCAAGCCATTGTGGGGGAGTCGAGCGTTTGAAACAGCGCCAAAAATCGCAGTTTCGTCCGCCAAAGACGCCTCGTCCACAAATACCGCGGCATATTTCAAAACTTGCAGTCGTTTATCGCGCGATGAATCCAAGGTCACATGGACTTGGCCTGGCTGCAGCACATTCAACACCACCTTATGCAACCTAGTAGCCACCCTAACGAGGCGTCGCATTTCGCGCTTGTAAATTTTGCCCCACACCTGGTTGTCATCGACAAAGCCAGCCGCGGCCCCCCACGCCTGCACGCCCTCCTCTTGACCATCGTCCAGTGGCACCAAGTCATCCTCGTCGTCTTCGTCGATGGACAAACGAACCAAAGGCAACTGCGACCGAATAGCTTCGAAAATGTCGGCGGGGTGCTGATTGTTCGCGATGATCTCGTTCAAAGTGTCACAAATATGGCGTTGAGCGGTAAAGCGTTCATAGGCAGTTAGCCAGTGGTCATTCAATCGGATCACATGCATGGGCATGTTTTGCGCGATCAAATTCAGCAGCGGCAATTGCTGGAGCGTCATATCGACGTAGCGATCGTCAACTTCCAACAATGGACTCAGCACGCGAATCGCGAAAGCGGCGCGCACCTGACAAAAACGCGCATAGCCAGGTGTTTGAAAATTTGGCTTATCATCCATCGCAGTCCACCTCTCCCTACTGCGCAGCAAAACTTCCACGACCGTTTCCAAATTAGGCAGACCAATGTTTGCCAAACTTTGCAACGATCGTCTGGCAGACTCATCAGCGGCCGAATTCACACTGCAAGTAGTCATTGTGGAGTGGTAAAGCGCATTTTTGTTTGCATCAGAGGGCAATTCCCTCTTCAGCGGGTTCGGCGGGTCATTTTTCTCGGTAAATTTGAACGCAACCGCGTACGCACACTGACTTTGCACAGTCGTTTTACCGGAACCGAACGGTGAATCACACATCAACAATAGCGGCGCAGTTTTTCGCACAGACTTGATAACTGACGCAATCACACGCCCCTGCCCCTCCTGCGGTCGAAAATCACCCTGCTGCGCTTGCAATAAATCTTCGCATGTGCCTCTGCGCACCTCGGCGTACAACCCGTCAGACTCAATTTTGTCGAGCGTGCGCTGCCAATCAGTCTCAACTTGGTTCAACTGCTTGTGCAGCACTACCGCCATTTTGACCTGGTCTTCCACAGCGAGCATTCCGGTGTTGCTCTCGGTTGGCCGGTAACCACTAGGCCCCATTATGCACAACCGCTCCAAAGTTTCCATGCGGCCATTGTAGCTAGGCGACAAAGCGGAACCGCGCACCATGTAATCGCAATTAGGCAGCAAATGCGGCGACAGCGCCTGCGGCACCAACACATCCGGTTTGGCGACCAGCTGCACCGCCTCGGCAGTGATGTCGGCGCTGACCGTACGTAAATTTATTTGCGGGCGGCCAGTCAGAGCGCGCTCTTCCCCCCGGGGATCAGCTTCGACGATTTGTAGCGACGACATGGGCGAAGTAAAATTCAACATGTAGCCCTGCGCCTTATTCCTGTGCCACTCGGCCGTGTCGCGCATCGCAGCAGCTGGATTCAAATGCACGCGCTCCCACCTAATTATCGCAATTAATCCCCGCGGCCCATTTTGCCAAGTCACCTGCGCGCGCACCGCTTTCGCCCTAGTCGCAGTGTATCGCAAATGCGCTTCGTGACACACGTTAGCGGCGGCCAAAAAGATGGAACGAAGCTGCAGCTGAGAGGTGAGGTAATTTCTATTCATTTCGCCCTTCCACTCCATACCAGCCTCGATTTGCCGCGCCGAGAAAATACGCACGCCATACGCATGACCCCAATAAAAATTGTTGACTTTGCCGGCGTCATCAAAAGCGTGATATTCTACATGCGCCACACCTAATTGTCCGGCGTGCGGGTGTATGTCACTTTCCATGACATTTTCGCTGTGCGCAAAAATTAACTTTTCAGGGCCCGGATCCCGCTCGTCGGCGCCTTTGAAGGGGGGTGCACTAATGTACCGCGAAGGGGTGAACGCTGCCCTCAAACGCAAGTATCTCCACTTGGCCGGATAAGGATGATATCCTTCGCGATTTTCCTGTCCTCTCTGTGAAATTTCCGATGCTGGCTCATCGACGGAGAGGTCAACCTGTCCTTGCGAAACAATAACAACAGGGCGGCCCAAAAACAATGGCATTTGAGCGTCATTTTTCATAATTGTGACGCCTCGCAATTCCCAATATTTCGGATTGGCGCTAACCCTACTGATACCAGTCGCGACAAAATGCATGCCGTGGCGGACAAGCGGCAAAAACATGTCGTAAGCTTCGTTAGCCTCGCGATATTCCTTCAAAATTTTCTGCACCGACCGCTCACGAGCGCGCTCCGCTTTGTTGACCGAATAGGTGAAAAAGGGATAAGCCGTTTCCGCTTCCGACCACTCCGGATAACTTTCCAAAAGCGCCTGCGCATCGCCGTCGAAACGAATGTGGCATTGATAACTGGTAGGACGCGGCTCGTTACCGACGTGAACTCGATCCACTATTCCCGACAACTTCTGGTTGATGACAAATTCAGGACAAGTCGACCGGGCGTTTCGAGGAGGATTGTAGGGCAGCGGCGGAATAGTGTCACCGCCTTGTTTTCCATGAGAAGTCCACGACTTGAGCGGCGCCTTGGCTATGCGCCCGCCACGATACGAACTGGAACTCGCTCCATACCCACCCATAGGTACGCCACCCGAACTAGTCATATTTCACACTTCAAAGTAGAGCACCGGAAAACACAACTTATTGCTACTTAAAATGCGCCACCCAGAATGTCGGCACCGAAATGCACGAAGGTCTGAGCGACACCCTAATCGAAAAGTTGCGAATTATTTTCAACGCACTACGTTGAACGTATTGCGCCAAAAATAATTTTTATTTTGTTGCGAAATGGGCGAAAATGAGAATGAAATTAAAGAACAAATTTAGAACGAAATAAATGCGATGATATGAATAACTGGTGAATTAAAACTGCGACGACAATTAGGAACAAACAATTAATAACACTTATGAAATTTTCGCGCTTTACCTCTTTACATATAAAAACCCCAACTTTTTGCTACAAAATTATCTCGCGCACAACCAAAAACACAACAATTGCAACCCTGAACTCACCACGAATTGACGGCCGAAATTAAACGCGAATAATCCGAATAAAAATGAAAATGAATTTTAATTTAAGTTTTGAACGGAATAATTGACTTGGGACACTTTAGGTTGAAGAGCGGAAAATCTCAGGGTTTTTAACCGAAAATCTGCGAATAGGTGGGATTAACTGGTTCATTTGTTAATTTAACGCGATCAGCATGAACGGTATAAGTTTTCTTAGACAACCTATTAAACACGGTCACAATGGGATGCACATAATCTAAACATTCATACGGGCCAATATAATGATGCGTGAATTTCTTAACGCGACCTAACTTTCGAAGAATTCGGGGCGAATAAACACGAACTGATTGACCGGGCTTCAAATTCAAGCGGCGCGCACTGCGATTTGCATAAAAACACTCTTTTTCTTGCGCGCGCTGTAAAGCCGAATGCGCGGCCGTGCGGACGTCCGAAAGTCGCGCGTCTAAATTTGACACAAAAGGACTGTACGCCGTCGGCTTATCGGTCTTATCGGTGCCATTTCCCGTCGGCTCGATCATACGCTCCCAAAGTGACGGAGAATTTGATCCAAATAGCAACGCATATGGTGTCACTTTCATAGAGGGGTGCATAGACGTATTATACGCATAGACAGCGGCGCCTAAGTGTTTGTCCCAATCCGAATGCGAGCCATTCACATAATGCGAAATTATTTCCATTAAGACTCCATTCCTACGCTCAACCAAACCATTCCCCTTTGGCGTATAATTGAAACACTTATGCTGCACCGTATTTAGATAACGTAGCAATTCCGCAAAAATGCCGCCAATGAAGCTTGGTGCATTGTCGGATAAGATTACAGCGGGCACACCAAAAATCGGTAACACATGTTGCAAAAACGCAATAGCCACAGTATCTTGCTTCAAATTAGGAACAGGCACTGCTAAACCAAAACGCGTACATTGATCCACAAATACCAATACATGCACATTCCTTTTTTTCGGTAATTGGCAATGGCCCTACTGCATCAATCGCAATGAAATCACCAGGAAACTTAGCGATTTTCCGGCTCTGAATTTGAGTTTTCATTGAGCGGCGCAATCCTTTCTTCGCGTTGCACGAAGGGCAAGTAGAAACCCATCTAGCGCATTCTGGACGCATATTTGTAAACCAAGCAAATTCGCGCAATCTTTCAAACGTTTTCATCACACCTAAATGTCCAGCAGTGGGATGATTATGAGCCAATTCTAACACAGTGACAACTAGTGACTGGGGAATGCACGCAGGGTCGTATTTCCTTTCACCCACTAATATTGACGGTTCTGCATCACGCCTGACAACATCAAATTGATCAATGAAAAACGGTGGGGCCCTACGCAAAGTAGATTCCTCGCACATACGACGAATTGTAATTATATACGGTTCTTCTTTTTGCAAACGCGACAACTCTTCAATTGGAGTAATGGGAGGAGGTAAAGCATCGAGTTTTTCCGGTTTCTTAATTAATTGAACAGAACGGCGGCCACCAGCCATTAATTTAGGCGCATCGTCACTTTTGGGCGGCGATTTCAAAGCATTTTCAGAATTGGACTCCACCTTCTTTTTACTTCGCACACGCATTGTCATTGGATGCGGCGCCCGCACAGTAGCAACGCTTGCCACTGGCAGTTCAGTAGCTACCGTAACTGACGGTTCCAAAGACTTCATTTTCGCATGTTTCAGCCAATTTTGAGCAGAAGCCAATCGCGCCATGGCCTTAGCTACCGCTTGACAAGCCAAATGTTCCTCAGATGTTAACAACGCCATTTCCTCAGTCAAAATTCTCGCCAATTCATCAACAGGTATATCAAATGCATATTCTTCAAACGCTTCGTCCAAATTAACACGCTCATCAAATTCAACGGGTGCATCACGCCTGCGCGACAAAGCATCAGCCAATTCGTTACTCTTCCCACGCAAATGCTTAAAAGTAACTTGATATGATTGAATAGCAAGCGCAAATCGGTGCAAACCCGTATGGGGATGGGTTTCCAAATTTGGATTTTTCACCCATGAAATACTTTTCGCATCAGTCCAAACTTCAAACGGCCGGCCCGCTAAATAACAATGCCAATTGCGTATGCTCTCAAAAATAGCACATGCTTCTTGCGTAATTGCAGGCCATCGGGATTGCGCTTCGGAAAGTTTTCGACTATAAAATGAACACGCATGCAAAGCGGCGGCAGGTTCAGCGCGTTGTACTAAAATGCCAGCTAATGCAACTTTAGAAGCATCGGTAATAATTATAAACGGTTTACTGGGATCAGGATACTGTATACAGGGACTTTCAGCCACCATCACTTTCAACTTATTAAAAGCTTCCAAAGCGGCGGGGTTCGCATTTAAATCTACAGGAGTACTTCCGCTATACTTTTCGGTTCCTAACTCAGTTTTCGTTCGAGTTAAATTAGACAAAGGAGCGGCATATTCAGCACATTTATGAATTAGTCTCCGGAAAAACCCAACGGCACCCAAAAACGCTTTAACTTCACGCACACACACAGGTAGCGGCCAGTCACTCAAATACTTTCGCTTATCATCTGGTATACAAATCCCTTCACGCCCTACCATATAACCCAGGAATTTAACAGCAGTTGTGCGCGCGAAAAAACACTTTTTTGGGTGTATTTTAAAACTGCTACTTATCAAACGCGACAAAACCTGACTTATATCACTCAAATGATCTTCCCATGACCTACTGTAAATGAGCAAATCATCTATATATACCAACACATTTCGATGCAATAATCCAGCCATTGTAACTTCAAAACAGCGCTGCGCTAAAGCCGGGGAACACTTTAATCCCATCGGCAAGCGTTTCATCTGAAATTGACCAAAACAATTACGAAACGACGTAATATGTCTATCATCCGGATGCAGCGCAATGTTGTAAAACGCTTGATTGATATCGACACTGCTAAAAATATTTGCAACTGTGCAATGACTCTATTGTATCGTCTAATCTGGGCAGCGGAAATTGGGGAGCGTGAACTACTGCATTTAATCGTCGATAATCTATCACCATGCGCTTGGCACCATCCGGCTTAGTAACAACCAATGTCGGCGCGCAGTACGGACTCGTACTGTGTTCAATGACGTCATGCTCAAGCAGGCAACTTAAATGCTTTTCTAAGTACTGCTGGTCATCCAAACTCAACCTATACATTCGACACGCGACCGGAATTTTACTAGTCAACTGAAGTCGATAATCAACCAATTCACTGTATCCCAAATCATACTTATCCCTGGCGAAAGCATCCTGATGAGTCAAAATTAACTCTTTTAATTGCTGGCGCTTAATTTCGTCCAATTCAACCGGTACTTCAAAATCCATTTCCCTCCCATCGGCACAAACCACTTTCATAGTCGTATTCGCCGCTTTTGAAGGTACAGTGCCCTTCGTTGGTACTTTTTCCTCACTAGCTTCAAGTATAGTATCGGTAAAACTCATATCACGCTCGCGGCACTCTCGCACCCATTCAGCAGGCGGATCACCTCGTCGCACTTGTAAAACACACTCCACTGGCTCTACGATGGCAATTTTCTGGCCCACCTGCAACTTTACTGGCACCTCAGTCACATTAACACACCTCACCGGAAATAATTCACTCGCGCTTTCATAAACAGCATTAGCTGCAAACACACCCGTTTTCACATGAAATTCGTTCAAAGGCTCAATCGCAAACGTCAATTCATCAATTGGTTCAGATAATTTCGCACTAATTATCGTTTCATGCCGCGGCTTAATTTCAGTCGGTTCAGTCACAACTGCATAAATATGCCGTTCTTGCACTACAGGCGCCGGGTTGTCAAAAGGCACAGTCAACTTTTTACGCGCATCGCCACTCTCAATTCGCAACTCACGCGCAGGCATATCAATAACCATATGCCTCAATACATCAGCGCCTAATAAAATGTCGTCCGACAAGCCGCTAATCACCTGAAATACAATAGAAAACGCTTTCCCGGTAATCATCACTTGAAGTTCCAACTGACCCTCAATTTGCAATTTGCATTGAGACGCGCTTTGCAATCCCCCCACAGGCGTGACCTCATCAAACGCTATGCAATTATTTCGATGCCTAGCCAACACCAACGGGCTGCACAATGACCTCATCGCACCTGTGTCCAACAGACACCTTTTGTATTCATTCCCCTCAATTTCTACCGTAATCGACGGACTATAGTAAATTGGCACGAGTTCTTTACGCTTAGCCGTAATACTTTTGATGTTCGCAATTTCTTCACTGGTCAGCGTGACTACATTCACCTTTTCCATGACGGCAGAACCTTTAGGAACGCGCAGCGGCGGCAAACGCTTAAATCTACTCACTGGCGTTTCTTCAATATCGGCACTATACCCTGAACTGTCAGCGCTAACTGGATTTAACTTTTGCGGCGGTGTCACGGGGGTCGCACCCCTTGCAGGATTGCGCCTATTTTCTATCGCTAACATGCGATTTAATTGAACCCGCAACACTCTCATTTTTATCCAATCACACACTGTGAACACTAAATACAGCACCAATTCACACAAAGCGGGCAGAATATATCTCAAAAACACGGAAGTGCACATTCCAGCGATAAATCCCTCAAGAAAATTTCGCACGGTCAAAATCCACTCATCTGACACTCCTTTTTTCTTAACAACGCCACCACTTGGAACACCCAGGGCGTCAACACTTGCAAAAAACGTAAATAGACAGCACAGGAAAAACACACGGTTCAACACACTGGGCAACATACTCGGTTCCGACCACGTTCGGTACAAAGTTGGCACGCTCGCTTCACAATAATCGGACAACACATACAATTCAGAGTCAGATGACGTTCGCGACAAACTAATGTCCGGCGGTTCACACATAAATGTATGCATGGTCAATTCTAGCAGCGCTTCTAACTTAACGTACGTCAACGTGTCCTCAGGGTCATCATGCGGATGCTCATCAGCATGCTCACAAAACCCGCTTATATTCAACCCCTGCAAACCCATGTGTTGCAATTGAGCCCACCACTTTGTTCGAAAAATCATGCTATCTAACGAACGCGCATAAACCCAAGGCATAATCCAAGCCTCTCTTTCGAGCATGAATTGATGTTCTTGCGGCGTTATTTCAGGCGGATTGCATGGATCCTCTGCTTCCTCATCTGAACTTTCAAGACCCGGTACAACCCTAATCATGCGCACATATTCCTTACTTTCTTGCACGCTGCGTGCATGATTCACTGAGTTCGCAGACACGCGCGTCGGATTTAACGCAGTCAATTCAGTTGACGGAGGGGCCGCAATGGCCATTTGCGATGATTGAACTTGTTGCACTGGAGACCAACTAGTAGTTGACACTTGCGCGGGAGGGGGATAATACAGGTAAGGCGGCGCTTGCATGGAATATACAGGTTGCTGTGCAGAGCGCATCATATTCGCTGGACCTCTAAAGTTATTCATCGGTCGCTGCGGCGGCCCGCGCCGAAAATTTCTAAAGCGCGCTTTTTCCTCTTCTGTCAATTTAGGACAATCAGAGCGAAAATGATCATCTGCCCCACATTCATAACAGCCCTCATCAAATTTACGCGGCCTAAATTTGGAAACTGGTTTCGCAGCATTGTTACCTATCAATTGCTTTTCCAAGTCAACTAAACGCTTATCCTTATCCTCTAACTGCCTAGAAAGTTCCTCCAATTTCACTCGCTGTTCCTCAAACTTTGGATTTTCCGCCGCCGCCGGAACGGGCGGGGAATTTCCGAAAGCTCCCGCACCCCCTAAAGCAAAAATTCGCTCGATTACCGAATTGGTGGCTTCTGAAACTAATTCAGCGTTGGATTTTGACTTTTTCTTACCACCCACTTTGTCCTTATCAATTTCCAGAAAACTTTCTTGCGTGCGCGCATTATTGACTACGTCTTGAAACTTAGCCCCAGCAGTAATAGATACATTCCTACGGATGTCAGGATACAATCCACTGACAAATTTCGCCACTGCCATCTTTTCGCGTTCAATTTTCGAAAGTTTCGGAAAAGCGCGTTTTATAATCTTCTCCAGCCGCACTGACCAATTTAACACATCTTCATCTTCGCCCTGCTCACTACTAATCACTTCCCTTTGCGCATGATGCTCCGAAATGGGGTTAGTATAATAACGTTCCAAAGTGTCCATAAACTCCTCATAATCCAAATTGATCAATTCACTCTTATGCGACATGTAAATCGAACGCGCGCTGTCACGCAAATAAACCGGAAGCAGCGATTTTCGCTCATCCGTCGGAATTTGCAACGCCTCACAAACTGCGTCCCAATTTTTACGCCAATCAGCAAATTTATCATCAGCGCGCCCCTTAAATGGTATCACCTGTCCAGTAAGCGCGGTCATGGCAGCAGCATAACCCTCCCTACTAGTAGCAATCATACTCACAGCAGGTATAGGTGGTGTGGTAGCGGTAGAGCACCCTCCCGAATTAGAAACAGCGCTAATTACAGAATTAATCGCTTGCATATCAGGCTTTTCTAAATGAATATACTCAGCAAATGCATTAATCGCGTCCGCAATTTGACTCACATCATTTCGCAAATTATAGCAGTCAACACCTAACTTTACTAATGACACTAATTTTTCGTCATTATCACTCATGTTCCCATTTTCCAAAGAACTCATGGGTCGCTGATTATACAAATAAGCGGCAATACTCACCGTTTGAGTCACAACCTGACTAAGGTTCCATTCTGACCCCTGAACCGAATTCCCCACTATCGACGAATTAATTTGATTCAAAGTCAAATTTTTCGCTTGAATCAACAATTGCACCACATCGGGACCCGTGTTCACACCACTACCGCTCGCATGCGCCATACTCAAAGTAGAATACCGGAAAAACACACACTCACTCGACGACTGGGTACTCGCGCTTCGGTACCCGGCACTCGCGCTTCGGTGCCCTAACTTACTTTGCCCTACGGTCGGGAATGGCACCTCCGCACCCGCACTTGGCTTGCCTTGCTCACAGGTCGGGAATGACTCCTCCGCACCTCTTTCAGGGACCCGCGTCCACCCAGCAGTTGACGTCAAAGTCGTTAGGTTCGTCACTCAACTCAGCGGTTCCCGGTTCAGAACAGTGCGCGTCCGTACTGAACTGAACCGATTTCGGTTTTTTCTTACTTTTCCGCTTTTCCCTTTTTTGCCCACTAATAATTTCGTCAGTTTCACGTCCCAAAACAAAAATATCCGTGCTTATCGGTTGCGTCGATCGGGTAGCCTTCCGTTCCTCCAGCCGGGCGGTGGTTCGTTTGTTCTCACCAGCGATTGTCAAACGGTGATCAGTCGCCTGAACTCACTGGGAATATTAAACAAACCACTCGCTGCTACCAGTTGTCATGAATTTTCACCGGCTACTTTTTACTCAACCAAATTCCACTATGGCAAACTGCCAAGTTTTACCGATCTCACACCTACTCGTTGGATGAGCGACAAAGTAAGGCAACGGAAAAGCGACTACCGATTGAATTCGCAACGCACAATGGTGAATTCACCGAAGTGAATATCACAGGTGTACGCTACGTCAATTAAGTTAGCTTTTTAGCGAATGGCGTTTTTATCAACGCACCAGCAATTAGTTGAATGTCTAATTTACACCAAGGGGTCCGAAGTTTTTAGAAGAGATTTTATTTTAGGCGATTTTTTAGACTCAGAATTCACACATTTAGATAGAACACAGGGAACACACTGAGAGCGAGTTTCTAACCAGCGGCACAAAACCTTCGAAAAAACTCCAAGAAAATGAAACCGAAGCAATTTCGACTGAATCGACCCCTACTCTAAATTACGGTACGCTTTTATACGCAACAACATAAGCCAAGTCCAGACAACACTTCCACATACCACGAGAAGCATGCTTACAAACGACTTTACGGACACACGGAATTTTAAAACGGGCATACCTAAAATTATTCACGGCGTCAGTTTACAGGATACGTCGATCAACTACACAAAAACACAAAGAATTCACGCGCCAAAAAATCGGGTTGGGAACAAGAGCGAGGATAAAAATAGAAAAATAAGAAAATGAACGAATGCGACAAGAATAAAAAGAACAGGAAAAACACACGAGATACTGTAAAAACCTGTTTTAGCGCGAAAAAAATGGCAGGCGATTCAAATTTTACTCAGCGAACTCTACCGAAATCCCAAAACCACCTCCACGAACGGGGAAACACACAGCAATTAGCGAAACAAACAGACACGCGAACAACAATCCCATCAGCAAAAAGAGCGTATAATAAACGAAAATGACGTTGATATCCAAAGCGTAAGAAGCACACGTATTATTAATGCACAACGAAAAAATGTCGTAAGTGGGATAATCCAT
Source organism: Sphaerolaimus hirsutus (assembly GCA_964036195.1). NCBI lineage: Eukaryota > Metazoa > Nematoda > Chromadorea > Monhysterida > Sphaerolaimidae > Sphaerolaimus > Sphaerolaimus hirsutus. Next base: position 18,191,184 of record OZ038459.1, read on the forward strand.
GATAAGATTAGGATACCGGTAAGGCGAATGGAACTAACTTTCACACTGACTGTCAAGGAAAAAATGAATTACGGTACCTTTTTAAAGACGCTAAGCGGAAATTCTATCAGAGTGATTAAATAAATACGCACTCAAATCAGATCACCTTTACACTTATCAAAATATTCGGGGAAAAAACAGGAAAAACAAGCGGCTTATTATTTCATCTCTTTGTATAATAAAGATCAACCACGAAATTTGCATAAATTCCTAAATATCCAAATGTCAAGTTATCAGTTTTCTAGGGGAAAGGGAAATACTAAAAAATCAATCTAGGATTAGGTAGATAAAAAAAATAGCGAAGTTGCAAACGTAAAATCAAATAAAAATTAGCATACTCGAGTTTTACCTATTCCCTACCAAACCTAAAGTTAAAATGAATATGAAGTCGGTATAACGCTTAACAGAAATACGAACGCAAATGATTGGCAACTTGAAAGTTTATAAATTTCAATCTTTGTAGCTTAAATGCATGTTTGGATTGCATGACTTTTTGAAGTTTAAAACTAAAAACAACAAGTGAATCCACTGCCACATGCCAAAACGCAACAGCCATTAACTACCGAAGGCACTTATCACGAAAATGACCACTCTCGCTGCTACACCACTCATTCTGCTACCAGAATATTAATTAGTCAGCCACGGCTTTTTGATCCCATACGCACTGTGCAAAAACCACACCCCGACAATACCGAACTGCTCAACTCACTCAAAAAATAGGTACACTTGTCACTGTATGGGTGCTTGTTTCGATGAGATCGGCGGACTGGGCTGTTCTCACAACAAGCCAAGGGAGTAGGCATTTAGACATGCGATCATGCCTGTCGAGTTAGACTCGATTCTTTTAATTACCTCTCATTTTCAACACCAATCATCATCGCACCTCTATAATCAGTGTACCTTTGTAAAATCGCATGTAAATTAACTTTTGTTTCTCAATCCGGAAATGCAGGAATGCACAGTACATACTAGATCAATAGCCGCGAGCGACCCTCACGTAAAAAAATGCAACGAAAGTAGTCAAAATTCAACCTATGTGCCCTCAGTTATCACTGACCATTCACGCACTACGACACGTAACTGCAGCGTCACTCTTTTTACTTAGAGAAAATAACTGAAACTTTGTTATGCAATCCAAACCGCTAGTAAAAAATTACTTTTAAATTAAACTGTCACAAGTAAAATTGTTGCCAATTCACTTGTCTCACTTTCTTAAAAAAAAACTACCTAATTAAAAAAACCTTAAACCAATAAAAACAACTATTTACATCACAGCGTCAACTTTGTGTCAGATCCTCAATACCTCCAATCCTTTCCTTGGCCAGAAAAAACACACATAACACAATGGGGCACCGGAAAAACGGAAGTGCACGTTGCCATGTTGCCAACGTAGCACAGCGACGTAGCCGAAAACGTCAACGCCACGTTCGCCCACCGAATCGCCCAAAACCATCGTCGAAGTAGAACTGAAATGTTTAAATTATTGTAAGCTCGGAAGTGTAAACAACCCTCTACATAAATTCATTAAGTGAACTATATACACATTTATACTTAAAATTTTTGAAATTTTACAATTTTTGGACACCCACTTTTGCTCACAAACTAGAACAATTATTACATATCGCAAATCGAGTGAATTGCAGATCACTCCCTCGCAGCGATGAATAGAAAACACCAACAGAATGATGTTGTGATAATTATAAACACCAAACAAAGACAAAATTAGGTAGATGTATTATTATCGTTTTTTTGGGGAAATTCACTGGTAAAGCGGTACTTTCAATATTGAACCGGGCAGAAAAATAGCGAATAAATCAACATAAAAACATTTATAGTGTAACCATCAATTCCAAAAGCGCCAAATCGATACTTCTGTATTTAGTATATTCCGTATTTGCTTTAGAAAGTATGCGCGCTACTAAAATACACAATGTAAATATTTACGTATTTCCTCGAAATACCTCCTTAAATTAACCGCCCCTAAATACCCCTCAGTTTTCAGCGAACTGAGCAAAAAATAAACCCGCTTCGAGATACCCCACTCAAAATAAACCCCCTGCAGGTATTCCGAGGAAATAGAGTAATTGATAAAAAACAGTGACTGGATTTGAAAGGACTTGTGCGCAGCTGTAGGTAGACAAAAAGTACATATACTTATGCAGAACAAATTGCCTGCATAGTTTACGGCGCGAAAACACCAGATACCGTATTTCTTCTAATAGAACGGCATACCTCCAATAGAACGGCAGGTAAGTTGGAAGAGTGCCAGAACACCCAAATATAAGAAAAATGGGTGGTGAGAACACCCAAGCTGTTCAGAACTATGATTTAGGGTTATTTTCACATTTGGTTTTGTTAGAAGTGGTGCTCTGATAGTAAAATGTTGTTCATTTTTGATAAAACAACACTATGTTCAAATGAAAAATGTCTGAAAAATATTGGTGAAAAAAATAGAACGGCAGCCTCCAATAGAACGGCACCTCTAATAGAACGGCAGGTAAAAAAGTTGACGAAAAAAATAGAACGGCGCTCTTCTATTAGAAGAAATACGGTATTATAAATTTTTTGGTATATTTTTACCATACCTGTTTACATAAAGTGCCAACGATGGGGGGGGGGGGGGGGTCAACTTCAAAAAATCATGTCCTTTTTTCAATTTGATGGAGTGACGTAAATATGTCTAGGTTCAAACGGGATTGACTTTTCGGGATCGGGATCGGGATAGGTATTGTGAGATTTCGGGATCGGGATTGTTTTTTGAGATTTCGCGATGGGGATTGGAGTCACGGGATCGGGATTGGAATTTTTTCGGAATCGGGATTGGGATATCGGAAAGTGTTCTAGTATTAAGTTTTGCACAGTTACAAACTCAGCTCAAAACACAGTTACATGCCAGAGAAGTGGCATAAACTGATTCACTGGAATTTTCTATACACATTCCCTGGCGCAAAAACTCAAATTTGGGAAAAAAATTCGTGATCGTAATTGGAGTAATGTTTTCGGAATCGGGATTGGGTTTTCAAATGTTTCGTGATCGGGATCCCGTTTGAACCCTACGTATTTCTGAGCGTCAATTGATGTGGGATAATTACCAGCAGTTGACGCATGTGTTAAAGGAAACGTAGCCATAAACTGGTAGAAATGGGACGCCACCATATTATTTTCCAGCACACATATGTTTGTTCAGTCAGATAAAACAAACAGATGACAATAGTTCCTTAAACCCTCCCGAATGATGGCACCCATGCAATTATTATAGTAAAACATCTGCAACCAGTAAATTTTGGGCAGAGTTAAATGACACTTCCATGGTACAATATCATTATCATCACTACCATTTTCCAACGAAAAAGCAACCCGTTTTCGGGATACAATGTTACTCAATTCAATTTATGGTAAAATCCCACCAAAAAACCTGCACACATCAGAAAACAAAAAGAAAACTTTCTAGTACAAAGCCGAAAAAACTCAACAAAGCAGCAATTTTATTCAAAACCAACAGATTGAAACTCAATTGAAAAATGTGCACATTCCAGGAAATATGCTACGACCACACGTGGCAACCAAAAAAAAGTATTTTATCTGCTGTGATCGCAAGAAAAAACTCCAATTAATTCCACTTTTCTTTGTAATGATCAGGCACCCAAAGCGTGTACGAATCTTAAACAGCATTGGCAAAATCCCAAAAAATTCAATCGAAATGACCACAATAGATTTCGAGGAGTGCCACACCCAGCGCATCTGTGGTTTGACACTCCATGTTTCCACATTCAAAAATTCACTCGACAGCGCAAAAAATTTAATCTTCAATTACCACTGTACCAGTAATACTCTCAAATGCACATTCAACATTTTGCCCTATTTTTATCCGCCTTCAATCCGACATTTCATGCAAAAATGGCTCAAGCGGACAGCTAGTGCATCTCGAAGCCGGTGGGGTAGCTGGTGCTGGAGCTGAGCGCCGACCAGTCGCGTCTGATGTCGGTGAAAATGTTAAATACATATTGCTGGTAGCGTTTCAAAAAAATCTAAAGAGACGTTTGAAAAATCTAGAGATTTATATATATTTTTTATATGAGAAAAAAAAAATCTCAAGAAAATATAAAAAAATTCACCAGGTTTTTTCTCCGGAGAGATTTAATTATATTTACTTTATAATAACATATAAAAATCTTTCCTTTATATTTTTTTAGATTTACTTATATTTTCTATGCGTTTTTTTTCCAGAGAGATTTAATCGGGAATAAATATTCAGTTGAGATTATTTTTGAGATTATATTTAATCATGTTTTCTGAAAAAAGTGTTTTTTGGAACGCTAATTGCGGCGACACCATTTTATTGCAGCTCACCTGGGATCAGCCAGGGCGGACTCGAAGACGACCCTCAATTCGGGACTGGAACGCACCACGTTCACAGCTTCCGCTAGCGCCGCGTGTCTGCAAATGTCGGGCAATTTTATGTCTTGGTTTGATCGCTATGACTCGACACATTGCTCCATTAACTCACAAAAACTCATTTCCTCCCGCTTAGTAGTTCCGGATGCAACAAACTAGAATGGTATATTTGCACAAGACAACCCTAGTGAGTAAATTTGCAAGTGCGCCAGCGCCACGCCAAAAAACCCATCAAAATGCACCCTCCCCAAACCCACCTATCAACATCGTGCGGCTGCAGTCTGGCAGCAACTAGGGCCAGTGCCCTCGCAGCCGCGCGTCGCAATTCGTCCAATCTTTCCAGCTCCTGTTTGACGCAGTTCGACTTTGGCCGGGCCACCAGCGCCATGCGCAACGGCTCCACCACCCGGTCCAGTCGGACTAGTAGCTGGGTGGGAAATTAATCCAGTGAATTGAAGCTGGGACTACTGGGGGTGGAGGTTAACGGTGACAGTTATGCACCGTGGAAAATGTCATGTCAAGTGTTAAGTGCCCAGTTGTATTTGTTTTTACTTTTACTGAGAACTTGACATTTTACATGACATTTTACATAACATTTTTTTTCACAATCAGGGACGTATCCAGGATTTTTGAGCGGGGGGGGGGCTGCTTGTTTACGGAGGCTGGCGAACGGGGGCGGGGCTCAGCCCCCCCCCCTAAAAATTTTCTCTAAATAGTGACGAAATGGTGCCATGGCGCCATTGGCGTTGGCGCTGGCGACAAAAATAGCTGATATGTATGTAAAAATACATACAGATAGAGAGAAACGCACGAATTCGGTGTATTTTACATCGATTTGAGCTTACAGGCACCGATTTTTTGATAAATGCCGTGTACGGTGGATAAATGCGCGCTTGCGCGCAAAATTTTTACATAACACCTTGGAAATTGCCACCGAAAACTGCATTTTCCTCGGATTTTTCCGGTCTCACCCGGGAACGGGGGGGGGGCTGCAGCCCCCCCCGCCCCCCCCCCTGGATACGTCCTTGTTCACAATATTTTACACGTGGGGCACGCTTGGATCAAAGTCCCGAAAGTTGTCCGGAATTAATGTCCCGCTCAACCCAAAATGGTAAAAGGAAGGACCAGATAGTGGGACTACAAGGTCCGATTATAAGTGGGTATTTAAGCAATGGCTATTAAAAATACCAAACCCACATTTACCACAATAATTTTACAACATCAGATTTCTTTCCATTCTCATCCAAAGACACAAAAACAAACCTGCTGGGGCCACAGCGCGGCCAGGCGAGCGAGCATGGCCAGGCACAGCAGTCGAATGTCGTGCTGGTCGCGCAGGCCCGCCTCCAAGCGCTCGCAGAACTCGAACACGTCCACGTGCACGGCGCAGCTCTCCAGCAGCGTGTACATGCACTCGAAGGCCGCCTGAGATAGGGGGGGGGGTGGGCGAGTGGTGGGATAATGGAGTTGGGACAATATATATGAAGATAAAATATGGCCCTCGATTCTTTTACACTGCTTTTTACCAAAAAATGGAGCAGCTAGAAAAGTACCCAAAACTCAGCTGCCTCAATTCTGCTCAAATAATGCCCATGGGAGATTTTTTCGTCATACTTTTTTTAAGGGAAAATTTTTGGGATTTTTTTAGGAAATGTGCTTGTTTAACAAAACGTCATGACATTTCATCAAATTCGAAAAAAACAAATTGATAGTATTATCTAAAGGGGGAATTTTCAATAGGGAATCATGCATGTCATCTACTCGTCTAACATGGGGGTTATTCAAGCGAGTATTTATTCAAAAGGAGGAATTATTCAAGGGAGTAATTGTTCAGGAAATACGGCAGGTAATTCAAACCGATCATACGTATGCTAACCTTGCGCGTGTCCAATCCATCGTCAATGGTGTGTTTGAATGGACCCATCTCAACCTCGCGCACCAGTTCTTTTTTCACCTCAGTTTCCGCATACAGCGCCGGCAGCGCCGAACCCAGTAGACCAGACATGACGCCTGCGGTGGTAGTTAAAGAGTTATTAATGAAATAGTGAAAGACTATTTGAGAAGTGAGAAGTAAAATAGTGAAAGGGAAGTGAATTGAGAAGTGACACGTGGAATGAAAATTAAAACGAAAGTGCAATAAACATTTCATTTTTCATAAACATTTCAATAATAAAGTTTCATTTTTCAATTCTCATTTTACTTATCATTTCACTCGCATTTCTAAATTAACGTAGCTTACTTATCAGTTCTAAATTTACTTTCTGTAAATTGTTTCTTCTCATTTCACTTCCCACTTCTAAATTTACATTTATTTTATCTCATTCCACTTCCCACGTCTAAAACGGTTTCTAACTCCCGCACTAGCGGAATTGAACCATGAAACCAATCCACCCACCTGGCTTGTTATGCGCCGCCGAATTGAACATGACCAAGGCCGCACGACGCACGTTGATGTCGGGGTCGCGCAGGCACGTCAAAAAGTCGGGCATGCACTGCTTGAGCACTTTGTCCGCTTGACGCTGTCGCTCGGTAAGGACGAACTTGACCGCTGTGAGGCAGGTGGCGCGCACTTTTGCCGCGCTGTCGATGTCCAGGGTGCTGGTGCCCGGAGCGTTGGACTGGGGACACTCCCAGACCCTGTGAAATGTCATGTAAAATGTCAAATGTCAAGCAAAGTGTCAAAAGTCATGTAAGATGCACTACTAAAGGACAAACGTTTGCATTTTTCCAGAGCATTTTACATGACTTTTGACACTTTGCATGAATTTAACATTTTACATGACATTTCACAGGGTCTGGAAGTGACACCTGCAGGCGCTGGCGCAGCTCTAACACCAACGTGTCCGGTTGGCACGCGGCCAACTTGCCCACGCACTCGGAAACCACATTGCGCGTGCCCTCCTCGCTGGCGCATGAGAGAAAGCAAAAATTTGGCAATGAGAAGGCGTGATGGTCGGCCAAATGTACCATATTTACCTGCATGAAGCGTGCTGCCACAGCGAAACCCAGATGGATTCGAGGAAGGGCTTCAACGCTGGGCTGATGCAGTGCTGCTCGCCGCTGTCCGAACAGATGACCTGGGCAAAAACGATGGTTGGCATTGAACACACAAACTAGTTGACATCAAAATTCGTGTCAACTAAATTTTGGTCAATTGTGTGATTTCAACTAGCCTATGTGAAAGAGAATAATTAATTTTTTTATCATGACAATCAATTTTCATTTTTCTGTTAAGTGCGATGTCTTTAAAAGTTCCTTTTTTGTGTTATTTAGTTAACATTCAGTTGACATTTACTTCCGATGTCAACTACTGTGTGTGGGCCCATTAGCAAGCACTCGTATTTACAATTGTCTGTCAAACACAGGGCCGTATCCAGGGGGGGCTGCCCCCCTCCCGGGGCGAGACCAGGAAGTGACCAGAAAATGCGAATTTTTCAACGTCAGCGTAAAATTTTTTTGATATATTTGGTGCGTCACCAGATATAAGGTATTATCATCAGATTTGCTCCATGTGGCCGCAAATCATTAAAAATGTTGTGCTTGTTGTATATTTACATAAACACCTTCCCGATCAAGTCCGGCCGCCTATTTTTTTTTTTCACCTCGCAGGCCATATCTCCGGTTGCGGGAGGGGTGGAAAACTAAAACTTGGGTGGTATATAGGCGCAACCCCCCACTACCCCACATGAATAAATGGGGCAGCGACGACTCACTATAGAGGGGGTCGCCATATATGTGAAAAAAGTTTGCAGCGTTTTCACTGTCCCGCACAGGTCCGGCCCCCGGTTGATTTCTTACACTGCGGGTCCCGTATCTCCAGCTGTGGGAGGGGTATAGATCTAAAATTTTGGGGGATGTGTCGCCAACACCCCTCCCCTACTATACACTGGCCAGGCGGTTTTTGGCAACTAACCACAGTGTGGGGTGCAAAGTTTAAAATTTATTAAAATGTTACTGTCCCTCACAAGTCCAGCATCCTATTGAATTTAAAAAAATGGACACTTTTGTGTTGTTTTAACACTACTGTGGTTGACAATGTGAAATAAGCATGAAATATCCTCTAAAAAATATCGTATCCGACCTAAAAATGGCCACCACATGAACCCCTTCCCCCAAGTGGGTGACAAAAAAATCACTTTTTACAACTTTTTTATTAGACACTTGAACGGCTGGTTTACAATAATTTATAGGGGAGGGTTAAAGGTCTCAAGTTGTGTAAAAAATCTTACCTCAAAAATGCCTTCATAAGAAAATTTGCTGGGGGTGAATTTCAAATTGTAAAAATGACATCATTGCAGGAACAAAAATAGGCAAAATTCACAATTTGAAATTCACCCCCAGCAAATTTTCTTATGAAGGCATTTTTGACGTAAGGTTTTTTACACAATTTGAAACCTTTAACCCTCCACTATAAATCATTGTAAACCAGCAGTTCAAGTGTCTGATGAAAAAGTTGCAAAAAGTGATTTTTTTGTCACCCACTTGGGGGGAGGGGTTCATGTGGTGGGCAGTTTTAGGTCGGATAATATATTTTTGAGAGAATATTTCATGCTTATTTCACATTGTCAACCACATTAGTGTTAAAACAACACAAAAGTGTCCATTTTTTGAAATTCAATTGGATGCTGGACTTGTGAGGGACAGTAACATTTTAATAAATTTTAAACTTTGCACCCCACACTGTGGTGAGTTGCCAAAGACCGTCTGGCCAGTGAATAGTAGGGGAGGGGTGTTGGCGACACATCCCCAAAATTTTAGATTTATACCCCTCCCACAGGTGGAGGTACAGCACCCGCAGTGAAAGAAATCAGTGGGGGCCGGACCTGTGTGGGACACTAAAAAAGCTGCAAATTTTTTTTGCACTCGGCGACCCACCCTGTAGGGGGTCGCCGCGACCCCTTCAATTCATGCGAAGTAGAGGGGGGTTGCGCCAATATCTACCCCAAGTTTCAGCTTCTGGCGCGTCCTAGAACAGGAGATAGGACGTCAGAAGTAAAATAAAAAATGGGGGGCCGGACTTGATCGGGAAGGTGTTTACATATACAGCGTTCCATGGCGCTGACGCCAACGCCAATAGCGCCATGGCGTGGCGCCTACTAATGGCGCCAGCGCCATGGCGCCATTCCGCCATTGGCTGAGCCCCCCCGGTCGCCGAGCTCCGTGAACAAGCAGCCCCCCCCCGCTCAAAAATCCTGGATACGTCCCTGGTCAAACACAACCCACCTCCTTGAGCGAGTGCAGCAGCAGGTACTGGAGCTTCTGGCTGCGCTCGATCTCGTTCAACAGCAGCGGCAGGTGCGCGCGCAAGTCGCCGGCGGCCAAAGCGCCCAGAGCCAGCGACGCGGCAGACTTGACCTCTTCACCCTGCGGTGGGACATTTGCAGATTGACAGAAATCAGGGACACTTCAAGGGCCCTGTAAAATGTCAAATGTCAAAGCAAAGAGTGAAAAGTCATGTTAAATGCCCTGGAAAAAGGCAAACAGTTCACCATTTTCCAGGTAATTTTACACGACTTTTGCCACTTGCATGACACTAGACATTTTACAGGGTTCGGTGGTGGCACCAGTTCCAATCTATCCCGTTTCACTTACATTATGCTGCATCAGCTCCACTATGGTGGCGTCGACGCCCTTGGGAAGGCTGGTGGCGCAGCGGCGACCCAATTCGCCCAGCGCCAGAAGCCCGAAGCACAGTTGCTGCTCGCTGCAGCCGGAACTGCCGCACTGCGAAAGGAGGCATTATTGATGATTTTAACTTAAAAGTTTGTTTACGTGCCTCGGAACGAACCACTCTAAAATGGAAAAAACACAGTGCCACTCCGGTATCCAAAACCGGTGCCAGTCCCAGACCCTTAAAAATGTAAAATACCCTGTAAAGTATCCAAATCTTACTCTGTAGTATCCAATCATTTAAACGAGAGATTTGGATACAAAACATAAGATTTGTATACAAAAAAACATAAGATTTAGATACAACAGCATTAGATTTGGATACTCTACAGGTCATTTACATGACATTTGACACTTTACAGGGACTTTTACATTTTACAGGATCTGGGACTGCCCCCTGGCTTATACACAACACCCACGTCCTCAGGGTGCCAAAATCCATTCATCCCTAGCCGACGTCACGAAAAAGTATCCAAAAAAACAAACCTGTATCTGCTTGAGCAAAGTATTAGCCCACTGCTCGGCACACTTGGAGCCGGCCGCCGCGCAGGAACAAGCGCACACGCGTCCAACGTTCACCAGCACGGAACGGCCGAACTGATTCTGCTGGGGCGCCGCGCCGCTGTTGCAGCCCACCAACTGCGAGGGAAATGGTAATTGATATGTTAAAAGGTGATTGGTTTTGCACACACTAGTTGACAACGACTCCAAATGTCAACTGGTTCCCATCCCAATTCAGAGCTAATGAGCCGACGAAAGACGCTCAAATGCGAAAGTGTTGCATCATGTCGCGAATGAAGCTGTCGTGTTGAAAAAATATCGTGGACTGTGCAGTCTACAAAGTCGGCATACAGTATATGTATGTGTATACAATAATGAGTAGTGTTACCTAGGGTTGGAAAAAAAAAACGTTTTTTTTAACTCGATGTTTTTTTTATAAAAAAAACGTTTTTTTTTATAAAAAAAGTTTTTTTTTAAAAGCTCCCAGATATGACTTAGTGTCAACATATATGGGTATATCAGACAGTGGCCATACTCTGTGATGTTGAATATGACCATATAATGGCTGTGGAGCCATGGGATAGCATTATAAGTGGTGATTTGTGTCAAAAATATCCATTTTTCGTCGACATATCGTTCGTATATCGCCTTATAGTCGAATGTTCGTGACTTCAGGTAAAGTTTGGCACGGAATAGTGATCAAACAAGGTTATAAAAGGAGGTTGTTACTTTGGGAGTGAAGTTACACACTGTGGAGGTACATGGAAGCACATTACCTCAATATTATATATTACAGCAACATATGTCGGCTTATTCACCCATGGTAGCACATAGAAATGGATGTTTTGATACTAAAAATGCAACAAAACCAATGAAAACAACCACCAATGTCAATTTGTGTGTGCAATTGCGCGCTTGCGCGCAAAAATTTTGCAAAATACCTAGTGCTTAGTACTAAAAATTTCGGCAGATGTTTAAAAAAAAAAAAACATTTCGGACGTCATGTTTTTTATATGAAAAAACAACGTTTTAAAATAAAAAAAACGTTTAAAAAAAACATCGGCCAACCCTAGTGTTACCCGTGAGCGAGCTTTGAATTGTGATCGGAACCAGTTCACATCTGATATCGTCGTCTACTAGTGTGTGTAAGAACAAATATGAATGTTCAAGTAAAACAGCAGGCCGACCCACCGTGCCAGCGGTTACCTCTACCATCTGCATGGCAGCCTCCTGCGGCTTGGCGGCGGTGCGCACCAACACCTCGCTGAGGTTGCACAGGGCGGACAGCGTGGCGCCGTGCAGCAGCGCCGAGTGGGACAAGCGGCCGCACTCTGTCACTACTGATTCTCCGTGGTCCCAGACCACTGAAGGGTGTAGCAAGCTTATCTCTGCGATGGATGACATTTGTTTGGTGGTGAAACATAGAGTGAACGTTGGTTGCATAATGATTACGTTGACTGAACCAACTTTGCAGCATCGTCAGCGTCAAGTGGCTAATTTGCAAATCGGCGTCGCTAATCAGAGATGGCGCCTGAAATGAAATCGTTATCGAATAAAACTAAAACAAATATACTGGGCGGACATCACACTTATAATGGAAACCTACCATAACCCATCTGAATAATGAACAAAAAATTATACAGTTTATCATGATAATATTTAATTTTTACTATGGAACAATTAATTACGAAATCTATCACAAGATTGTATTTTTTAAATTATGGTACGATTCCGCGCAACGTATGCGCTCCACTCGACATAAAACACCCCCAAAACCCCACCTCCACCACAACAGCATCCAGAAGCCTCGCGTGCATGTACTCCTTGTGCCTGGCGTCGACGAGCGCGAGCATGAGCTGCAAGGTGGCCATGCGCAGCGGGCGGTTGTTCTTGCGCATGAACTCGGCCAGCAGCGGCACCGCGTCGCCCACCACGTCGGCGGACACGCACGAGGCCCCGGCTGAGGTGCACACCATGTGGACTGCCTGGGTGGGGGGGGGGGGGTTGGGAAGGTATGTGGGAGGTTTGTGTTTGAAATATGGTAAAAAATCTGAAGTAAAGATTTTCGCATTTATAATTATTTCAGGATTTTTCCGAAGGATTTGCCTTTTGAAATATTTTCTGAGATTTTTCAAAATATCTCATTTCTTTTCTCAGGGAGGTTACATTTTATTTTTGACAGGTTATATTCGATTATATTTTCTCAAATCATCCATTTTACGATACTATTCGGGATAATTGATGCCCACATTCAATTAGTGTAAGGCGTGCTCAAATTCTCATTCGGTTAAGTGCACGAATTCCAAATGAATCTGAAACTGGAACAGTAAGTATTTATCATACAGTTACCCCGATTCCGATTAGCTTTCAACTACCCCAAAACGTTATTTACCATAGCTTCCAAAAAACCACAACTTTAAACACATCCAACCACCTCACCCTAACAGAAGTAAGCCTAGTCATCTCGTTGCGCATGCGCTCGAGCAAAACCTGGACGCAGTGGTCGAGTTCCTCCTTGCTGAGCGCGCCGCTGCTGCCCAGCTCGGCCAGCAGAAGCGCAGTGCAGCGGATCGCCTTCTCTTTGACTTCCTGTGAGGATTGGGAGAATTGTGGGGGTGGAAAATACTTTTTTGGATTTATAATTTTTCAAAAATTAAATTGAAAATTTTTCTAAAAAGGGGCAAAAAGCGGCGGTATAGATAGGGATAGAAAAGTGCTTTTTTCAACGGCCTCGTTAAAAAAAAAATAAAAAGCGCTTTTCCGCTTTTTTGAAAAACTCCACTTGAAGTAACGAACATTCGACAAAAGGCGATATAAATACGCCTCATCACAATGTATAATGCATGGCATATATACAAAGTACTACCACTTGTCTCACATACGTGTATAAATATTTGTTGCCTCATAACGATATTCCGGAGATTTTGAAGAAGAAAAATGGATTTATTTAGAAAAAAAGTTGTAAACAACGCTTTCAACCCCTACAAACGACAAACCTGATCAATATCGGTAGCCCTCAATTTATCCTCCACAGCCACGTAAATCTGCCTGACCATATTATTAGCGCTCTCAGTGTCCCCTACATTTCCAAGAGTGTAGCACTGGGCTAAAACTGCTATGAGACGCGCCAAAGTGTGCAACGCCTCGGCGCAGACTTTGTAGAATTGATCGGATGCGCAATTGACGCACATGGAGACCACTGTTGATAGACTGGACCATAGGGCCTGGGTGAATGATAGGTAGGCAGGGGTCTCGAATGGGGGGGGGTTGGGGGGGGGGGGGGTTACCCCCCCCCCCAAACCGCCCAGCTATCTATCTATCCCGGAGGCCGCTCAGCTATCTATCTATCCCGGAGGCAAAATTTTGGGCTACTACCCCCTAAACCCCCCCCCCAAATCGCTCAGCTATCTACCTATCTGGAGCGATTTTTCAGAAACTATACCCCAATTTTCGCTCAAAATCGCTATTTTTCATACCTATATATAGATTTTCACCTCCAAAATCACTGGTTCATGCGTCTAACTGCCTATTTTAAGCTATTTTAAGTACTATATGCTCTTGTATACCCATTTTGAGCTATTTTACACCTACTTTTAGCGATTTTTCTCCCTTTTCTTCCTTCTATGCCCCGAAAAAGCCTATATATCGAACCACCACAACCCCCCCCCCAAACCCCCCCCCAGAAAATTTTTCAGCTATCTATCCTTCCGGAGGAGCGATTTGCTATCTATCTAACCACTCGGAGGGTCAAAATTCAAGATACCCCTGTAGGTAGGATTGGAAAATTACTGTTTTTGTTTAAAAAGATTTGTGTTGAAAAATATCAGAAAATGCAAACAAATATTTATATAAGATTTATATATATATTTTTTCCATTATTTTCAGCGATATTTACCCTATTTCATCGAAATACCCCCCCTCCTCAAAATACCCCCCTCGAAATACCCACCCCCCCCCCAAAATGGGCACTATGATATTGTGGTCCGGGAAATGCATAACAGACGTTCAAAACATTTACTGTGTTACGTTAGAACATCGTTTATACCATCTACATCCTTATATAAGGCTGTACAAACTTATAAATGGTGGTTATTGTTGCATTTTTCACGTTTTTCTCTCAAAATTTTCACTCTGAAAAAATAAACCCCCGGGGGGGTAATTCGAGGAAATACGGTAAATATATTTATTTTGTATGATTTTCTGAGATTTAGACAAATTGCGGAACATTAAAAAAGTGTCCAGTTACTATTTATTTATATCTTTTTCTGGCTTTTCTTATAGATTTACTCATATTATTGAAAGATTTTCTAATATTGTTCTCAAATCACACATTTGGGGGTGAGTATTGTGGGCGAAAAACTGTCACATTGTAAGTTGACATAAAGTTTAATCGGAACATGGTAAAAGGCGACAGAAAAAAATTCAGTGCAAAATGCCTGCCATGGTGCATGGTAGATATATCAAATCAAATTTCATAGACGAAACTCTTCTATTTTAATAGCAAGTATAAACATAAAACGAGCCCATAAAAGTTCCCAACCCCCTTGCCCAGTACCGCACCTGGGGCGTGTGATGTGCGAGCAGGCTGTGCACCAGCCGCAAAGCGTCGATCTTCAGCGAGCTGTTCGCACCCCTCTGGCCCAATGCGCGCTCCACACTTCGGACCTGAATAAAAAATTGTGTTGGCTACAGTAGGGTTGGAAAAAAAACGTTTTTTTTTAACTCGATGTTTTTTTTTTAAAAGCTTCCAGATATGACCTTGTGTCAACATATATAGGTATATCAGACAGTGGCAATACTCTGTGATGTGATATATGACCATATAATGTCTGTGGAGCCATGGGATAGCATTATAAGTGGTGATTTGTGTCAAAAATATCCATTTTTCGTCGACATATCGTTCGTATATCGCCTTATAGTCGAATGTTCGTGACTTCAGGTAAAGTTTGGCACGGAATGGTGATCAAACAATGTTATAAAAGGAGGTTGTTACTTTGGGAGTGAAGTTACACACTGTGGAGGTACATGGAAGCACATTACCTCAATATTATATATTACAGCAACATATGTCGGCTTATTCACCCATGGTAGCACATAGAAATGGATGTTTTGATACTAAAAATGCAACAAAACCAATGAAAACAACCACCAATGTCAATTTGTGTGTGAAATTGCGCGCTTGCGCGCAAAAATTTTGCAAAATACCTAGTGCTTAGTACTAAAAATTTCGGCTGATGTTTTTTTTTAAAAAAAAACATTTCGGACGTCATGTTTTTTTTTTTAAAAAAAACGTTTTTTTTTAATAAAAAACGTTTTAAAAAAAACATCGGCCAACCCTAGGCTACAGCTGGTTGGAATAATGTACAAAATTAGGTAATTACGCAATAAGTGAAGTGAGGAGTGAAATGGGAAGTGAAGTGGGACGTGAATTGAGAAGTGAACTGAGAAGTGAAGAGGTATAGGGAAAAATGACGCAAAAAATATACAAATAAAATAATTTTTGCCTAACTTCTTTATTTTTTTAAAATTTTAATTAAAATTTTTTTTATAAAACTCAAATTTCAAATCATGATTTTTTAAATTGTTTGAATTTTTTGTTGCATTTTCACGTCACTGGTCATTTTCACTTCTCCTTTTGCGGAATTGGACCCAGGTTGTTGAACAACCCATCCCTAATTTAATCCCAATTGAGGTAAATACACATAAATACAAATCAAACAACACTCTCAAAGCACACAAACCAATTTCAGCATGGTTTTCGCAGGATATGCATTCGGCACCAATGCAGCCGCTAACGCGAGAACTTGCAAACTCAATGGCCGCGTTTTCGCACAGCGCCGATCAGCCAGTTGACGTCGCGCCCCAACTACTAGCGGACGCACCTGCACAATTGTTAATTTGAAATACCGTATTTCCTCGAAATGCCCCCAGGGGTTTACTTTTTCAGAGTGCAAATTGGGGGGGGGGGGGATTTGAGGAGGAGGGATTTCAAAAGGGGTTCATTATTTCGCCAGAATGTTTTTAGAAAATCCGGTACTTATTCGTTGTTTGTATGCAGACGTAAAAAATAACCGACATTTTGATGGTGTAAGCCTTGTTCTAACCTAACTCAGTCATTGTTTTTAACGTGTGTTCTGCATTACACAGATCACAAACTGCAGTTATGACAATTACATTATCTTTACACTCATGTCGGGTGGGGGTATTTCGGGGGGTGGAGGTATTTCCGGGGGATAGTACGGAGTAGGGTGGCAGACGGTACGGCCTTGCGGTAAACCGTACGGTACGGTAAATTTTCTTTTATGCGGTAAACGGTACGGTACGGTAAATCTATATTTTGCGGTAAACGGTACGGTAAATCTGAAAAGTGCGGTTCGCGGTACGGTACGGTAAATTTTCGCTTGTCAGAAATGTACCAATGCCGGACTACAGACAACTTTTACTTCATGAATTGACAGAAAATTGAATTATGCAATCTGTTAATGGACTTTAGAACACAATAACATTGTGATAACATAGAATTACATTAACCACAATGCAGTGGCTCAATATATAGGCTTTTTTAAGGTTTAGAAGGAAGAAATGGAGAAAAATTGCTAAAAGTGGGTGAAAAATTGCTAAGTGGGTGAAAATGGTAAAAAGTATATAAGTGCATACATATGTACCTACAACAAATAAGCTCAAAACATTGAGGATGATGTAAAACAACTACAGTGCGATTTGAAGCACATGGCTTGATTTTAAAAACACATTATACTAATGTAAATGAAGAGTTACAGCAATATTGCATGTGGAAATGGAAGGGTTTCAAATCAGTCAAAACAATGTTGTCAAAATTGCGCGCTTGCGCACAAAAACTTTACAGAACACCACATCTTAAAGTCAATTTTAAAGTGAATTTTTAAGGTCAATCTGAGTAAAATTACCGCATTTTCTGCGGTAAATGAGTGCGGTACGCGGTACGGTATGGTAAATTTTGGAAAATGCGGTACGCGGTACGGTACGGTAAATTTCTAAACGTGCGGTAAACGGTACGGTAAATTTTCCAAAAATGCGGTACGGTAAATTCTGCCACCCTAGTACGGAGGGGGTATTTCGGGGGGGGGGGGGGTATTTCGGGGGGGGGTATTTCGGGGAGGGGGGCATTTCGAGGAAATACGATTAATTGAAATCACACTTAATTGAAAGTGGAAATATAATTAAAAATTAAAATATCCGACAAGGTATATCCCCATTCCCCCAAACCGACTAGAGCATTTAAACTGGTTAAGATGGTTTTCTGTTCCTCGGTGAGTGCGTCGGCTTGCGGCGACGCGGGGAGACACTCCGCTGTGCCGTTTGTACTCATTCGGTGTTCCTGTTGCACGGCGGCCCACGGGAGCAGCAACCTATGGGGTGGACTTTTTTAGACTAGGTTCGGAAAGGTCAGCGGATGGGGGAAAACGACTTTTTAACGACCCCATTTGTTTAAAGCAGTGTTTTTTAATACACAGGTTTGAAAAGTTCCTAAAACGTTATAAGTGGCAATTTGTAAAAAAAATTTAAAGGGGTCAGAATTAAATTTTTTTTTACATCACTGCCTTTTTTATGCGCGAGCGCTCAATAGTGGAGATTTGCTTTTGTGTGTATTTCTAGTGACAGACATTCCCTTTTCCGCATGATACAGCATAAAAATTAACAAGTTATCAACCAAACATCTACAAAACGTTTCTTCCATCGCTTCTCTCCCCAGAAACCGACAGAACTGTCAAAATATCACCCCCCAAACCCCCACCTAGTATGCGTGAGCAGGGCGATCAACGCATTGACAATGTCCACCCTGACATTGTCCTCGCGCTCGCACATGCGCTGCACCAGCAAGGGCGCCAGGCGCGTGTGCATCAGCACCAGGTGCTCCCTGCACGAGACCACCGCAGCTTGCACGCACCGGGCGGCCGCGCGGCGCACCTGAGGGGTGGGGGGGAGATGGTGGGTGATATAGTGTGTACATAATTACTGTATTTGCTCGAATAATTCTACTCTTTTTCGAGTTATTTTTCGTCATGATATTTTGTGGGGGTGGGGGCTATTCAAGGAGGATTATTTTGTCAGATTTTTTAAGCATGCTACTATCAACCCATTTAATGAAATATGCCTTATTGACAAAATAACGTGCCATTTTTGTAAAAATTGGACAAATTGATCACGGGGAAAACAGTCATAGGGGAAATAACGGGGGACTATTCGCCTTTACTTCATGAAATTTTCCAAAAGCAATCTTTGAGGCTCCCGCTCGAAAACAAAAAAAGTCCGATTTCAGGGAAAAATGGGTTGATTTTTCCGAGTGCTTACCTTCCACGAGACATCATCATCATCGCTGTACTGGTCCTCCTCATCGGACATCGTTTCGTCCATTCCTTCAAGGTGATTGTTGATTTTTGAAAAAAAATTGTGGCTTTTTTACATATTTATATTTTACTATACTCGGCGGATCGCAAAGAATGCGCAGAATCCTACCATAATTTTATGAATAAAATCTCATGATAAATTTCGTAATTAATTATTCCAGTAAAAGTAAAAAATTAAGTAAAAAAAAAATATGACGAAAAACTGTATAATTCTTGGTTCATTATTCAGATGGGTTATGGTAGGTTCCATACTAAGTGTGCTGTCCGCCGAGTATACATAAATATATAGGTTTTTATATTTATATTATATAGGCGTAGAAAGCAAAAAATCGCCAATGATATTGAAAATTGTTTAAAAAGATATAAATATATGAACATATAAAAAAGCTTGAAAAAATGAACAAACAAAAACTATTGATTTTGGAGGTCAAAATGGGCAAAGAGGTATGAAAGTAAGTGATTTTGAGAAACACATGACCCAAAAATAGCGCCAGACAGCTGCCCGATTAGGGGGGACCCCCACTCCCCATTAGTACCCCCCTCCTCACCAGACTCTCCATTCATAGCCCCATCCAATTCATCAGAACTATCGTCACTCTCCCCGGCGTTCATTTGCTGCGCGTCCACATCCATCTGTATGACGTCACTTTGGTCGTAATGGTAATTAGGGTCGTAGGCAAGGTAGAAACTGCACCGCTGCACTATTGACTCCATGTAGGGCGACATGTCTTTCGGTCGTCTGTGGGGGGGTTATTGAGCATTGCGAACTTATTAAATGGTGCAGATGTTACGTAAATAAATTGATA
Source organism: Sphaerolaimus hirsutus (assembly GCA_964036195.1). Classification (NCBI taxonomy): domain Eukaryota; kingdom Metazoa; phylum Nematoda; class Chromadorea; order Monhysterida; family Sphaerolaimidae; genus Sphaerolaimus; species Sphaerolaimus hirsutus. The sequence continues at coordinate 18,210,982 of OZ038459.1, forward strand.
CATGACAGATTGGTAGGTGTGATATTCCCAAACCCTGTAAAATATCATGTAAAATGCCCAATAGTATACGCCAAATCTCATGAAAAATGAATTAGTGAAAAAATAAAACAAAAAATTACTGGAAAGTTTACATTTGACATAAACGGCACCCCGAATTTCACTTTCCTTTCGCCCCTCAGCCAAAAAACAAAAAAACAAAAAAACTCCCAACAAAACCTCACACCGACCCACCGAGTAAGAAAAGCTTCAAACGCATGTAAACAAGCCTCGACGAGCTCATCATTCAGCCCATCTCCATCACCTCTGTGCACGGACTTGTTTTCCGGGTCGCTGTATTCGAGCAGGATCGGCACCACCTGGGATCAATTTGGGTAGTGGAGAAGTGAGGAAACAGGTTAGAAGTGAGATGTGAAAGGAAACTATAACAAGCCACGAGCAAATGTGAAAAAGTAAAAAAGGTAAAACACGTAAACTTTTTACGTATCTTTTGACCTTTTTACTTCTCAATTTTTAAATTCACTTTTTACTCAAAATTTTACACCTCACTTCTAAATTGACTTCACTTTAAACTTTTTACTTATCAATACACTTCTAACTTTTCACTTCCAAAATGATTTTTACTTCTCCACCATCAGGATTCGAACCTGGTGCAAATAGTGCGCGAAACGCTGATCGGCAGCGCCGGACGCTTTTGAGCAGGCCGCCAGCGCTGATATGTACGTGCGCAGACCGTCGCAGGACGATTCGGACTGATAAATGGGAAATTGTGACGGGTTGAGGGGTTCAAATGAGGTGATGGGATATCGAGCACGTGCCTAATCGACATAGACATCGATAATCGACAACCCAGAATACAAATTCGACAAAAAGAGTCGATAAAAATGTAAATACACCAACCTTGAGCCGCGTCACGAGCGTGCCCAAAGCGGACGCAAACAAATCCGGCGCGCAGACGGCAGTGAGTTGGGCGAGTGCCAACATTGCCCGTTTGCGCACAGCCCACCGACCGGACTGCAGCTCCGGTTGAATAACCCCTTCGATCTGGAAATGAATTAAATCTTTATGCGATGATTTGATGCAATGAAATCGAATGAGTAGAAATCCATACACTTGGCCATTTTGTACATTCCGATTTCACACAAAAGTACAAAAAAATGGCTGGCATACCCAATTAGGGTTCAAATAGGACCCCGATCCCGAATCCCGAAAAATTTCGGGATTTGGCAGTCCCGAAACCCGATCCAGAAATCTCGAAAGACGAATTCCGATCCCGAAATCTCAAAAGACGAATTCCGATCCCGGTCCCGAAAATATTCAAATTCCAATCCCGATCCCGGAAGAATTAGTTCAAATGATTAAAACAGTTTTATAAATGACTTTTTGCACTAAGAAATGTGTCCAGTGTCCAATTTAATGCATCAAGGTGTATTTTTAGACTATTGTTGTGGAAAATCAGAGGAAAACCTTTACTATCAACTACTTTTGGACATAGAACAATGTCCAAAAATCCCTAACCCAAACTTTCTAAAAACGAATCCCGATCCCGAAACCCCAGTCTCGATCCCGAAAACTAAAAAACCACTATCGAAAAGTCAATCCAGATTGAACCCCAAAGTCTACCAGCAACAAATAACCATTAAAATAGGCTTTTCGACCGAAATCAATCAACAATCCAACCTGTGCGTGAAACGCCTGAATATGCTTCGGATACCTAGTGAGCAATTCCGTAATAATGTCGAGCAGTTCGATTCTGATGGGCACATCCAGGGGTTTTGGCGCGTTCGCGGCTGGCGTCTGCTTATCAACATTTTGACTCTGCTGCAGCGCTTCCAAGAGACGCGGGGTGACCTGAAAGTGGGAGGCAAGATCACGGTCAGAGAAAATGGAAGCTTCCATTCGGGGATCTCCAATGGGGGGAGGGGGTCTGGGTTGGGAGGCTGCGTGGGGGGGGGGCTGCGGGGTGCCCCCTAAATCTGCCAGCTATCTATATAAGCCGACGGCCGCTCAGCTATCTATCTATCCCGAGGCAAATTTTTTTGACTACTATTCACCGAGTCAAATAGATCGCCCAGCTATCTATCTATGCGGAGCAAACTTTGACCGATATATCCCCAATGTTTACTCAAAATCTGTAAATTTTATTCCATCTTTCCAACTTTCACATTCAAAATGGGCTATATATATGGCTATTAGGCTATGACTTTCAGGCTCCATCTACCCAGCCCCGCGAGTGTCAAAATCTTGGAGACCCTCCTTCCACTGCATCCGTGTTTTTCAAAACAGACCCGTTTGCACACATTCGCGGCGACCGCCTCTGCGTGGGGCGCGGCGTTGTGCGGGTGCGGCAGCTCGCCGATCACGGTCTTGAGCGCCATGCACGATATGTCCCTCAGTTCTTCCCGCTCGGCCGTCACGCCCACGCACAGGGAGTCCACGCATAGTTCTACCTGGATGGGTGAGTGACTGGGTTGGGAAGGGGGATAGTGTTGTCCAACTGAAAGGTTCAATTAAAATTGTGCGCATTTCAATTTTAATTTTTTTGGTAAAATCGCATGTGCCACAGACTCACGAATCGAGAGTCACGATGTGGGGCATTACTTTATAAGACTGTTTAAACAGACACGCAAAAACTTCAAGTAACATATCAGCAGTTAGCACACGATAAACGTTATTTTTCATAACATTGGCACAATATTTCCAGAACTTGATTAGAACTTGCGATACGTAACAGCTAAAAGTCAACTTACCACAACGTCTTTGATGCGCGGAACGAGTGCAGCCAGACATTTCACAGCTTGATTTTGAATCTCCCCGTTCTTATCTTCGAGCAGACGCAGCAGTGAGCGGATGACCTGGCAAAAACAGTCGAAAATAAATAAAAACCGTGCAAATTGAAACGAAAACCGCACAAACAGGACTAAATCATACAGATCGTCAGTTTGGCACGATGCCAAAACAAACCTTTCTCTCAGAATCGTCATCCAGCTTTATGGCATCCTTGTTCAACTCATTCAGCAAGTCATTTAAAGCCATGAAGCGAAAATCCTTGTCCACCGAGCTCATTTTCTCCAACAGATTCGCAATTTGGTAAGCCATTTTTGTTTGACCACTCGCTGAATTTTCGTCTTGAACTTTCTTTTTATTTATTTTTCATCCACAAGACCGGCTTAGAATTTTGATGGAATGACCAATTTGGTAGGAATTCAATCAAACCGGCGCGCCGCAGACAATTTCTATAACAGTGCACAACTTTATGCTAAATAACTGTTTTATTGAAATTCCTTCGATAGAGTTTACAAAAAAGCAATTTCATTGAACTGCGTGCTGTTGTATCCAAATAAATATTAGCTGAAAAAACTTTCGCAACAACCAAACAAAACAGCACAACACCAAAACGACTAAAAGTCCCCACTGACAAAACGCCAATAAAATGAGACGCGATAAAATTGCTTTTCATTATTTGTCTGACAATAACACAACAAGATCGTTCCCTCGCCACATAAAACATCTAAAAATCACTGCTTTTATTCGCTTTTCGTTTTTCCTTCCTCTTCATGTAGCGCTCCAATTTGCCAGCCTTTTTCAATTCGCCGTACTGTCGTTCCAATTTTTCTCGCTTCAGCTCGGCTGAAATATTTTAGAAATCGTCAAATTTTGACGGTTTCACAACGCTGAAAGGTATCGAAGAAAAAAAGACGAACATTTCTTGACATAAAATGGCTTTTGTCCCTTCTTCATGCGCTCCATATTCTGCTTTCTAAGTTCCCGAATTCTGTTTCGTTCATCGTCTTTTTCTTTCTCTGTTTTCATGCGATTTTCCTGCAGTGTGTGGAGGGATTTTAATTGTTCGAACCGGAAAATTTGCACCTATTTTATGTAAAAGCACGGACGACAGGCGCATAGCCATAAATGTGGCGTCCACGTCTAAAAGTCGACCACTCTACACATTTCCAAAAGGCAGTTGAGCACGGAAAAGGTATCTACCGTATTTCCTCGAAATACCCCCCGGGGGTGATTGTTTCATAGTGGTCCCGAGAGGGGGGGGGGGGTTAAACGAGGGGGGGGGGTTATTATTTCACAAGAAAATTTTTGAAAACCAAGTACGAAATTGTCGTCTGAAACGTACGCAGACGTCGAAAAATGCAACAAAAACCGCCATTTATAAGGTTCTGTAGACTAATATTAGTATGTAGATGGTAAATTATGTACACTGTTCTAACGTGCCATCGACATTGTTTTAACGTGTGTTCTGCAGTACACAGAATACAAACTACAGTTATTGTCTTGTCATGTACGTTCCCTTTACACTCAATTTGGGGGGTATTTCGAGGGGGGTATTTCGAGGGGGGCTATTTCGAGGGGGGTATTTCGAGGGGGGGGGGTGATTGTTTCATAGTGGTCCCGAGAGTGGCGGGTGGTAGAACGATGGGGGGGGGGTATTTCGAGGAAATACGGTAGGTAAATTGGTTGCACGTCCCACACATTTTTCAGATTTTTTTCAACGTCCCATTGAGTAAAGTGTCACATTTTTACACTTTCGGGACAATTAGTAACTCCAGTCCCTTAAATAGATATTCAACAGGCTCCAGAAGTACGTGCAAACAATTTCGCTGAATTCCGGATACCATGATTATTACACGCAATGCCTCCAGAGGACTTGATACAATAAATTTTTCACACTTAAAAAATGGCTGCCAACACTAAATACCTCAGACTTACCATGCTTTTGATGGTCTTCTTTATCTGTGCCGCTTTGATGGGGTCGCTACGTTTAACTTTTTTGAATTCAGTTTTTAGCTCCTGCGTGTATTTATAATTTTTCGGTTTGTTAGAAGACGTAGATATCTAAATAGCAGCCACTCGAGAGATTAGATAACAGTCACTTTAATACCATACTCCAGTGACTTTATACCTTTCACACATGGTTCGAGCTGGAAGTGTGCCAAAAATATTAAATACAAGGTTTTCCATAAAAAAAGAAAAATTTCATTGGTATCATAACGTTACACATCAGTAAACGCACAACAATCCTATTTTTCGCATTTCACAAAATCTCATTTCTTCAATTATCATTGGCAAGGTTCCAACGTGAGACACAAATTACTGCGCGTGCAGAGTGTCATGTCACTGGAGTTTACCTGTAATTCCTTGTTGTGCAGTTGCTGCAAGAAACCGTAATTCTCGCTGAAGTGATGTTGTGAAAATTCCCCGCAGCGTTCGGAAAAGCGAGGGTCGAATCTTTCCTGAATGTTGTGAATGGGTCATTGTTTTTCAGTTTTGAGAGTAAGAAGCAAGAGGGGAGAAACTTCAAGCCAGGCGTCAAAAAGCGAGTGTACATTCTTACATCGGTTCTAAACACACCAGTTTACTCCTGAAATTTTCAGTTTGCTACTGAAACAATGTGCCAACACACACTAGTTTTCACCGTGACTTCGTGTGAAAACTGAAATTTTATCAAATGCAGATTAACGAACACGGTATAATAATTTATTTAAATTTGAATTTAAATTAATGAAAGTTAAAATTTTGAAATTTGAAAACTAAAACACATATAGCATAAAATAAGAGTAGGCTGGTTGTCGCCATGTCGCCATTTCAGTTTTCACATCAGTCACGGTGAAAACTAGTGTGTGTAGGGCCAATTTCGAAAACTCAAATTTGGAACGCAAATTTTTTCATTAACTTTTTTTGAAGATTCAAGGGAGGCAATTATTCAAGGAGGAATTATTATTTTGTCAATGTCTTCAAGAATGTTTCTATCAAATCATTTCATAAAATATGCATTAATTACAACAATCACTTATCATATGCAAGGACGGGGAGTTATTCAAGGGGGAGAATTATTGTCTTCTCATCTAATAGGGAATTATTCAAGAGGAGCAATTATTCAAGTCAATACGGTAGTTTTCTCTGTCCAAATGTTGTCGGCAAGGGCCCATTCCGCAAAAAAGCCCATTCCGCAAATTATGTGACCCATCCCGCAAATGTGCCCATTCCGCAAACAGGTGATGCAACTTGCGGGATGGGTCACATAATTTGCGGGATGGGCAAAAATGCGGAATGGGCTTTTTTGCGGAATGCTACACTGTCATGTTGTCTTTACACCAAACAAACCACTTTCGTTTCCTCATCATCACTAAAAATCGGCCGCGGAGTAACGTTTCTCCTTTTCGTCGATTCTACCCTAGGCGCCTTTTTCTGGCGCTTCTTTTTTATGGCGTCAACTCCTTTTGAACTGGCGGGCGCAGCGACGCCAGGAAAAACCGCTTTGTTGAATAATTTTTGAGGTAATTTTTGTCGCAATTCGAGCAGCTCACCCATGGGAACATCGCACAGGTCTGCAATTGTAGATAAGCAGTACACACACTAGTTGACAAAGACAGCGAAATGTCAACTGGTTTCGATACCAATTCAAACCTTGCTGCCGAGCCGACGTATGGTTTCAGATGCAAAAGTATTGATACATTGAATCATGTTGCAAATTGAGCTGTTTTGTTGAAAAAGAATATTGCGGTTATGTGCAATGTAGATATAAGGCCGGCATGATGAAAATACCGAATTTGCTTGAAAAGTCCCCCTTGAATAACCCTATCTCGAACAATTCCTTCTGTAAAAAGTGTGAGGCAATAAACACCCCCCCCCCTTGAATAATTCCCCCTTAAAAAATTTAATCAATTTGTTGTGACAAATTTAAACAAAAATGACACGTTTGTCTTAATCAGCATTTTTCCTGAAACGAGAATTTTGATTAAACAATAATTTCCCCTTGAATACTTCCCCCGCCCGAATAGTTCCCCCTCAAAATAGTCTGACGAAATCTCAATTTCCCAGGGGAATTATTCAAGCAAATACAATAATTCGTAGTGTTACTCGTATCGGAACCAGTTGACGTTGTGTCATCGTGAACTACCAATGTGACTAGTTTGTTGGGCAATCAAGTCACACTGAAAAATTTGGTTCCGCGCCCCAATGTTTTTGGTTATAATAAGGGATGATCGGTGTTTTTCAACCGTTTTTGTAAAAACAACAATTATTAGAAAAACGGAGGCATCGAAACCGCCTTTTCAGCCAAAATTTTTAGTACTAAGCACTAAGTATTTTGCATTTTTTTGGTGGTTGTTTTCATTGGTTTTGCCGCATTTTCAGTGTGAAACCTTCCATTTGTTCATACTATTGTGTCATAATAAGCCGTGATATGTTAGTGTAGTATATAATATCCAGCCAATGTGCCCCCATATACCGTATTTCCTCGAAATAGCCCCCGGGGGCTGATTGTTTCATAGTGGTCCCGAGAGGGGGGGGGGGGTTAAACGAGGGGGGTATTTCGAGGGGGGGGGGGTTATTAATTCACAAGATAATTTTTTAAATCCCAGTACGAAATTGTCGTCTGAAACGTACGCAGACGTCGAAAGATACAACAAAAACCGCCATTTATAAGGTTATGTAGACTAATATTAGTACGTAGATGGTATAAACACTGTTCTAACGTGATTCCGACATTGTTTTAACGTGTGTTCTGCACTACGCAGAACACAAACTGCAGTATTTGTCATCTACGTTCTCTTTACACTCAATCTGAAGGGGTATTTCGAGGGGGGGGGGGGTGATTGTTTCATAGTGGTCTCGAGAGGGGGGTCAAACGAGGGGGGGGGGGTATTTCGAGGAAATACGGTAGCTGTACAGTGTGATACATCACTGCCAATGTATTTGCCTGCTCTTATAACCTTATTTAAGCACTTTTCCATGCCGAACTTCACTTGAAGTCACGAACATTCGACAAAAGGCGATATAGGTAAGAAGTCAACATAAAACGGATATTTTTGACATAAATCACCACTTATAATGCTATCCCATGGCTCCACAGCCATTCTGTGGCTATATATAACATCACAAAGTATTGCCAGTTGTCTAATGTACCTGTATATGTTGACCCATAACCATATCTGGGAGCTTTTGAAAAAAACGTTTTTTTCCATCCTTAGTTATTATGGGCCCACGCACACTAGTTGACATCGCAAATTCGCGTCAACTCAGTGTCAATTGAATAAAACAAGAAGTTTGTAAAAAGCATCACACTTAACAGGAACAATGAAAATGAAGTGTCATGATGTAAAATTAACTATGCTCTATCAGATAGATAAGTTGAAATCACAGTATCACTTAAATTCAGTTGACATTTAGTTGACACGAATTCAGTTGACATCCAGTGTGTGGGGGCTAGGGTGTCAACTTTCCGTTTTCCGTTTTCCGTTTCCGCAGGCAAATTTTTTTCCGTTTCCGTTTCCGTTTTCCGGCTGCTAAATTTTTTTTCCGTTTCCGTTTCCGTTTTTCCGGCTCATTTTCCGTTTTCCGGCAAATTTTTTCAGTTTTTCCGCCTTTTTCCATTTTCCGGTTCAAATGTCTGTTTTTCCAACTTTTTTCCACTTTCCAGCTCAATTTTCGTTTTTCTGTTTCAGCCAAACTGGTAAAAATGCATGCAGGTTCTCAATGAAGTGAATTTTTCCTATTTCTAGTGAGATTTCTGCAAATTTTTTAATTCAGGATAAATTTCTGCAAATTTTTTTCCGTTTCCAGCAAAATTTCAGCAAATTTTTTCCGTTTCCGGCATAATTTCAGCAAATTTTTCCGTTTCCGTTTCCGTTTTCCGTCCTTCCATTTTTCCGTTTTCCGGCAAGTGCAAAAATTTTTCCGTTTCCGTTTTCCGGCATGTGCAAAAATTTTTCCGTTTCCGTTTTCCGCCAAAAAGTTTTTGTTGACACCCTAGTGGGGGCCCAATACGCGAGTGCGTAAATGGTAGGTATTTTCAAAACTGTCGTCTTTAAATAAAGAGGAAAAAAAACAAGAAGATTTGAAGGAATTGTTTGGTCTATTTTTCTCAGTGTAATGTCCCACCCGAGTCCAACCATTCTGCTCTAGCATATCATAATCGGGACCGCTACCCTCCGCATCTGAAAAAAAAAATTATTTAGCAGAGTAGAAAAAACTGAATGCCCTGAAAAAATTGAACCGTCAGTTGATGAAGTGGCTTCCTCAGGATCTTCAGCAGATATAATACTATCTTGGTCAGCTGAAACACTGATTTTGGCACTATTTTGAGTTGACGATATGCGGCCCATTATGGTAGAAAATTGTTCTGAAAATCTGACAAAAGAATTATTGTTATCGAAAGTGGAAGCATTTATTTACAATGATATTCTGTCAAGAAAGCCACTCAGTTGTTGAGTGACACTGATGGATGGAATCTTTTGTTTACGACAGTGAGAGAAAGTCAATAAATTCGGTGACATTATTTTTCAGTTTGATCAACCAGTAAAAATGATACCAACATAACATAGACGGAAATGGTTCATAAAAGCAACCAGCACAACAATGTAAGAAAAATCCCAGCACCGAACAGACAACAATGAACGATTGATCACAGTTTTTTCCTGGTGAATGGTGAACACAGATAGACACAAAAAAAATATATTTTCATAGGAATCTTTACCACGCGTAGTAGAAAATGGCGCCATTCCATCACTAGTCAAAAATAATATTCACGTGGCGCCAAATGAGATTAAAAGAGGCGCCAGTAACAATTTTAATTCGCTGCATGTGTAACTTTTAAGCGCAATAAATAAACATCAACGACCAGTAAAAAAAATCTCAACGATCACCCACAGACAGCCCCAGTAAATATTATAAGTCAGCGAGCGCAGACTGAATCCCGCCCATTATGTGCACCGGCCTGTCTTTGTAGCGGCTTGAAATGTCCGATTCGATCTGCAATTTTTAACAAAAAATCACTTTTTACAAAAGTAATTTAATTTTTAAAACAGGTAAAAAACCACATGCCATACCCAGCGCACATAAGTAGTTATCACCATAAAATTTTATTATAAATACTTCAGTGACTTGAGACAGTGCACGCATGGTTCAGGTTGGAAACGTGCCAATGATATTCAACACACGCGATTTTCATGAAAAAAATAATTGCTGTTATAACGTTTTCCATAATTCACAACAAAATCTTTTCACAAAAATCGAGTGCTCTAATTATCATTGGCACGCATCCAACATGAGACATAAATACCTGCGAGTGCAGTGTCATGTCACTGGAGTGCAGCCACAGCATTGTCGAAAAACAAGAACTGCACAAACCTGTGCCTGGAGCTCTTTCGCCTGCGACGCCATGCGTCGCAATTCCACCGTAGTTTGTTCAATCTGTTTCTTGGCGTCCGCGCACTTTTGGGACATCACTTCAATGGCTTTCCTGCTGCGAGACAGCGCCAGCACTGGTTGTATTAGTTGGGTGCACACGGAGTTCAAGTAGCTGCGTGATTTTGGGAGGGGGTGGTATTTACTGGGGTATTTTTTAGATTGTGATGGTCAGGTGGCAGTCCCAAGTAGGGTGTCAACTTTCCGTTTTCCGTTTCCGCAGGCAAATTTTTTTCCGTTTCTGTTTCCGTTTTCCGGCTGCTAAATTTTTTTTCCGTTTCCGTTTCCGTTTTTCCGGCTCATTTTCCGTTTTCCGGCTAAAATTTCAGTTTTTCCGTCTTTTTTCCGTTTTCCGGCTCAATTGTCTGTTTTTCCAACTTTTTTTCATTTTCTGGCTCAATTCTCTGTTTTCTGTTTCAATCAAACTGGTAAACATGCATTCAGGTTCTCAATTATGTGAATTGTTTCTATTTCTAGCAATATTTCTGCAAATTTTTTTATTTCTGGATAAATTTCTGCAATTTTTTTCTGTTTCCGGCAAAATTTCAGCAAATTTTTTCCGTTTCCGGCATAATTTCAGCAAATTTTTCCGTTTCCGTTTTCCGGGCTTTCACTTTTCCGTTTTCCGGCAGGTGGAAATTTTTTTCCGTTTCCGTTTCCGTTTTCCGGCAAGTGCAAATTTTTTTCCGTTTCCGTTTCCGTTTTCCGCCAAAAAGTTTTTGTTGACACCCTAGTCCCAAGCCCTGTAAAGTGTAAAGTAGTGTCAAATGTAAAGTCAAATGCCAATTTATTTTTTATGTTTATATAATTCCAAAATACATTTCTACTAAAGTATTTGCTTTCGACAATGCTTACAAATTGGATGCATTTATTTAATTGTCCTGGAAAGTGTCAAATGTTAAGAAAATGTAAAGTTATGAGGAAAAATGAGCTTTGTATACAAAAACATAAGATTTGAATACGAAAAAAAAAAGATTTGGATTCACAATTGACGCTTTACTTTTCATTTGAATTCACATTTGACTCTTTGCATGACAGTTGACATTTGACTTTGCATTTGACTTTACATTTGATACTTTACTCTGCACTTTACAGAGCTTGGGGCTAGGGTTCAAACGGGATTGACTTTCCGGGATCGGGATCGGGATTGGTTTTTTGAGATTTCGGGATCGGGATCGGGATTGGCCGGGATTGGGGTCACGGGATCGGGATCGGGATTGGCATTTTTTCGGGATCGGGATTAGGGTCTTGGGATAGAGATTTTGGCCAATGTTTTGGCATCCACAGTTGTTCATAAAGGTCTAAAAACACTGTTGGATGCCAGAAACGTGGCATAAAATGAACGCTGGGGGTTTGCGTTCACATTTTTGCATGCAAAAATGTAGTTTTTTCACTTTTGATAATTTCCACAAATTTTTCCGGGATCGGGATCCCGGACTTTGGAGTTTTTCGGGATCGGGATTTGAAAAGTTTCGGGATCGGGATTGCTAAATCCCGGAATTTCACGGGATCCGGGATCGGGATCGGGATCCCGTTTGAACCCTACTTGGGGCTGCCGCCTGATGTTTAGATGCAAAGAATTGCGAAAAAACTAAATCACAACGATATCATATTGGAGCCAAGACAAGGAACCGAATCTATTACCCGGAGAGGGACCTAGACCCGACAACAATACCAGGAGCCGAACTTAATAACCATTTACGCAAAAAAAATCGACTACCAAAACCGAAACAAAATATTCAGGCGGACACAGTTCACTTACCCCCGTTTTGTCCTCATCTTTACCCAATGCCTTGCATTTTTGTCACCGAGGACACCCTTCAAATTCTGCACATCTTTTAGCCACTTCTCTAACAAATGGCTAGGCGTGTCAAGATCCACATTTGACCCATTTTCATCCTTCAGACCAGAAAAATTGAACGATGTAGCAGTAGCTTCATAGTGCTGATTGAGAATTGGCTCTAAAACGCGATTTTCAATGCTGTTTATTTCACGTAACCGGCACTGGAGGAATGTCGACAGCTGGAATTTGCACAAAATTTGATAATTATGTTTAAAACAAGAAAATCAAAATTTCTGTAATCGGAATAAAATACCTGGTCCAAATCACTGATTAACGATCTGCATGTCTTTTCGTTTTCATACAGAGTGAGGCTCTCCTCTCCCCTGGCAATTCCATCTGAAATATGCACCAATAAATAGCAACAAAAAACAACAACTCAAAAAGCACAGATTACGAATGAAAGATGAAAACTCACCAGCGGTATCAACCATCGCAGATTCACTTTCCACCGTTTCAATTCCAAAATCGATGGCATCCGCGGGATTTTCTGTCAACTCGAAATCGAGATTCAAGTCAGCACAATCGTCCAATTGCAAATCCAGATCAAGGTTAATCTGGTGAAAGGTACACAGGTTACATTTCTATTTTTGAAGGTGCTAAATTGTGGCCGCGCACACTGCTATTACACTATCGAAATTTGGGCAATTCAGAAAACTCAATGGTAAATCTGTTTTGAATACATTCGTGTTCACCTGGATGATTTTTGATATCTTTTTCATTAACAGACCCTTCATTCTGGTAAACTCAAATGTTATCAAAATGGATTCACGGGTTTCCCTTTTCGATTGTGTACTATGTAAATAATATACGCATCGATCAACATAATTTTCCGAATTCATCAACCCCATGCAAACCTCATTTCCGTCCCCCATGGAGTCAACTTTATCATCGTGTTCACACTGTTCCAAAATTTCCTGTGCCAAATTAATTGGCGTCACTTGTTTAGGTACATTTCCATGACGCCACTGGTATACGGTAGCACGTGGATTGTCAGTTAAGAATTTCAGCAATGGAATAAGGGTGTCACGGTACTTCACATTGCCTCTTGACCTGTGAAATCAAATGGGAAATTGTTGAATAAGTGATAAAAGCAAGCTTTGAATTGGGATGGGAACTAGTAGACATTCGGTGTCGTTGTCAACTAGTGTGTAGGGTCTTAGCGAACTCACCCAAAAGCTCTATAATACATCACGGGATTAGCCAGTGTTTTTGCATCTGTGTCCAAATTACGCCAAACATTTGGTGCTTGGCCCAGCGCCAATTCTGCCAATCTCCGTTTTAAAACACGCTCAATTTTATCAGTGCTGCATTCGTCGATATCCAAATCACTAGTGTCGATATTCATCGAGTTACACAGCGATTTGAATGATTTCGCGTGCTCTTTCATGCCATTCTGATACTCAACTTGTTTTTTGGCAGATTCCTGTGTGATGAAAATAAATGCCCTGTCAAAAGTGAGATTAGTACACAGGGATAGCCGGTGTCTTTATAATCGTGTTTAAAAAAAAAGATTTAAAAAAAAGATTTTTTTAAAGACGTTAGCCAAAATGCTTAGTACTTATTCACTATGTATTTTAATTGTTGCACACAAGCGTGAAATTTCATATGCAAAGTGTCATTGGTAGTTGTTTTCTTACTTTTGTATTTTTAGTAGCAAACCGATCTGAACACTTTTTAAAAAGAAATTTGCCATAGAAATTGGGCTTCTCACTTCATTCAAATGTAAAACGTACACAGCAAGGTGCTAGAGAAAATGCGATCAAAATAAACAGCCAAAATTTACCTCACAAATCTGGTGACACTTGGCAATCTGCTTCTTTCCAACAGGAATTTCATATTGAACAACCCGTTGCAAAATTTGGGCGCTTTCGGCCAGATAAACTGCGTCCTTTCGATACAGTGTCAGAATTTCCTGCCAATCCTACAATAACAATTGGGACATAAATATTTTTTTTCTGTGCGAAACAGAACGTTATATTTGCAAAGAAAAATGTACCTTCATTCTCTGCGACGAGTAATAGCCAAAAACATTTCGGCTGTCCTTTTCTGTATGCTTGAGAAGTTCCACAATTTGCACACAGGAGAAATAGTTGATATCTGTGATAAGATGGTAAATAATTATTTTTTCAGCTATGATTTCAGCTACATTGTGATATTTATTTTTTTTAGTCTGAAAAATCATCTGGATGTAATGGCAGTGGCCGTAAAATTAAGTTTCTTGTCCAGATCTTGGAAGCAAAGTGGTGTTAGGAACTGGAGTTGAAACTTTCTTATTGGAGTTCAAGTAAGTACTCATTCACAAGTAAATATTCAAGGATGTATTCGATTGGATAACTTTCCCCACAATTTTATACGAAAAATGCAACAGTTTTAAGTTGCAACATTGTCTTAGATTTACACAAGACGAGTGAGCTAAAACACAATGAACTAAAATGTGAACCGACTTCCACCAGTCAATAAATCCACAATCTGTTGGTTTTCAGGCATGTCACTCAAAGCAGCGCTAATTTTCTCCCTGATAGCGACTGCACACTTCTGCCAGTCTTTGTTGCAGTGTCGCCGACTGATCAGCCAATCTGGAATGGTGCCAAAAATATAATATATCTAGTTGTGACGTCAAAACGGTGAAGACACACGAAAGCGAAAGTAATAGGTAACAACGAGAAAAAATTTTCTGAAAAACTAGTCATAACGAATAAATAACTCACCGAGCAGCTTCCCGCTGTGGATGTCGATCGGGAGCGCCTCAGCCATTTTCGCAACTTTTTCCTTATGATGAAAACCTCATGGATCCGGTCATTTATAGCAAGTTGACCTACGGCCAAGTCGACGGTTGCTTATTGTACATGTACGGATTTCTTCCATATTTTTTCTCAAAATCGCTAAAAGTTGCCAAATTCTGCCTTTTTTAACGCTCATAATTCCTTTTTTCGTCTATATACTATGTTAGATGCATACTTTTGGCCTGCTAAATTTATATTTATAGCGATTTCAAAACCGTTGGCCGGCTGCCCACTTGCCATAAGGGTATCTCAAATTGATACAAAGAACACAAAGGAATCTTATCGGTATGGGAACTAGGCAGCCTGCCAAAATTTCGTAATTGTTATCCATAAAAAATTAAACCGGCTAAAAATAGCTTAGAAAATGATATCACCATGTATATAAACAAAAATAGCGATAATGAAGGTTGAAATCGGCAGAATTGATGTAATTCTAGCGATTTTGGGCACTTTGAATGCTTTCACTCTCGTTCGTATAATACCAAACTGGTAACTTGGATGTGGGCCAAGTTCCCATAATTGAAGCGATCCAGCACAAACAATCAGCGCCTTACAATCCATAGAGAAAACAGAAATGGCGACATTTAATGGCACACGTCGCTCTATCGAATTGGGAGTCAAGGAAACCAACATCTAACGTTTTCATGCGCATGTTTGCCTTATGCAAGATACCCTTGTAAGTATCATGGTATCCAAAAGTGATCAAATTACGCCAAAAAGGGAAAAATATCTTTCCATGGGCTGTGGCCGGCGCGGGCTGCTTTGCCTACTCTTGCCTTGTTTTCTTGGCAATTTCCTACTCTACATTGCGCTACAAACATACCTGACACGGCCACGAGAAGTCGACTGGAATGAGAATGGCATCAGAGACGACTGGGAGGCGACGGTACGTTTTTGGCAGTGTGCCAAGTTGTGCATAAAAATTCATTTGACCATTTTTGGCCGGTTGAATGGAGCTGAATATCCCCCACAATATATAGCATTTACGCAGACCACTAACATCGCAACTGAATGCGTCATTACTTCAGGCCTGGGTAAATCTGCACTTGAGAGGCTCCATTTTCACTCGGCGCATGATCCACAACAATTAGAAGTATGCAGCGGCATGATCAAAGAAAGCGTCTGTGCTTTGGCCAGCGCATTTGGGAATGGTAGTAGCGCTGACCCAGTTTCTATGGTGCGGGTGTGTGTCACTGGTGGTTGGTTCGATTCCCTTGCATTTGATTGAATCTTGAATCGTCAGCTAACGTATTTTACTTGATTTTTAGCACCTGACGAGGCTGGTATAAAGCTCGGATGTTATGTGGATTTTCCGCTCGGAGATAGATTGCTCGGTGGCAGCTCGTTCCGCATGTCTGGCGGGAATTCGGTTGGGAAGTGCGTGGACACCTGCTTTTCGTTGGGAATGCCTATTGCTGGTAAGATTTCGGCACAGAATTCAATTCTATTGTGTAACATGATTTTGATGTTAAGTTAACCGGTTTCCGTGTGCACACGCAAACCGTATTTCTTCGAATTATCCCCCTCTGAATTAACGTTATGACAGGCGTATATCTAAATAAACTAATGTAGTATGTTGAATTTCATAAAAGTTCTGCCAAAATAATAGACCCTCCTCGTATAAACCCCGGGAATTAACCTATCCACCAAAATTTGCTGGCGAAACAAATAAAACCCCCTGGGGGTATTAGGAAATCTGTTAGTTGTATTCATTTTTATTTTGTCAGACAGTCAATTACAGAAAATATTTTTCAGGTCTACAAAATGGTACTATCTGTCACTGTGGCGAAGTCAGCGCCGACCAATTTTCTGTTGAACATGATCATCAAAAAGTCGATGGTTCAATGTGCAATATCAATTGTCCACGAAATTCTGGAACTGATAATATGTTCTGTGGTGGAACAAACCACACTATGGTTTATTCAACTGGCATTGGAGGTGCGCCTATGTCTTTTAAAATATTCTGTAATCCAAATGTCAAATTTGCTGGCATCTGTCCCATTTTTACAGTCCGCCCATATTTTTCACTCCCTGAAGTTGAGCAGCAAATATCGGCTCAAATAGACAATGAGAAGACAATTCCAACAGTAAAGGTGGTGTTTTTGTTGCAATTGAATGGGCGGGCAGTCAGACAAGTATTGCGCTTGTTAAATGCAATATACCATCCAAAACACTACTATTACATTCACATTGACGCCAGACAAAGTTTACTGTTTGAAGGTGGGTTGACGTGTGGGTCAAAAAAATTGACTAACTTAGAAAAAATAACAAAAATTCTGGAACACACTGTAAATTCACAGAGTTATCTCGGGCGTTGGATTCACTGACAGTACATAAAAACTATCCTGGGAACATTTTTATAACCAAAAATAGACTGGCCACTCTTTGGGGCGGTGCTAACCTCTTAACAATGTATCTTAATTGCATAAATGAAATTGAAAATGAATTGCGGCATTGGAATTATGATTACATTATCAATATGAGTGAAAGTGATTTTCCTATCATGCCCATTGGTTATCTGGAGGATTTGCTTAGAAGGTTTGTATACTTTTTGTGTTTTCCTTTTTAAAACCAGCAATTTATTAACAATTTTCCCATTATGTGAATTGATAGTAAAAAGTCGAATACCTACAATATATCCTTGAAAAAGACCTCCCCCTTGAATAACACCCCCCCCCCCCCCCTGAATAACTCCCCCTGTCAGCCAGGTATGGAAAAAATAACTCATCCCCTTGAATAACTCCCCCTCTGGGTATTTGGTATATGTATCCACAATGTGTATTTGAACGATTCAGGTGCCGATGAACACCAACTTAAGCATGAATACATTGTTTTGTTTCGGTTGTTGTTTACATGTGAAATACCTGGAATAGATGATTTGATGCAATGCATTCACATAATGAATTAAGTGAAAGTTCCGAGGAAAAAATAACTCGTCCACGTTGAATAACATCCCCCTTGAATAACTCCCCCTCCAAAACTCCTCACGAAATAATAACTTCCCTGGGGTCTTATTCGAGGATATACGGTAGTTCACACTTGTTTCTTTTTTTCAGATTTTCCCCAAGATCATTTCTCAAATCGCACGGAGGGCAACCAGGTTCATTCATTGGAAAACAGGGTTTGAATTTTGTGTTTGTTCAATGTGCCAATAGAATGTGGCGCGTTGGGGAACGGGCTAGTATGCCGAAAAATGTGTTTTTCGATGGAGGCAGTGATTGGATTGTTGTTCACAGGCTCGTTCTTTGATGACGCCATTTTTGTATAGCGTATTTTGAGGAGGGGGGGGGGGTAATTATTTCGAAGTAAGAACGTAGTAAGAAATTTTCGTGAAGGGTCGTAGTATAGAATAGGCTTTTGCATACCCGAATTTGGTAATAAATGTGACAAAACAGGATATGTGCACGTAGATAGCTACATAAACTAGTAACTTGTGTAGCTGGGATGCATATTGGCAGCAATTAATTTATATCATTCCAGGCAAGAGATATTTTGAGGGGGTAGGGGTATTTTTTTCGGTTTGCTCAGACCTGGGGCTATCTGGACGGGGCGTTGATTCGTCAAGGGGGTATTTCGAGGAAATATGGTATGGTATATGCGATTTTTTTTACATTTTCACGACTTTCAAATTTTCAGAAAGTTAGCCCGGCTGGCAATTGGTCACAGTGCCCTAGCTTTCGGTTTGCGCGCCATGTACGAAAATGTCCTACTTCCACTGGAGTCCTTTTTCCACACTGTTAATCGATTTACTTTTTCATTTGCTGTCTTGCATGGTAAATATCACTGAACTAATTTAATTGTCACCATTCACATAGCTCGCGTACAACTCGGAGCTGTGCGACGAAGTGGTCAACGCGAACTTAAAGTACACCCATTGGATTAGATCGCGCGGCTGCCACTGTCAGTACAAACATATTGTCGACTGGTAGGTTTCATGCTGGGAGTGTGAGAATTGGGCCCCCGGACCCTGTAAAATGTAAAAAGTCGTGTAAAATGCCAAGTCAAATGGCAAACAAAGCTTACAACAAATTTTACAAGACTTTAGACGCTTGCATGACATTAGACATTTTACTGGGGATTTGAGTTGTGTTGTTTTTATCTGCACTTGCGGGGCTGGCAAGTTCTGCGAGTCTATAAAATAAAATGGAAAAATGGGAAATATAAAAAGTATAATAAACGAACCGTGGTTCAGTGCAAGCTGTTGCAAGACGAAGTTCACCCAAATATTGCGTGAAATTAGTATCTAAAATTATGAAATGCGGATTCGATGTGTTTTTTTATCAGGGGTCTTCTAGATTTCGACCCTCCGAGTGGTTGGATAGATAGCAAATCACTCCTCCGGAGGGATAGATAGCTGAAAAATTTTCTGGGGGCGGGGGTTCGCGGGGGTTCAATATATAGGCATAGAAAAATCCAAATTGCAAAGGCAAAGAAAAGGGAGAAAAATCGCTAAAATTAGGTGAAAAATGGGTATATAGGTATGCACATATACTACTGAAAATAGGCAGTTAGACGCATGAACAAGTGATTTTGGAGGTGAAAATCTATAAAAGGGTATGAAAAATAAAAAAAAATTTGAGCGAAAAGTGGGGTCGTGTTTTTCAAAAATCGCTCCAGATAGGTAGATAGCTGGCCGATTGGGGGGGGGGGGTTAGGGGGTAGTAGCCCAAAATTTTGCCTCCGGGATAGATAGATAGCTGAGCGGCCTCCGGGATAGATAGATAGCTGGGCGGTTTTGGGGTGGGGGGTAATCCCCCTCCAATCCCCCCTTTCCTACCCCTGTTTTGAATTGCAGTTAGTAAAAAATTTAAAAAGAAAGTAGATTTGGAATTTTTACTTCTCACGCATTTTTATATTTTTGAATATAAGTTCTAATTTTTTCCAGTTACCTTGCGAAATCAACCCCAGCGTTTATTATTTCAGGTGTGGCTGCAGCCCATCAGTAATAACCAGTGCTGACTTGTCTGCCAATGGACGCATATCGCAGTCGTTCGCTGTCGCTCGGCATTTGTATTCTGCGAGAAAGTTTGACCCGATGATTGATAACGACGCTATAATGGTGGCTGAGATGAGAGTGAGTTTTTTTCATTCGATTGGAATCTGAACTTTGGAAAGCGTTCGACCTATACACGCCAGTTGACAATGAAATTAGGTGTCAACTGCGGTGACTGTTTTCGATCCATGAACGGTCACAAACGGTGTATTTACCTCTACTGTTACAATATTTCTTTGCCCCACACACATAAATAGTTGACGATGCTATCGGGTGTGAACTGAGCCGACTGGGTTTTAGTTGATGGGTTGGGGAACGTTATTGATGTTGTTATGTAATTATGTTATTAATTATGGACATACCCATATTATTCATTTACAACATCGCCCCATGTGCACTTGCAAATTGTCCTGCGAGTTGTCAACTAAAATCTGAATTGACATGAAAACCAGTTGACACCCATTGTGCTTAGCGCCATATCTTGACGCAGGCTTTCAACGTTACTGAGTCGCCATACAACAGCGATGGTAACCTGCAAAGTTACTGGATGAACATCCACCGCTGGTTGGATGGCAAGAATGTTTTGATGGATACGATTTTGCCAGATTTGGTCAATAAGAGAGTGTTGAGTAGCGAGCTGATGAATTTTAAAGTTGGTGTTTTTCACATTCAATATAAAGTATTTGCCTTCTTTCAGCGCAGTTTCAATGGAGTACTTAAATTTTCATGTATACTTATCGGACTGCACACTTAAACAGTATATTGATGAATAACGTCTCGTGAGAAGTCGAGCAATAAATTAACTGATAGTGAAAGCAATGTAATGTGACAACATTATGTCCTGTAAAAATGGCTGTTTATTCCGATGAACTATGGTAAATACTTCACTGTAAAGTGTGCTGTCAATAGACCATATCCTAAATAATTTGCTTTAAACACCCAGGTGCTTCCCAGCAGTGGAAACCTATTTGTGTACAAAAATCGCACTGAACAAGTTCCACTACTCATTTACCAGTGTGAAGTTCAAAGTGACAATCAATCACAATGGTTTCGATTTGGAAAAGTGCCAAAAATTGAAGTGCTACTCAGAAGGGAAACTGAACAGGCTGGATCGTCTAGTATTTGTGAAAAATGTCGAAAATTTGGTCTGGAGTTGCTCGGCGCTGATGTTGGGTTGGACTACGATCGAAAAGAGCAGATATTCAGACACTATTCCGGATTTATCACTATCGGTTAGGAGTCGTGAAATTCCGGGATTTAGCAGTCCCGATCCCGAAACCCCAATCCCGATCCCGATCCCGAAATCTCAAAATACCAATCCCGATCCCGAAACCCCAATCCCGATCCCGATCCCGAAATCTCAAAAAGTGAATCCCGATCCCGAAAAGTCAATCCCGTTTGAACCCTAGTCGTGAGTTGACTAGGGTTGGCCGATGTTTTTTTTAAAACGTTTTTTTAATAAAAATGACGTCCGAAATGTTTGTTTTTTTAAAAAACATCGGCCAAAATTTTCAGTACTAAGCACTAGGTATTTTGCAAAATTTTTGCGCGCAAGCGCGCAATTTCACACACAAATTAACATTGGTGGTTGTTTTCATTGGTTTTGTTGCATTTTTAGTATCAAAACATCCATTTCTATGTGCTACCATGGGTGAATAAGCCGACATATGTTGCTGTAATATATAATATTGAGGTAATGTGCTTCCATGTACCTCCACAGTGTGTAACTTCACTCCCAAAGTAACAACCTCCTTTTATAACCTTGTTTGATCACCATTCCGTGCCAAACTTTACCTGAAGTCACCAACATTCGACTATAAGGCGATATACGAACGATATGTCAACGAAAAATGGATATTTTTGACACAAATCACCACTTATAATGCTATCCCATGGCTCCACAGCAATTATATGGTCATATTTAACATCACAGAGTATTGCCAGTGTCTGATATACCTATATATGTTGACACTAGGTCATATCTGGGAGCTTTTAAAAAAAACGTTGTTTTTTTAAAAAAAACATCGAGTTAAAAAAACGTCTTTTTCCAACCCTAGAGTTGACAATAGTAGAAAGTTGACTGGCAGTAGAATGTTAACAATAGTGGCATGTAGAAACGGGTGAAATGGAAGGCAAAACGTGGAATGAGTCTAATAACACAAAATTTGCCATAATGGATGGCAGAACCTTTCAAAGTATTTCAAACGATCATTTAGAGGCTATGTTTGTTTGAATATTTTGTTTGAGTTCATGCTCTGTTGAATATTGAAATGTTTCATAAAAAAAACTATGAAAGTGAAATATTCAAATGAAAAAAATGTGTGAAAAATTGCTATTTTAAACAATAAAACGACAGCCTTCAATAGAACGGTGATTTAAAAAAACAACAGAACGGCGTTCTTCTATTAAAAAGAAATATGATACATTTTTTGTATTTATGAAACCACTTTAGAAAAGTTGAAAGATGTCCCCGTACAGCTTTAATAACTATTTACCCTTCCAAAATTAGTAAAACTGGAACTTGCGTTCTCAATACTAATAATATAAATTTTAACCTGTGCAGGCAGCCAGCCGGTAGTTCGCTTAATCTGGCGTTTGAGGACCACTGAAAGCGCCACAAATGACGTCAGATTTACGGTTGCGTGGCGACCTCCCGGCGCTGAAAAAAGTGTCCGCTATATAGATGAAATTTCTGTGCTCAAAGTCGATTCATGGAACGATCATCAGCCGGCTGTTTTCGCGAACTTCACCGAATTTTCTGGGTCAGAGTTGAATGAAACTGGCGTTTGGTTGGTTGAGTTTTTGTACACATTATGGGCTCAGCACGCACTAGGTGACAACGACACAAAGTGTCAACTGGTTCCCGTCCCAATTCAAAGCTTGTTGACGAGTCGACGAACGACACTCAGATGCAAAGGTGTTGAATGAAGTATACAATAATGCTAGCTAGTGTTATTATTCAGCATGCTTTGAATTGGTATAGGAACCAGTTTGCATTATTGATGTCGATGTGAACTAGTATGTATAGGGTCGATACAAGTTAAAATTTGATGTCGATGTCAACTAGTATGTACAGGGTCGATATCACGAGGATACTAAAGTGTAACATTTTGCAGGACCGTCGAGCTTTACCATTGGAGAACTATGGAGCTTATCTATTCACTGCCTTTTCCCGTTTTCCCTAGCGATTTGGGTGCGAAAGCCGTCGATTATTTGCAGAATTTCAACACCTTTTACAGGTTTCTGGCATGGTGCCACGTGAATCTCATGTCCGGTAAATTCTTGTGTTGTTTTTGTTTTGTCCCGGTGGCGCCTTTTTGGGCTTTCATATGGATTTTTTGTTGTGACAGATAATGTGCAGGCATGGCAGCGATTATTTCTGACAATTTTGATTTTTGATTTAAATTCTTGAAAAATATGTCATAGAGCGTGATCGATTAAAAATTTAAAATCTAAGTTTTACAGAATTAATCAATTGGGCGCAACGGGCCAGCTCTGTGTGTCAAAATATTGTCGTCACAGCAACAATGACACTAGTCGAAACATCCATTTTCAAAAAAAGGTTCCATAAAAAGATCCTCATAGCTTACAATGCAATAACAATGTGTATTTTTTTCAGACTACGGTGGTGACTGTCACCGCGTGCGATGGAGTACTGTGTCACCAGATCAAAAGGCACAAATTCAACCCGAGATTCTACTTGGCAGATGAACGTCGAGGATTTGGTGTTTTGCGAGAATTTTTTTGCCATCATCACTATTGAAGAGTTGCCATGATACTTCTTGCAAATCAATTAACGATGTCAAACACGTTTTAGAATTTTCGATTTTTTTCGCTTCAATAAAAAACGCTTGAAAATCGGTTCGTTTATAGAAAATTTCGAAAATTAAATGAGAATTTTTAAGCACTTTTTCCAGATGGTTTGCCATCGTTAAAACAATCACGTAGATTCTTCTGTAACGGATTTTGAATATTCTTTGATGATTTTCATTCCATTAATTTTTTTCATTCAGGGACACTAATTCGTTGTGTGTGTTTTTGCGTTTTTATTTCTAGATTTTGGTGCTGATTCTTGCAACATTTATATTTTTGCCTTTGAACGGAAATATTTTTACCTTACAAAGCCTTTTTCCTTGTGAACGGGATAAAATTTGGTGACTTCTTTTTATCACAACGGGCAATTCATTAACATTAATACAAATACCTAGTCAGAAATATGTGCATTTTCATTTTTTTTCATGATTCCATATTCTCATTTGATCTGATAATCTGATTTAATTGTGTTAACTTCAATGAAGTGTTGTTATGACTATCCTGGAGCTTATCTAAAAACCCATTTGAAACGGTCTTTTTTCGTTTATTTTGCAGAAACTGGGGCCAATTCAATCCCTTGTCAAATGACAATAAATAAACTTGCTTGCGACAATAAAATTACAACTGACAAGATTTTTGTCTTTGACGCGCCATCGAATATTGTCGCTTCCAACGACAAAAACTGTCATCGACACAGCGACTCAAAGTCAAGTTCGACACCCGCGACAGGCGTCAAAAGTACAACACTGCGATGGCCGCGCTGCAGGCGCTCCAGTGCCGACGGGCAGTGGCGCGCGTTATTTCCAGAGGTCTGGCGTCCGCGCCTGAGGGTGCCGTGGCGCCGCGTGGACGCCGCGCCTTGCCCGTGTGTTGATATCGATTTTTTTGTCGTTCGAGTTTATTGCTGCGCGGCTGCTGACCGCGGTTGTTAAACATATTTACGTTTACTCTAAGAGTACGTATACTCCGGTACTGCGTAGATACGTTTACGTTTCCTCTGAAAGAAAGTACCCGTACTGGACTTACGCGTGGTCGTGCGTCGTGTTTGTAACGTGCCAGTTCCGCACCCTGTCAAGTGTAAAATCAAGTGGAAAACTTGCAAATTTGTCGATTGTCATGCAAAAGGTTAAAAGTTCAGTAAAAATAAAAAATTTTATATTTCAATGACATTTTACATGACATTTGATACTATACAAAATACGGGACAATCCCCTCAACGCTGGGCGTTTAGCGTTCATTTTTCCTGAACCAGTTTCATTTAGACTTACTGCCCCCTTACAACACAGACGGTGGACCGCTATAGGAAGGGAAAAGTGTTCTTTCCCGCGTACCCGATATTAGAGTTGCTGAGAATTCAAAATGAACAATCTGTGGAGATAAGCGAAAATGCACCTAGTTGGGAAGAGTTGAGTTTGGCCAAGATTGAGACTAAGGCATTGAAGTTGGTGTTTTTGTACGCTTTTTGTTGTTGGATCACTTGACGTTTGGGGTCATTGGCGGGTGATTTTATAAAAATCTAATTAATATAATTTTAGAAAATCCTTCAAAAACAACAAATTACTCTAAAACATGGATAAAATATGGATGAGATATTTTTATATTTTGTTCTCATAGACAAGTATAATTAAATCTCTGGAGAAAATATGTGAATATAATATTGTTTTATATTTTCTTTTATAAAAAAAATTTCCCCGAAATTTTTGGAATTCTGGTGACCATTTCTGTTTTACAGGCCGTACCTTGAACCTGACGACCCCGTCCTTCACGCTGACTTTTTCAATGTGAAACAAATGTGCACTGTGGAGGATTTGTTTCGGGCGAGGGTTCACCTGGGTGCGTTTATCTAACAATCGTCTGTGTTTTTATCAACTTTATGACGGCCAGCACGCCAGTTGACACGTCAACTGGTTTGTGTCAACTCAGATTTCGGCTTCATGTGTCGCAGAGCAATCTACCAGTGCTAATATTTATTTTTCACCGTTGCCGCATGTGCATTTCCGACACGAAGTCGAAATCGGAGTTGACACACATGGGGAATGTGTCAACTAGTGTGTGTGTGGGCCGCTTGTTATTGGTTTTACGTTTTTATTCAAGTTGCTATATTTTTTCGCAGGTCACAAAACGGGCACGCTCAACCCTCAAATGTCCAGCTTTTTGTTCGGCGAGCGCTTAGGCGTGTGCATTTTCGATTTAGCCCAGACAATGTCGCACCTGCACAAGGCGCTCAACTTTCTCGCGCACTTGGCTTACAGGGGTGGCATTGTGCTGTTTGTGGCCAATGACAGGTACGTCGTGTATAATAGTGGTGTTTTTTGGGGGTGGGTAAACGACTATGGATCTACGTTTTATCTGAAGACGAGGCTTGAGGTGATGTCGCTTTTACATGGAACCGGGGGTAGGAAAGGGGGTTGGGAAGGGGGTTGAGTCTACCGCTGCAAATAATGATATATAAATAGCAAAAATTTATTCTCTGTAGAATTCCCCCCCCCAAAAAAAAGGAAGAAAAATCATTTACGTATTTATGTAGAATTCCCTGGTAGCAATGTCACTTTCAACCATCGACATAAACACCTCGATTTTTCGTTGCAGAGCGAACATGCACCTGATTGAGAAAGCGGCCGGTGACTGTAGCGAATATTCACATACCAGAACGTGGCTGCCGGTGCGTTCATTTTGGTGCCATCGAGTTGACGAAAAGCAAGAATGTTTTAAATGCAACGTGTTTTAGTAGCATCGAGTTGACGAAAAGCAATAATATTTTTTAAATGCAACGTGTTTTAATAGCATCGAGTTGACGAAAAGCAAAAATATTTTTTAAATGCAACGTGTTTTAATAGCATCGAGTTGACGAAAAGCAAAAATATTTTTTTAAATGCAACGTATTTTTGTAGCATCGAGTTGACGAAAAGCAAAAATATATTATAAATGTAACGTGTTTTTCTTGACAGGGAACTTTGACGGCCAGCAGTCAGATGTTTGGCAATGAAATTCGACTGCCTGACTGCGTCATTTTGTTGCGCACTCAAAACAGCCAGTTCAAGCAGCACGATGCTGTTGTTGAGGTAGTTTTGATTTTTCGATTTTTGTCTGTTTCATCAGCCTTAAAAATTTTTTTTGTGAAAATATTTAATAAACACGAAGGTGTATTTATAATGCAGGCAGCGAAAATGCTCATTCCCACAATTGCGATAGTTGACTCGAACTGCTCGCCTCTCTTAATAACTTACCCTGTGCCCGGAAATGATGATTCTACTGAAAGCTTACAACTCTACCTCAAATTGTTTGTGGACGCAATTTCAGGTCAGTTTCATTGTGATTTAGCACGATTTTTATTTTATTAGGTAGTTTTTTCGGCCAGTATCGGGTGCCACTCCCAGACCATGTAAAATGTCATGTGTCATGTCCATCTACAAGTCCCTGTAGATTGTTATGTGTCGTGTAAAATACCTTGTAATGTGTCATGTGTATCCAAATCTTATTTTATCGTATCCAAATCATGTTTTTTTTGTATCCAAATTTTTTTGACATAATATCTGGATACAAAAACATAAGATTTGTATACGACAAAGTAAAATTTGGATACACATGGCACTTTACAGGATCTTTTACATGGTCTGGGAGTGCCCGCCGGGTGGCTGTCAGATAAGAAGTCACTTCATGCTCTGACTATCAATGCAATCATACCATAACATCGCATAGCTGGAAAAGCAGCTCGAGAGGGTCAGTCTCCCACTACAACAACAGAACCGGATGAGGAGAGCGCACAGGACGCTTATATAGTGGAGGATAAATCCGCTGGTGATGTCAAGTGCGAAGCTACTCAAAAGAGCGATGCTAGTCAAACTTCTAGGCGGAGCGATCGTGTGGTCTCAATGTTTTCTGATGGCGGTGCTAGAGGCCAGGTCACTGATAAGCGCAAAAATCTCGTGACTTTGATAGAAAAGCTTAATGCTAGCCAGAGATTTCAATGAAGGGACAGTTTTACTTGATTTCTCCCGACTGTTAACGCTGTGTGCATCAGTTCATATTACACATAAATGACTAAATGCGGTATAAAATATATTAAATAATAATAAATTTCACCAAAAAGGTAACAGCTAGTGTCCATTTAACAAAACATTAGGACAACGCCAAAGAGCAACAGATATTTATGCTCAATTTCTCGAATAGATTTTCTCTATTTCTGAATCGCTGTGCGGCATGTGAGAGGTTTCTGGCAGGAAAAAGTAGGTGAAAATCAAAAGCACCAGGATACACAGTCCGTAGATCAGATAGGCGCCTGTAAAATGAAAAATATTGTGCTTGTGGTTCAGGTTCAAACGGGACCAGTTTTCCGGGCCGGGACCAGAATTTTTTTCTTGGGACCGCAACCGGGACTGGCTTTTTTATTGTCTGGACCGGAACCGGAACCGGGGCTGGAGTGTCGGGACCGGGACCGCCCCTGTCCCGACTTTTTGCCGAACCATGTACAGGGACCGTGGTCCCGTTTGAACTCTACTTGTGGTGTGTTGTACAAAGGAACGGAACACGTCAAACCCACGTGAATATCCCACCGTAAATTATGATATACCTGGAGTCTTGATGACATTTGAGTATTCTACATTTGAGGCCTCCTATGTAAAAGTCCAAAAAATTGATTTCAACAAAATCGCATCTGAAGTTATTTCCAATTCTCTGTTTACAGTTCAACTATCGAAGCCGTTTTTATATAAAATGTCGACTTCGATAACTTTTCATGCAAAGCAAAAATCTGAAACTTAGTTGACACACCGCCAGCTCCTAAAACGTCTGTAAATGTCAGGAAGGTCACTGAAACCATGATATTGACTGTCCAATTTATCGCGGTGCCCATTGCATTGCTGGCTTGTCTCCATTTGGATGGGTACATTTCTGCATTTATTGTCCAAGGTAAACATCCAAGCCTGTTGGTGGTGTTCAATGTTTCAATTAATGGGATAGTGTGTAAATAGTTAGGTGATATGTAGTGGCCAAAAATTTTGCCTTGTAATAGATAGTTGGCTGACTGGCACCTGGCATGGATAGATAGCTGAAGCATTTGGGGGGTTCCTACAAAACCTTGCCCCCAAACACTCCAATTATGTATCTTTTTATCTCTCACATGGCAAATGCTTAGAGAGAAGGAGAATATATTTGAATACATTGAGACTGAATTTCATTATTCAGAAGGATGTGGAAACACATTGGCTGGTTTTTTACACTATACCAAAATATTGCAGGTTTTTAAGTGGAGACAGATTTTTTTGTCAATTCAGTTGAAAAAAAGAATGCCATGTCCAGTTTTGAATGATTTTACCACATTAATGAGGAACTTACCCCACTGCATAGGATGCCATGTAAATGATCAATCCCACCATCACTGGCCACATGTGTTGCAGGGGTGATGATGATTCAGCACCTCCCAACTGTACTTCTCCATTGTTTTGTGTCTGAATGATGGCAGCATGTCCATGGTAGTAGAATGCATAGGATAAGAAACAACAACTAGCAACAGTCCCTGCAATGCCATTTGTTATGTCTTCTGAATTAATTTATGTTTCATTGACAATGCCTCACCAAGCATACTAATCATCAGTTGGACCCTCCTTCTGATCTTACTCACCAAAGCCATACCCACACAAGTGAATACTGCGTTTACTGCTATGACAGGTGTTGCCAGCCACAGTGCAGTGTGATTGTTCTCCACACCTGCCAATTTGATTATGATTCCATTGTAGAACCTGCATTGCATTGTTTTATCAGAATGTATTTTTGGAACAATATGACACAAAACACACATCACTGTGTTGATGCCAGAAGTCTGCTGTGCAAGGTGTAGTGAGCAGCCAATTAGTACTGCAAATCGCCCATTTGTCTGAGAGATTGAATTTATCTTTAGTATGATAAAAAAATACAAGCATCATAGATTATTGAGCCCAGTAGGAAACAAACCATTGATAGTACTTCACAAATTGTTGAGTGCACATGTTCTTTCTCCTGCAATTTGACAGGGACATCACCATTTAATTCATTTCCATTCAGTAGTTCAAGTTGCAGCTCATTATTACCAGCAGCAACCATCTCACTTGGAATATGTTCAAAATTTACTAATTGCTCACACTTCCATACCAGCTGCTGCACCATGAGAGCCAGCAGTGCAGTAAGAAAACTGTCCATTAAATAAGTTAACCTGCAGAATAACAACAGTTTAAAAAAAATAAAAATGCATTCAAAAATTTTTTTTACCCACCTCCATCCACCACCCAAATAACTTGCTGTAGCTGCTATAATTGCTGCAAGCAGTTGACCCACTGTCATACCAGCTGGAAAGGCACTGACCAGACTGCCCCTTTCTCTGCTGTGGAGCTTGCTGTCTCTGTGCTTGCCAAACTCTGGGTTCTCAGTTGATGAATTGTGGTGTATAATGTTGAAGCAGTGAGCCACTGTTGCTGGGATTGTAGCACAGATTGAACCTGTGAATAAGTGCATTTGATGAACATCCATAAAAAAATTTGAACAGCTACCAAATATGAAACACTTTTGATAATAAGAATAAACTTGTTGACTAATTATTTCAGTTTTTCATAGATAATAGAAAATATTAAATTAGATGAAAATACAAAATTGTAAAAATGTTACCATCCGAGCTTCACTCACCAACTCCAATGCCTGAAATGAATCTCCCGATAATCAACACAATAGCACTTCGTGCGCACGCGAGCACAAGGGCACCACATACCAGAGCCACAGCAGGTGTGGCAGCGGTGAATGAGTGGTAAAGTTGCTGCCGCCTCTTGTAGTCGGTCTGGGTTTGTTCCGCAAGTTCAGAAGTGAAAAAAATAAAAATGAGAATAAAGAAGTTTAAAAAAAGTTAATCTATAAGTGAGAAGTGGAAATGGTCTCTAAAGAGCCAATATAAATGGGATTTTGAATTTAAAAAATTAAATCAATTTTCATTCCACCCTAGAGCAAAGTTGGGGCGAGCCACAAGTATCAGAATGTAGCCCTTACTTTTATCTACAGGAACCCCTGGGGGGACCCCTGTAGCTGCTTTGAGGCAGCTACAGGGGCCCTTCCCGTAAAAAATCCCCCAGGTCAATATAAATGGGATTTCCTTCAGTGAAACAGTCACTTCAATGTGCACTGAGGGGCATGAAATTTTTGAACTGGCACAGATGGGCACCAAATTTGGATGACATATGCACCACAATGTGGCACATCTTTCTACCCCCCTCAAACTCCCCTGCACCTCCCTCAAAAAAGTTCTCAATGATTGAACAACAAAGTTTTTTCATCTAAAAAGTTTGTACTGGCACCAGTGGGTTCCTGTAGAGAAACGTTAGGGCTACATCCTGATACTGGTGGCTCGCCCCAATTTTGCTCTGGGGTGGAATGAAAATTGATTCAAATTTTTAAATTCGAAAACCCATTTATATTGACCAGCTCTTTACCGTTAAATCACTTCTCATAAATTTACTTTTCAATATCTTTTTACTTCTCACTTATAAGTTGTTTTTTTTTTACTTGGGAATGGGCACCTGGTGTGTGGATTTGCTTGAATTGATCAATGATTCCTTAGTCAGTTTTGGTCTGTATGGCATGGGTTTTTTGGTGAATCGCCGTGTGGTGTAGTTGTGCAGCGCCATGGAAATAATGGCTCCACATAGTGCACCGAACACTCCGCTGGCCACGATCACCTGCGGGAGGGATAGCATTCAAATTCTGAGGAAAGGCAGGAGGGAACTCAAATTCTTACATAAATATGTCAAGTGGTCTTGATTGGGGGAAGGGGGTTTGGCGGGGTATCTATCTATCCCAGAAGCAATTTTTTTGGCTACGATGCTGGATATATGGCAATCTTGATAAAAAAATATTTTTAGTGCCTAACTTGATGTGGAAGCAGTTTATATAATAAGGAGTTCTTCCGCTACCCCCTTCCATAAATTAAATTATTCAATTTTTCCCGACTATCTATCTCTCCGGAGGAGCGATTAGCCATGTATCCATCCCCCAAAGGGTCAAAATTAAAGATACCCCTACATAAATATAATGCATGAAAATATCAATATAACCTGCTGAATGGTATGATCCGGCGCATAGCTTTGGCTCCATGCCAACATTGCGCCAGCTACCAAATTCATATCAATGCCAACTGTAAATCCCCCTACTGTTGAAGCGCACAGACACATTATAGATAGAGATTGAATGTGTCTCTCACTTTTTGGGGGGTCTATCATATCCATCATTGTCGTGGCTTTAGTAGATA
The DNA here is from genome assembly GCA_964036195.1 of Sphaerolaimus hirsutus. Lineage (NCBI taxonomy): Eukaryota > Metazoa > Nematoda > Chromadorea > Monhysterida > Sphaerolaimidae > Sphaerolaimus > Sphaerolaimus hirsutus. Next base: position 18,242,874 of record OZ038459.1, read on the forward strand.
GATTTGGAGTTTGCAACAAAATTCGATGACTGTGTTGCACTGATTTTGTTGTTGCGGCACAGTCAATAAAGTACACTGTATGTCGATGTGTATGGTGGCTTAATTTGATGAAAAAGCAACACATTTTAAATATGTGGAAAACTCTGTGGAAAACACATCTGTGGAAAAATCAATATTCATGGTTACCCGTGAAACCGATTTATGATAAATGATTTAAAAAAAGTATATTCATCGAGCTATTGCCGCAGCAATTGCACGTGTAGGCTAAGGGTAAGTTTCAAACCGTCACATAGCATTGGAAACAGTTTTTTTTGAAATGCCTTGATAAAAAACAATTAAAATAAATTGTTTTCCATATTTTCCAAAATGGGACCAAATTCATCAGAAAAATCTTATTCAATCAGGGGTCTTGTAAATTAGTGGTGGGGGTTCATATAGATAATAACTCCGATAACTATGATGATAACTTACTCCACTTTAGGGATAGATAACAAAAATGGAGGAGGGCTTGCAGGGGTTCAATATACAGTATTTCCTCGAATTACCCCCCGGGGAGTTTATTTTTTCAGAGTGAAAATTTTGAGAGAAAAACGTGAAAAATGCAACAAAAACCACCATTTATAAGTTTTTACAGCCTTATATAAGGATGTAGATGGTATAAACGATGTTCTAACGTAACACAGTAAGTGTTTTGAACGTCTGTTATGTATTTCCCGGACCACAAACTCATAGTGCCCATTTTGAGGGGGGTATTTCGAGGAAATACGGTATGGGCTTTCTTCAAGGTGTAGAAACCAAAGTTGAGAAAAATCACTAAAAATAGGTAAAAATAAAATACGTTAAAAATACAGCCCTGCTTACCTCTGTCCATACCTTCAGGAAAAATTTTAAACAATAATTCAGTTGTGCCCTCCACTTAAGTTTACAGCTAATTTCTCCCCATACAAAACGTAGCCAAAGGAGTTGTCTAAAAGCCAATTCAAGCACCCCCCGCTGGAACCCCTGTAGGCCATAAGCAAGAGCCCACACATTTTTTTAACCAAAACTGAGTGATCACCTTGGTCCATGATACAGCATCTCTTAATCTCGTCTTTCAAAGCCACAAATCGGCCCAAAAGAATGAAGGCCTGGCTTGGTGCCAACCACTATAATACAAATACTTAAGATGTAGAAAAACTGTACTTTCAGTTTACAAATTTGTTGACAAAAATTTGCCATAAACTGGTTGAGAACAGTGTGATGCATCCAAATCCAATTTTCAATCAAAATGTGCCATAGAAATAGTATTTGGCACCAAACCAGGCCTTCATTCTGTCTTTGGGGCCGATTTGTAGCCTTGAAAGACAGAATCTCATCAATACGAGATGATGTACGGTGATCACTCAATTTTGGTATAAAAAATGTGTGGGCTAATTACATGGCTCACAGGGGTTCCAACGGGGGGCGCCCCAATGGGATTTTAGGCAACTCCTTGGGCTACTTTTTGTATGGCGTGAACTTGGCTGTAAACTTAAGTGAGGGGGGAGCAACTGAACTCTTTTAAAAAATTTCGTGAAAGTACGGACAGTAGTGTAGATATGGACATACGTGTATAGCTTAAAATGGTTGAAAACAGGTAATTAGGTATGAAATTAGGTAGTTGATGGTGAGAAATTCAAGTCCGTCTGTGAGCATGTCCGTCCCACATATGAATTTGTGTGAGCATGTCCGTCCCATATATGAAAACGTATTCAAATGGATGATATCTATGATGAAAACATTTTACAATCCATAGGATCAAGGTAGAATTAAGTACCTAACATGCATGTATCGATTTTTGGTCGGTTAAGCAGTGTTTTAGCAGGGGTTTTTTCCAAACAACATAAAAGTCAATGTATAAAAAGCATCCTGTGCAGACATACAATTGAAAAGTGTGCCTGCGAATCGTTAAAACATCCAGATTTAGCATCCCGTCGCCTAATTATTACTCAGGCACTGCAGGTCAAAAACAACAAATTCGATTTGTAGTGCCAGCTTACATTTCATTTGCACAATTTGAACTTTGCACATGCTATAAAAAATGTACCTATGTCTACAAAATGTCGTCTGCCCAGCATAGTGATGTGAAAAGCGCCAGAACTTTGGCGCCAAGCGCCATGGCGCTTTTCCGACCTCCAGCGCCAAGCGCCAATGGCGCCAGAGCAAAATGGCGCCAAGCGCCATGGCGCTTTTTGCTTTGGCGCAAGCGCCATGGCGCTTTTACATCACTAGCCCAGTATGGTGGTAAATAGAAAATAACTTTTTTAGTAATAGAGTAGAATTCTAGAATTTTGTATCCAAATCTAGTAGATAAGGTTACCATTTCATTTACCGTTAATGATCTTTTTAAATCTCATTATTATCATAAACTACTTACTGTTTCTGCGCCGTTATCATTGAAAAAATCGTTGGGAGATTAAAAATATCAAATATCAGAAAATATAATATTTTATTTACATTGTTGCAGGATCTTGTGAGATTTTCTGATATTTAAAAAATATAAGAAAATATTAAAAATATAAGATTTATATTTCTTTATATTATTTCTGATCTTTGATGTTAGATTTTTGAGCGATTTCTGAGATTTTAGATTTACCTAATTACATTTTCTCAAATTATCCATTTTACAAATGCTATATGCCATTACAGAAGCAAAATCTAGGCAAGCAAATTTAAAAAAACAGACATTTGAAAACAAAAACATTTTGCACATTTTTGCTAGAGAAACTGAGGGCGCACGGAAAAAGTTTGTGTTGTTGAATACTTTCATTTTTAAGTGTATGTTCAAGTTGAAAGTTTATTTAAAGTAGTATTTTAAACAATATGTTTTAACATGCCCAAGGGCGGTAATAAATGTGACGAAACGAAATGTTTCGTATATTTTACAAACTGCCTTGCACTCGGTGCATGTGCGTCGATGCGGCTGAACTTTAAAAAATCTATCGGGCGTACGCCCTACCCTACAAATCTCTAGGGAGAATTAAATCTGGCCCTTGGGGACTTATTTGGAGGATATACGGTATGTACGTAAACGGTATCAACCCTGGGGCCAGATTTAATTCTCGAGTAATGTGCCCTACCCGAAAGTAATGCACCCGAAATCGGGCAGCCGGCCTACAAATTGTTTATGGATGCCCTACCCTACACGTCAGTCTCCCGACACGACAAAACGCAATTCAATTGCGTGTCGGGTGTAGGGCATATTTATTTGTTTTGTTTAGTGTTTCACAAAAGAAGAAAATGTGTATACTCGGCGTACATGATACTATACAATGAGTTGCATGATGTCATATCATGCACGCTGTATCCAACCCGTAGAACTCTGTTTTGGTGACTCGTGCTTACGCATATACAGAGTGAATACATTGTGAACTGTGTGTAAACTAGGCGGACATTATGGAAGTCAATGGTCTAAGGAATTTTTGTACGAGTGCGGTATAAACCAACAATAGGGTCACATGTGAATTTGGCCCACGTACAAGTCGCTCTGCGTTTCAGACAAATGAGAGCGAAAAACGCAGGATTTATGTTTACGTCACTGATTATCGCTGCGGAATGCAATAAATAGACCGGAAATGATCACAAGTACACTAGTTGACACATTTGTGATCATTTCCAGTCGCTTAATTGTGTTCCACAGACATATGAGTAACGCAATGTAAATCCTGTGTCTTTCACCTCATTTGTAAAATACGTAATCCAACGCGTGCCAAGTTAACATACGGGATATCTATCACATTTGTCCTTTTTAGGAATTTGTTAGCATTGTTTGAGCGCGATATCTAGCTTTCCGACTGTGTATTTTTATATCCATGCTTTATTCATTTATTTTCACATTTGAAAGTTCAATCGGTTTGAATAAACTGTGAATTGAACGGAATCCGTCCGTTCGAATTCGAATTTGAGGCACATCTTACTAGTTCATAAAAGAAGGAAAGCTGACTCGTTTCATGTCAGCCAAGTTTATCTATTTAATTAAATTTCATCAAGTTTTTTTTCTAAATCATGATTTTTATGATTTTTATATTTTTATCAACCTACTTTTGTTCCTGCCCATCGTTATTTTGCTGGAGGGCGGAATATTATTTTTCTTTTTATTTTGTTGGCCACGCGCCCGACAAAATGTGAGAATTGAATAGGAAATTGGTGTGTAGGGCGCCTTACATGCATAACTCCGCTATGGATTGTGCACGGTTTTGTTGGGCGTGTAGGGAGATGTGTGTCGGGAGTAGTGCATAACTTAAGAATATTTGTAGGGCGAATTAAATCTGGCCCCAGGGGCCAGATTTGATTAACCCTGCAGATTTGTGTAGGGTAGGGCATAAGCCCCATAAATTTTCAATGCTCAGCCTGGGGCCAGTTCCGCAAAATGAGAAGTGAGAAGTGAAATGGCTAAAGGCAAAGTAAAAGCGCAAAGGCGAAGTGAAATGGCAAGTGAATTGGCAAAAGCGAAGAGATATTACCTTTTATTTTTATTTTTTTACATCGCTTTTGCCAATTCACTTGCCGTTCCACTTCACCTTTGCGCTTTTACTTCCCCTTTGCCATATCACTTCTCATTTTGCAGAACTGGCCCCAGGCGGAAGCACATGCACTGAGAGCAAGGCAGTTCGTAAAATACACGAAAGTATGCCTCAAGCCGGATTTACAGCATAACGATAAATAGAAGGTGATACGACAAATAAAACGTCACCAATAAATCAATTATTTTCATGTTTTCGAGTTTTTTATTGAAAATAAATGTTCAATACTCAAATTAGAATGAAAAATTTTTCATATTGTAGATGTGAAATTCGAATTTGAATGAAAAACGTTCGATGAAAAATGGTCCGCCGACAAATAAATTTCACGGTGATGCCCAAAAATCAATTTGTTGATGGCCATTTTATGCAATGACCGCCAACAAATTTATTTGTTGGTGGACCATTTTTCATCGAACGTTTTTCATTAAAATTCGAATTTAACATCTCCCATATGAAAATTTTTTCATTCTAATTCGAGCATTGAACATTTATTTTCAAAAAAAAACTTGTAAACATAAAATAATGGATTTATCGGTGACGGTTTATTTGTCATATCTCCTTCTATTTATCGTTATGCTGTAACTCCAGCTTAAAGGTCGCCGATATTGCAATATCTCGGCATTTTAGCTAGATTTTTGGCCCGGAAATCACGATTTCATACTTCTTGGCCGTCGGTCAACTCTTTCTTTTTTCGATTTTGTTGGGCGCATAACTCGCAAAGCTCACGATTTTGTATAGTCAGATGCGCACTTCTTAGTTTTCACTTCCCTACAGATGAAACATGAAAGCAGTGAAAATAGAGGATTGCATGCTAGAGCAAACAAAATCGCGAGTGATGCGCCCAACAAAATCGAAAAAAGAAAGAGTTGGCCGACGGCCAAAAAATGATGAAATCGTGATTTCCGGTCCAAAATTTCAGGAAAATACATCATATTGCAGTATTGGCGACATTAAGGCATACTTTCGTGTATTTTACGAACCACCTTGCTCTCAGTGCATGTGCGTCGACGTGGCTGAACTTAAAAAAATCTATGGGCATATGGGGAGTTCCATTCTAAAAGTTCAGAAGCGCCAAATCCAGAAAAATCGAGTTAAGCATGGATTTGACATCCACATATAGTTTTTCACATTTTAGAAAAAAAATCAGCGTTATAGTCCATTTCGTTCCCGAGATACAATTGTACCGTTTTTTAGAAAAATCACAATTTTCACATAAAAAAGTGCACATATCCATCTCAGATCCCCTATGAAAAACAGGACTTTCATTTCGTAAGTGCACATATCCATCTCGGACCACCGGAGTTTCATTTCATAACTGCACATAAACTCGGCAGACATGAAACAAATCAGGTATTCGGCCCTTGGTTACCAATGACGTATCTTTTTTAATTCGAACTTGAATGGACGGATTCCATTCGGTTCACGATACTTTTGATTCAATCCAACTTTTTATGCGAGAACAAGATGAGTTTGATAGACAAATCGTTATAGAAAGTCAGATTGTAAGGTCTTAGGTCGGATCTTATCGTCGCAGTCTCGACGAATTCCTTCAAAAAAGAACGTATGAACTTCCCAGTGCGTCCAAGTTACCTTTGTGTTGAATACGAATGAGGTAAAACACGCTAGATTTCCGCTCTCGTCAACGAAAATGACCGCGGTATCCAATTAAATCAACATGTGTGTCAACTCGTGTGTGCACCGCCATTAGCGACCAATTGCGTTCGCTTAATCACATTCCGCAGCCATTTTTGGTGACGCAGACGGAAATCCTTCATCTTTCATACTGGGTAACATTCTCTCAAACGGTAACTTGGACGAGTGCCAACTACGAATATACGCAGTTGTACGAAAATCCCGTAGAGCATTGACTTCCATAATGTCCGTCGAGTTTATCCAAAAAATAGTTTCATTTCCTAAAATGCACGCGTGCTTCGGAGCGGCCGCAAAGAGCTGGCCGGAATTCCCATACAAAAAAAGTTTCATTTCCAAAAATGCATACGTGAATTTCCAAATCTATTTTGCACTATAAATCAAATATGCGTGCATATATTGATCTGAAAATTTAGGTAGAGGTACTTTTAGACACGGGCTTTGCAGTGATGTGATTCGTTTTATCCTACGATGCACCATTAAGAAGTTTTTTAATATTTAATTTCAAATGTTCAGATTTGTTCCCAATTTTGGGTGACTTACAAAATCTCACACAACTCCCTAAATATTTCCCGGCCAACAAAATTTGTGTTTACAAAAATTGTAGAGAAATGTCGGATCTATCTGAAAAGTGCGGGGCAAGCGTCGCCCCCCAAACATAGCGCCGTCGGGCCAGCGTCAAACTTTAAAATGCGATTTTGAAAAATCGAAAAACTTGGATATATGCATTTTTAGAATGAAACTCCCCATATGCCCTACCCTACAAATCTGTAAGGAGAATTAGATCTGGCCCCTGTTCTAACATGACACAGTCATTGTTTTTAATGTGTTCTGCGTTTCCCGTATAACAAACCGAAGCTTTTGTTATTTACATTCTCTATACAGTATATTTGGGGGGTGTTTCGAGGGGGTTTATAAATTCATAGTGTCCATTTTGAGTGGGTATTTCGAGGAAATACGGTAAACTCGGCAGACATGAAACGAGTCAGCTTTCCTTCTTTTATGTGCGAGTAAGATATGCCTCAAATTCGAATTCGAACGGACGGATTCCGTTCAATTCACAGTTTATTTTAACCGATTGAACTTTCAAATGTGAAAAACAAATGGATAAAGCACGGATACAAAAATACACAGTCGGAAAGAAAGATATCTCGCTCAAACAGTGTTAACAAATTCCTAAAAAGGACGAATGTGATAGATATCCGGTATGTAAACTTACTTACGGTTACGCATTATACGAATGAGGTGAACAATGCAGGATTTACGTTTGCGTTGCTCATTATGTCTGTGGAATACAATTAAGCGGTCGATTATTGTATACCGCAGCAATAATCAGTGACGCGAACATGAAACCTGCATCTTTCGCTTTCATTTGTCTGAAACGCAGAGCGACTTGGACGTGGGCCAAATTCACATGTGACCCTATCGTTGGTTTATACCGCACTCGTACAAAAATTCCTTAGACCATTCACTTCCATAATGTCCGCCGAGTAGGGTTCAAACGATATGACTTTTCAATATCGATATTCGATATTCAATATTTTTTCAAAATTTTCGATATCGATATTCAATATTTTTTTCTGAAACTCGATATTCGATACGATATGGAACCTCGATATCGATATTTGATATTCGATATTGAAAAATGGTCGATATTCGATATTCGATATTTTCGATATTCGATATTGCGATATGCTTTTGGTATAGCAAGGCATATTTCAAGTGGCATATTGTATTTTCATGTGGTTGCACACATGTTTAATCATCTCTTTACTGAAATTTGAATGGTGCAAGTGATCTTAACAAGCTTTACATCACTCAATGGTAGAAAATAGAAGAAGAACATGATGAATCAAAGTGTATCAGACAAATAACAATTGGTAGATATTACAGTTCATCCTAACCTAATTGCTTAAGGGCATGTTGCAAAAAAAAGAGTATATCAGTGTTTTCTGGCTTCAAATTTAGCACTCCAACAACAATAACATTATAAATACTGTACTTTTACTCATCAAATACAATACTATAAGCACATGAGATCAACCATAAACATCTCAAAATGAAAATGAAAAGTAAATTTGGGGACACAATACAGGTTCGATATATCAAAAAAATGGTCGATATCCGATATCGATATTTGATATTTTTTCAAAATTTTTGATATCGATATTCGATATTTTTTCAAAATTTTCGATATCGATATTCGATATTCAATATTAAAAAATGGTCGATATCCGATATTTGATATTCGATACGATATATCATTTGAACCCTACCGCCGAGTTTACATCATGTATATAGGTAGGTAGATTGCACTCATGATGTAGGTACATCATTTCAGACGGCGGATATTTCGTGGGGGTTTATTTTTTACTGAGCTCAAAACTACATTGGGATATTTCGAGGGGGTTTATCCTAAGCGATTTCGAAATTGTTGGCAATTTTGGCCGACTGCTAAGTTTTACATATGGGGGTCTCTTCTGATTAAATGCGTTTTTTTAATTTTAACTCGCAACTTGCTCGTTTTTTTTTCTGACTTGTTATTTACTTACCATTTCACTCCTCACTTATCATTTTACTTCGCTTTTGACAGTTTACTTGCCATTTCACTTCGCTTTTGCCATTTCACGTCTCACTTCTCAATTTGCGGAACTGGCCCCTGGTGGGTAGTGTTTAAAAAAAACGGCGGTCGGAAGTCAGAAATAGGATACAGTTAGCATTAAAAAATCGTCAATTTTTAGAAAATATAATTGAATACAATATCAGAAAATCTCTCAAGAAAAAATATAATTAAACCTCTCTCAAAAAAACCCTGGAAAGAATATAAATATCAGAATTTGAGAGATTTTCTGATATTTTTAAGATTTAAAAGATTTTTAAAATATAAATCTCCCAGTGATTTTTTCAATGCTAGATACGATATATCCCAGAAATAGAAGATCGAGAAGATGCAATGCTGGAAAAAAAATTTTCTTAAAAAAACGGGAGAAATCAGCAGAAATTCATATTAATGGCTCAAATATAAAAAAGAATGGCAAGTTTAGCATAACTAGGGTTCAAATGGGACCAGTTTTTCGGACCGGGACCGGGACCGGGACCAGAAATTTTCTAATGTCGGGACCAGGACCGGGACTGGGGGGTCGGTCCCGGGACTGGGATTTGCCGGACCATGTACCGGGACCACGGTCTCGTTTGAACCTATTGGTACATAATATCCGGCCAATGTTGTTCCACACACCTCCACTGTGTGAAGGACCACGCTCAATGTATTAGCCCTTTCTTGGAACATTATTCAAGTAATGCCCCCCCCTCAATTTTGGCCCTATAGTTAAGAAATAGAGCCATTTGTAGGCGCCAACGCCATGGCAGTATTGGCGCTGGCATTGGCGCCAATGTCTACTATCTAGGTATCTTTATATACCTATAAATATTTCATACTAGAATTGTGTTGGGGACCTTTCTAACACTGTTTTATTACAGAAAAATACATGTAATCATTGGGTGGGTATTTGCGCGCTCGCGCACAAGTTTTTTTTAGATGTGCCTACATAATCTTTAGAAAAGTGGCATTTCTGGCAAATTTTTTGAAAAGGTCATTAAAAATACATTTTTCTTCATCCCTTGTCGGGACCACTACAAAATTCCTGGACCGGGACCGGGACCGGGACTGGGTGGTCCGGACCGGGACCGGGACCGGGACTGGCTTTTTTGAATTGTCGGGACCGGGACCGGGACCGGGACTGGGGTGTCGGGACCGGGACCGGGACCGCCCCAGTCCCGACTTTTTGCCGAACCATGTACCGGGACCGCGGTCCCGTTTGAACCCTAAGCATAACACGAACAAAGAGTAACACATATTCTCAATTTCTCGAGTAGAATTTTTCTATTTCTGAATCACTGTGCGGCATGTGGGATGTTTCTGGTAGAAAAAAGTAGGTGAATATGAATAGCACCAGGACACACAGACCGTAGATCAAATAGGTGCCTGTAAAATGTGAAAAAAATAAAAATATCATCATCAAATGAAAGTTCCTATCGACCAATACAAAGCCAAATTTCTCTTGAATGAGCTTAATTCCTTGTGAAATTTCCCATTCAATTTCACCCACCGCCAGTTCCTAAGATGTCTGTAAATGTCAGGAATGTCACTGAAACCAGGATATTGGCTATGCCATTCACAGTGGTGCCCATTGAGTTGCTGGCTTGTCTCCATTTGGATGGGTACATTTCTGCATTTATTGTCCAACGCAAACATCCAATCCTGTTGGTGGTGTTCAATGTTTCAATTACCATATTTCCTCGAAATACCCCCCCCCCCCGAATTAACCCCACTCGAAATACCCACAGGTATTTTCGAGCTGAGGAACACAACCCCGGCTGGTTGAAGTTTATGATTTGATGGAAAATAAAATGCGCCACTCTCCAATAATACGACATCTCCAATAGTGTGCCCCCAAAAATGTGCTGAAAACAATAGTACGCCTGGCTCCCAATTAGAGAATTTACGGTAAGTGGGTATTCTTTACTACGTATCTCATGAAAATGTCTGATGAAAAAATAACCCCCTCTCGAAATACCCCCTCAAAATTTCCAATCTGAAAAATAAACCACCTGGGGAAATACGGTAATTGGATACTGTGTAGTGAAAGCATAAGGAAATTTGGTTATGTGATATTTAATACAGCTTGAATGGATAATTGGGTAGATATTGTATTTCTTCTAATAGTAGGGCACCCTTTCATTTTTTTGTTAACTTTTTTACGTGCCCTTCTATTGGAGACCGCCCCTCTATTTTTTCCATAGTTGTTTAAACGTAAAGTCGGCGGACATTTCACCCTACAAAATGGGAGAGTTAGAATTCGCTTGTGAATAGAGCGAACAACGAAACTTGTGTCCCACGCGGACGCTAGAAATTGAAAAAAGAAAATCATATTAAAAGAAAAATGGACATTTCGCCGCGTGCGTGCGTGCCACGCCCTAGTTATCTACATTTTCAACGTTGCTCGTTGAAAGCGAAAGAATTTGACCGTTCAAACTATCCTTTTACCGTTCAAACTACCGTTTTTGTTTTCATTTTATTTTTTCATTCATTGGCTCTGTTCCAACAGAAGAGAACTTGGCAGCCGGCCAAAATTTCGAAATCCGCTATAAATATGAATAAAAAAGGCTCACAATAGCTATAAAACCATGTATATAAACAAAAATAGCGATTATGAAGGTGGAAATTGGCAAAGCGAAGCAAATTTTAACGATTTTTAGCTAACTTTGAGTTTTCATGGAGAGATTGACGCAAATGTTTGTAGGGCGATACGTCTGCCGACTTTATTTACTTTTACTCGAAAAATACGCATAAACGCGTACTGCGTAAATACGTTTACGTTTCCTCTCGAAAAAATACCGGTATTCACATACTCGCGTACATTTTGATACGGAACAGGAATCTGCCGTAAGGCAGAGTTGTTAAAAGGTACGTACGTTTACTCGAAAAATACGCGTACGCGAGTACGCGGTAAATACATTTACATATACTTTAAAATACCGTACGCACTTGTACGCGTACACTTTCAAAGCGTACGCGTACGGAAAATGTATTTATGAAAATTCAATGTGGGACAATGACGTAGCCAGGGGGGGAGCGGGGGGGGGGCGGCCGCCCCCCCCTTCACGGGCCGGATCAAAAAATGTGCCAGAAATGGCACTCTCAGAAGACGATTTTGTCGACAGTTTGAATTTTTTTTGTCATTTTTGTATAATGTGTCATTTGCTTATAGAAAAACATCGTTGTGCTGTACACGTATGAAAAAGTGCTTACTTTTACACATTCTATGAAGAAAAGTAGTCGTTTCTACACTCATAAAAAAGTACCCACATTTACGCGTACGTACGAGTAAAAAAAAAGTATTTTACGTTTTCTATACTTTGTGGTGAGTAAAAAAAAAATACTTTACGTTTACATATACTTTTAAAAAAGTTCAGTAATTCTAACAACTCTGCGGCGTAAGGCACCCTTCCATTTTTCGTCAACTTTTTAACGTTACCTTCTATTGGAGACCGCCCCTCTATTTTTTCGCCATGTGTTCGGCCTATATTACTTCAACTTCTGCTACGGTTTTTCAAGGTTATTAATCACGGAAAATTCATAGCGTTAATTCAGCGTTTGATCGTACCAATAGATATCAATTCAAATCCAATACAAATCAATGGATCAAAGCTACTACCGTATTTCCTCGAAATACCCCCCCCCCCTCGAAATACCCCCCCCCCCTCGTTTGACCCCCCCTCTCGAGACCAGTATGAAACAATCACCCCCCCCCCCCAAATTGAGTGTAAAGAGAACGTACATCACAAATATGGCAGTTTGTGTTCTGCGTAGTGCAGAACACACGTTAAAACAATGTCGGAATCACGTTAGAACAGTGTACATACCATCTACATACTAATATTAGTCTACAGAACCTTATAAATGGCGGTTTTTGTTGCATTTTTCGATGTCTGCGTACGTTTCAGACGACAATTTCGTACTTGGTTTTCAAAAAATTTCTTGTGAAATAATAACCCCCCTCGTTTGACCCCCCCCCCTCTCGGTACCACTATGAAACAATCACCCCCCGGGGGGTATTTCGAGGAAATACGGTAAATAACAATGTCGGCTGTTGTTTTCTATCTTTTTATGCATTTGGCACAATTCCAGGGGTTTTTGACAGTTATATTGGAAACCGCCCTTCTATTTATTTCGTAGGCCAAAAAAGTCAAAAAGTGTACCTTCTATTGGAGACTCCCTCCTATTGGATACCTGCCCTTCTATTAGAAGCAAATATTTTTAAGTATGCATATGTGTAAAGTAACTTTTCAATCAAACCTCAGACAACGATTTCAAAACTGAGACCAAGACAGGAATTAATATCTTTCGAGACCACGGCCGAAACCTACCTACGTACCGTATTTACTCGAATAATTCCCCCGGGGAATTATTTTTTCGTCAGACATTTTAGAGGGGGGAACTATTCAAGGGGGGGGGGAATTATTCAAGTGGGGGGATTATTATTTCGTCAAAATTTTTAGCCATGTTCTATCACACTAAATACACATCCTGTTTCCATTGGTAGTGCACACTTGCATCTTTGAACACCCGATGTACTGCATTTGCATCCAGTGAATCAAACCACACACAGTTCTTTTGCTTGGGTTGACTTCATCGATTGTTTTTGAAATAAATGTGCGTTAACTGCCTTCCGTCATTGGGGGGGGGGAATTATTCAAGTGGGGGAATTTTTTTTCCTCACTCGCCTAACAGGGGGGAATTATTCGAGTGGGGGAATTATTCAAGTGGGGGGAATTATTCGAGTAAATACGGTAATTGTTTTTGAGACCAAAATTGCCATAACTTTTCCAGGACCAATTCCGAGATTAGCAATTTCCAGTGACTAGTGAAAGTGACACAAAGGCACAAGGAAAAATGATGTCAAGTGCCAGCACCAATGAAGGCTTCAATTGTCAATAGAACCGTGACACCTATCAAAAAGGGCTCGTAGCCGCAATGGTGTCAGAGAAAATTGGAGCCATGCACTAAACTAAATGGTGCCAATGGTTTTGGCACCATTTTTGAAACACTTAATTAATAAAGCTTACCCCACTGCTTGGAATGCCATGAACATGATCAATCCCACCATCACTGGCCACATGTGTTGCAGGGGTGATGATGTTTCCTCAGCACCTTCCAACTGTACTGCTCCAGTGTTTTGTGTGTCATTAGTGGCATATCCATGGTAGTAGAAAGCACCAGCCAACAAACAACAGCTGACGACAGTGCCTACAGTATCATCTGGTAAATCTGGTGAATTTCACTGTTTCAGGTCTGAGTTTCACTGACAATTGCCTCACCAAGCATACTTATCATCAGCTGGACCCTTCTTCTGATCTTACTCACTAAAGCCATCCCCACACAATTGAATATTGCATTTACTGCTATAACAGGAGTTGCCAGCCACAGTGCAGTGTGGTTGTTCTCCACCCCTGCCAGTTTGATTATAATCCCATTGTAGAAACTGTGTTGCATTTTTTTGCAAAATGTATTTCCATGTGATAAGACAATACACAAAACATACATCACTGTGTTGATGCCAGAAGTTTGCTGTGCAATGTGTAGTGAACAGCCAATTAGTACTGCAAATCGCCCACTTGCCTGAAAAATTGTGCCCACACACTACTTTTCAACCAAAACTTTGAAAACCCATAAATAAGTTTTGAGTGTCCTAGAATGAGTCCTCTTTATTTCCATCAACTGTAGTTGATGACATTTCTGATTTATGAGTTTTAAAAGTATCAGTTGAAAACCAGTGTGCTTGGGTCACATTGAATCTATAGTATTTATGACACCAGCAGCACAGCAGCACAGATCATTGAGACTGGGTAGCAAACCATTGAGAGTACTTCACAAATTGTGGAGTGCATATGTACTTTCTTCTGTGATTTGTCAGCAATATCACCACTTGGTTCATTGTCATTCAGTGGTCCCAGTTGCAGTTCAACGTTACCAACAGCAACCACCTCTCTTGGAATGTGTTCCAAATTTGCTAAGTGCTCACACTTCCACACCAGCTGGTGCATAATGAGAGCCAGCAACACAGTGAGAAAACTGTGTATTGCATAAGCCAGCCTGGAAAACTCAGTGAAGTTCTTTTCTGAACACACTCAGTATTGTTTTGACCCACCTCCATCCACCACCCAAATAACTTGCTGCAGCTGCCACAATTGTTGCAGAAAGTTGTCCAATGGCTATACCAGCTGGAAAGGCACTGACCAAACTGCCCCTTTCTCTGCTGTGGAGCTTGCTGTCTTTGCGTTTGCTGAACTCTGCGTTCTCAGTTGATGGGTTATGGTGTATAATGTTGAAGCAGTGGGCCACGGTGGCTGGGATGGTTGCCTGGATTGAACCTGCAATTGAGTACTTTTTAAATTTAGGGAGAACTTATTCATTGTCAGAGCTCAACTCACCATCTCCAAATCCAGCTACAAATCGACCAATAATTAGCATCAGGGTTGGTAAAATCTCAGAAAAAATGTATAAGTACTTCTGACGTTTCAATAAAGTATTCTGTATACCTATATTTTTTCAATATGGTAGTTAGGGACATCTTTTCTAACTGCTATCACATATACAAACAGTAAAAATGAAACAACAAAAATCATGGGGAAATTCTTCATATATTCATAATCTTCATATTATCTGTTTTGTTTATCCATGTACCAAATCCATGCAAATTTCGCTTTCCTTTTTCTGGCATGTAAATTTTTTTACCTCTCCAAGCCAGGTTTTACCTTTCCTTTCTGCCAAGCTATAATGTTTGACCTTTTTTATTTGTGTAAAAACTTTCTTTGACACCCTAGTGGAAACGATGTGGTTAAATTCAAAAGTTTAACATATTTGGTAATTATATCTGACTGGATGGAAGAAAATTGTACAGCAAGTCTGTCAAGTAAAGTTTGCACAGTTTTAGTTAGAACTAGTGATGTGAAAGCGCCATGGCGCTGGCGCCAAAGCAAAAAGCGCCATGGCGCCAAAAAATCGCCAAAGTGTGATAATGTTCATGTGCCTCATCGCGTATTTTCAGCAATTT
This sequence comes from Sphaerolaimus hirsutus, assembly GCA_964036195.1. NCBI lineage: Eukaryota > Metazoa > Nematoda > Chromadorea > Monhysterida > Sphaerolaimidae > Sphaerolaimus > Sphaerolaimus hirsutus. Next base: position 18,258,682 of record OZ038459.1, read on the forward strand.
TTGGCCATGTATGTACTTATTTTACATAGGTATTTTACTCAGATATGTAATTTAGCTATTTTTACCCTGTTATCTCAGTTTGCACTTTTGATCTTGAAATATCCAATAGATTGAAGCTCTGCAACCCACAACCCCAAGACAATCTTTCAGCTTATACCACTTCAGAGAGGTAATTTGCTATTTATCTATTTGAACCAGTCTTAGTTACCCTAGTGTGGTGAGCAAGAAAACTTATTGATTTCCATTATTTGACCATTTTTGTGTTTTTGGAGGCAATACAAGTTATTGAAAGTGAAGAAAATAGTACTTTGTCACACCTGTATCATTAAAGGCAATATCATTTTGGCGCTGGCGCCATTGGCGCTTGGCGCCATGGCCCTCTGGCGCTTGGCGCTATGGGCCAGAAAAGCGCCATGGCGCTTTTGGCGCTTGGCGCCATTTTGTTGCGGCGCCATTGGCGCTTGGCGCTAGTTCTGGAAAAGCGCCGTGGCGCTTTTTACATCACTAGTTAGAACACAACAATGTGAAATGTTCACATGATCCTTTTTGTAAGCATCTGCATGCTTGTAGTGTTGTGTGCACAATGTTTTGAGGCCTTGCATACAAAATCACTAATTTTCATGTAAAAAATTGTACACTTTTTTGTAAAATCGTGTCTTTTTATTTAATTAATGAATAAAACTAAAATAAGGTGAAACATTATAAAAATTAAAATAACATACAATTTTTATGCAATTTTGGTAAAATGAATTTTTATACAACCAGCCCTGGTCAGCACAATGGCATTTTGGGCGCCTGCGATCACCAGCGCACCAGACGCCAGCGCCAGGGCAGGTGCGGCTGCGGTTAACGACACATAAAATTGCTGCCGCCTAGGGTGTCAAAAAAATTTTTTTACGGAAAACGGAAAACGGAAAGGTAAAATTTTTCACTTTACGGAAAACGGAAAGGTAACAAATTTTCCCGCGGAAAGGCGGAAACGGAAAACGGAAACGGAAATTTGACACCCTACTGCCGCCTCATGAGAATGGCATTGTGTGCGCATTTGCTTGGAGTGCTCGACGTTTTCTTCGTTAGTTCTGATTGGCGTGGCGTAGTTTTTCTAGTGAATCGCCATGTGGTGTAGTTGTGCAGCGCCATTGAAATTATAGCTCCGCATAGTCCACCGAAAACGCCGCTGGCCACTATTATCTGTCGTCAGAAAACAAAAATACCTAAACATAAACATATCGCATAGTTACAAGTGATGGAATGGCGCCATTTTAGCTGGCGCCAATTTGGCATCCGGAGCCGTTGTTTCGGATGGCACCATAAATGGCGCCAAGATGTTGGGATGAGAGATCATATTTTCAATATAATTGTGCATTATCTGCTGAAGTAAATCATTTGGGTGGTATTTAACACTTCTAATTTTCTAATTTTTTGCTAGCACTGCAAATTTGGTTTCTTGTTCATTTTTGACACCACATAAACTACAAATCTTCAAACAATTGAAAAATTTCAAACACATAAACTCAAATAATTTGTCCCCAGCGCACACATCATTCATTACTTATTTACAATGTAAGTATTTCATATATTTGAGTGGCTATTCCTTCAGAAAGTTGTTTTGAAAAGTTTGATTGTTTGAAAATACAACTATTTACATGGTTTGTCATGTGTCAGGCTGGCAAAACACTGCTTATGCACTACTTTAGATAATGAAATTGTGCAAATTCTGGCAGAATGTAATTCCTCCTTCAAATAAACACTGAAAGATGCATAATGTAGAAACCCAGACCCCAGACCATATTGTGGCTGCACAGTTGCACACACTAGTTTACTAACACAAGTAAACTCATTTTGGGTGCCCATAAATCAGCTTTGAACGTATTTGAGTTTACCAGAATACGTTTTTTCAGATCCCCGTCAACTATAGTTTACAGATACCTCGTTTTGGTAAACTCAAATGCGTTCAAAGCTGGTTTATGAGGACCCAAAATGAGTTTACTTATATTATTAAACTAGTGTGTGCAGTGCCATAAAGTGAAAAGCAAAGTGTCAAGTGTCATGTAAAGTCACAGTGAAAACAAAAGATTTTATTACTCAAGTTTGCATGACAATTGACACTTTACTTCACATTTGTTATGACAATTTGTTAAAACAATTTGCTATTCTAAAAATGCTTCTGTGATGAAGAAATACATGGTGATTTTTATGGTGATTTTTGTTGGTGATTTAAATCTAAAGTGATGATTTTTGTTGGTGCCATTTTGGTGCTTGGTGCCATTGTTTCTGGCGCCTGGCGCCATTTTTTCAGATGGCGCCATGGCGCCATTTATTGTGGCGCCCTTTGGCGCCTGGCGCCATGGCAAAATTTATCACAAGACTTTATTCATTAAATTATGCTAGGATTCCGCACACGCAGACACTTCAATTTTTTTTAAAATTGTGCTGCGGCCGAACTTGAGCATGTAGCCAACTTCGGCCCATACAAAAGTAAGCCCCAACGTTTCTCTAAAACTTCATATAGGCTACCCCCGTCAAATCCCCTGTGGGCCGAGTAAATTGCCCGAACTTTTTTATACACATTTCATCTGATGACTCGCATTGCGAGACACCCACTCTAATCGTTTTGTATTCTGTCTTTCAAAACCGTTTTTCAGCCTCAAAGACTGAACACGTTCTGGCTTAGTGCCAAATGCAATTAGGATATTTTTAATTTGTTCTGTTTTGTACTGCAAATCACGATCAGCTGTGATTGTGATCGCTGTATGCTGTACAATGCCTTGTTTAGAAAATGCTTCCATCTGAAAGAGAAACCTTGAGGCATTTTTTTAAATTTTCCCCGCTTAATTACACAATTACAGACATTTAAAAAACTTCCATCATTTTTTCCTGGGAATAAAATTAGTAGTTAGCCAAATTCTCGCAAGAGTTTTGAAATTTCGCCCTTTGATTTATCCTGAGGGTGTAATTAAGCAGGGAATTTTTTAAAAAGATGCCTCAAAATGTGATCCGCAGTACAAAACAGAACAAATAAAAAATATCCTAATCACATTTTTCCGTCTAAATAAACCGTTGAAGTTGCATTTGGCACTAAGCCAGAACATGTTCCGCCTTTCAGGCCGATAAACGGTCTTGAAAGACAGAATACAAGATGATAAGAGAAGGTGCATCAATGCATAAATCAGGTGAAAATTGTATAAAGAAAGTTTGTGTTGTTTACTCGGCCCACAGGGGATTTCACAGGGGGTTGCCTACCTATATGAACTTTTAGACAAATGTTGGGGCTTACATACTTTGGTTTGGGCTGAAGTTGGCCATCAAGCTCAAGTTTGGATACAATTTTCAAAAAAAATTTTTGACGTGTCAACGTGTGGGTGATCAGGGGTGTACTTTGCGGTCCGCCGAGTATAGGTATAGGTACGCTTTATTACCTGTTGAATGGTATGATCCGGTGCATAGGTTTGGCTCCATGCCAACATGGCGCCAGCCACCAAAGTCATATTAACGCCAGCTGTGAATCCGCCAAGAGTCGAAGCGCACAGACACATTATTGATAGAAGTTGAATGCGCCTCCCACTTTTTGAGGGGTCCACCACTTCCATTGTTGATGCTGCTTTTTAAAGTCTTGAATGGATAAATTTGGAGTCTGCGATTAATTCGGTGTCTATGTTGCACTGGTTTTTATTTTGAAGTGCCGTAATAAAGTAATAAAGCCAGTCTGAAATATGAAACACCCCTCTCAATGAATCCATCTTTTTCTGTTCTGTTTTTTTAACACTATTTCATGTCGAATTTCACAAAATTTCACGAGGTTCATAAATAAGGCAACGTAAAAATGAATTATTTTTGATACAAATCACTGGTAGTCATTGCTGTCCCATGACCCATTGGGCGCCATTATAAATCACATGAAAACAGTAGTCAAAAAAATAAATCACCTAGGTATGTGACAATTAGTGATGGAAAAGCGCCAGCAAAAATGGCGCCATGGCGCCATTCAAAAATATGGCGCCAAAGGGCGCCACAGAAAATGGCGCCAGGCGCCAATGGCGCCATGGCGCCATCTTAAAAAATGGCGCCGGGCGCCAAAGGGCGCCAGAAACAATGGCGCCAGGCGCCAAAATGGCGCCAACAACAAAATTAACCGTGTTTCAGCCTGTATATCATCATGGAAGCATTTATAGAAGAGCAACGTGCTGTACCATTTTTCTGATGGTGACAGAAGCCACAAAACTCATCTTATCGCGAATATTATATTTATATACCATACTTCCTGAAAATAGTCGAAGTTGAAGGTGAAATTGCATAGAAAAATATGAAAATTGTTGAGAATGTTGAGTGAAAATTGGGGCACAATTTCTCAAAAATACCCACTTTTACGTTTTCTGAGAAAAAAGTATTTTACTCACGTTAACTCATGTTTAGAGTGAAACTAGGCGTTTATTATTTCATCAGCATACCTATTTTGAGATTTGATACTTTTTTAGGAAAATGTAAAATTGAGTACTTTTTACCACGGAAAATGTAAAATCGAGTACTTTTCTTCATAGAATATGTAAAAGTGGGTACTTTTTTCATGAAAATTGTAAAAGCTACTATTTTTTCACAAGTGAGAGCGATTTTTACACTGGAAGACATAATAGATGTTGTTTTTGAGTTATTGTTTAGAACCTTTTAGAAAAATGGTATGATTTCTTCAAAATGTTCTCATTTTAGCAAAAAATTGCGATTTTAGCAACAAAAATACATTTTTTCTGTACGCATGTACTTTTCAAAAGTCCACATACAGGTGAGTTCAGGTACTTTTTTTAAGTACATGTATGTATATGTATTTACAAAGTACTTGAGTATAGGTGTTTTTCGAGTAAATGTAAATACCGTATTACATCGAAATACCCCCAGGGGGTTTATTATTTCGCCAGCCAAATTTGAGGGGAGATAATTTGAGGGGGGGGGTCTATTATTTCGCCAGAAATTATCTGAAATTCCCCATACGCAGACGTAGAAAAATCGAACAATCACATAGATTTATATGTGTTTATAGGCATATATTACTGTATATATACACAAAAACCCTTCCCTAACGTCACTTAACCATCAGTTTTAAGGTGTGTTCGGCATTGTACAGATCACAAACTGCGGTATTTGTCATGTAACGTTACACTCAATTTTAGGGGGGTATTTCGAGGGGGGGGGGTTAATTCAAGGGGCGGTATTATTCGAGGTAATACGGTACATTTTAACAACTGTGGAATGTACATGTGTATGAATTCACAGAAAAGATCACTAATTAGTTTACACCCTAATATTTCTAATTCCAAAAGCAAAACTCAAAGTGACAGCATTGTCTGGTGGTCGGCACAATTAACTAAAAACCTATTTACATGAAGTAATGCAGAGTATACTGCTGGTGATTACAAATTTTGTTTGTGGTGTGCACATCTTAAAAATGCAATAACACTCAATCATGTGCAGTGAAAAGCGTTTCTCAATACTAAATAACGATGAGACTCTAGTAGACTCTGATGAATTTCAATGAAAACCTCACCTTTGTGTAATGACAACGTAAAGTCGGCGGACATTTCACCCTACAAAATCGGAGAGTTAGAATTCGCTCGTGAATAGAGCAAACAACAAAACTTGTGTCCCACGCGGACGCTAGATTTTACTTATAATTAATTTATAGGAAAACATCTATTCAGTGCTGTCAGTAGACAATTCCAGAAAAATCACTCATTCATGTGCTGTCAGCAACAATGGCAAAAGCACACATATTAAATACGTAAACTCATTAAGTTTCCGTGTTTTTGTTTAACACAGAAACACGGAAACTCAACAATTTTGAAAAACACGGAAACTCAAATGAGTTCTTTTTTGGAGAACACGGAAACACGGAAACACAGAAAATACGGAAATGTTTTTGAGTTTTTTATCCAAGTAATTGAAGGCACAAGATTTGAACTGAACAAACTGTGCATACATAAGGTATGCATGTATGTATAGTGTGTAAATATGTACATAGTATCCAAGTTTAACGATGAAATAAGTATTCAAAAAATAATGGTTTCCGCATCTCTTGGTGGTTTCGACAATATGAGGGACTGTGATCGAAGTGTTGAGGAGTGACCACCAGGGTCTGCTGCCTCACACAATTGAGCTGAGGGCTCCTCACCTCCCAAGCTGTCGAAGGTATTGGTTTTATAAGTTTTTACAGCCTTATATAAGTGTGTAGATGTATAAACGGTGTTCTAACGTAACACAGTAAGTGTTTCGAACGTCTGTTATGCATTTCCCGGCCCACAAATTCATAGTGCCCATTTTGAGGGGGGGGGGGTATTTTGAGGAAATATGGTACATGAGTTGACGGAATGCATTCACACAAGGAATAAAGTGCAAGTTCTCAGGTAAAAATAACTCCCCAGATTTTTTCAATGCTAGATACGCTATATCCCATATAGATTTTTTCAATGCTAGATACGATATATCCCATCCCAGAAATAGAAAATTGGGAAGATGCAATGCTGGAAAATAGAAACAAAATTTCAAAAACGGGAAAAATCAGCAGAATTTCATGTTATTGGCTCAAATATATAAAATAATGACAAATTTAGCATAACACGAACAAAGAGTAACACATATTCTCAATTTCTCGAGTAGAATTTCTCGATTTCTGCATCACTGTGCGGCATGTGGGATGTTTCTGGTAGAAAAAAGTAGGTGAATATGAATAGCACCAGGACACACAGACCGTAGATCAAATAGGTGCCTGTAAAATGTGAAAAAAATAAAAATATGATCATCAAATGAAAGTTCATATCGTCAAATACAAAGCCAAATTTCTCTTGAATGAGCTTAATTCCTTGTGAAATTCTTCATTTAATTTCGTTCACCCACCGCCAGTTCCTAAGATGTCTGTAAATGTCAGGAATGTCACTGAAACCAGGATATTGGCTATGCCATTCACAGTGGTGCCCATTGAGTTGCTGGCTTGTCTCCATTTGGATGGGTACATTTCCGCATTTATTGTCCAACGCAAACATCCAATCCTGTTGGTGGTGTTCAATGTTTCAATTACCGTATTTCCTCGAAATACCCCAGCCCCCCTCGAATTAACCTCCCCTCGAACTACCCTCAGTGGCCAGATTTAATTCTCCCTACAGATTTGTAGGGTAGGGCGTACGCCCGATAGAAGTTCGGCCGCATCGACGCACATGAACCGAGAGCAAGGCGGTTCGTAAAATACACGAAACTATCCCTTATGGTCGCCGATATTGCAATATGACGTATATCACTTCGATTTTGGCACGGAAATCACGATTTCGTCATTTCTTGGCCGTCGGCCAACTCGTTCTTTTTTCGATATTGTCAGGCGCATTACTCGCATAAGTCGCGCTTTTGTACGCTCGTGCATTCATTTCTTTCTTGTCGCGGCTCTCATGGTTTCGGTTAAAGGCAGTGAACACTAAAAAAGTGACCACTTGACTATACAAAAGCGCGACTTATGCGAGTAATGCGCCAGACAAAATCGCAAAAAGAACGAATTGGCGGACGGCCAAGAAATGACGAAATCGTGATTTTCGGGCCAAAATCGAAGTGATATTTACGTCATATTGCAATATCGGCGACCTTAAGGGATGGTTTCGTATATTTTACAAACCGCCTTGCTCTCGGTGCATGTGCGTCGATGCGGCTGAACTTTAAAGAATCTATCGGGCGTACGCCCTACCCCACAAATCTGTAGGGAGAATTAAATCTGGCCCCAGGTGTTTTCGAGTTGAGGAAACAACCCCCTCAAAATACCCCCATCTGGAAAGATGTACATCATGTATGCAATGTATGTACATGTTGTATTTCTTGATGCCAGTTTGCATCATAAATAGGTACTCATTCATATCGGGTGGGCGCGCCAGCGCCATCCCTCGCTGCCGAGGGAGGGCGCAAGCGACCCACCCAGAATATGTGTGAGCAAAAGTGGGTGTCCAAAAATTGTAAAATTCCAAAAATTTTAAATGTAAATGTATATATAGTTCTTCTAATGAATTTATGTAAAGGGTTGTTTATACTTCCGAGCTTACAATAATTAAAACATTTCAGTTCTACTTCGACGTTGGTTTTGGGCGATTCGGTGGGCGAACGTGGCGTTGGCGTTTTTGGTGACGTCGCTGTGCTACGTTGGCAACATGCATTTCCGTTTTTCCGGTGCCCCATTGTGTTATGTATGTCCTTTTGGCCAAGGAAAGGATTGGAGGTATTGAGGATCTGACACAAAGTTGACGCTGTGATGTAAATAGTTGTTTTTCTTTTATTTAGAATTTTTTTATTCAATTAGGTAGTTTTTTTTTAGAGAGTGAGACAAGTGAGGTGGCAACAATTTTAATTATGACAGGCTGATTAAAAAGTATTTTTTCTAATTTTACTGGCAGTTTAGATTGCATAATAAGGTTTTGTTTATTTTTTAAGTAAAAAAGGTGACGCTGCGGTTACATGTCGTAGTGCGTGAATGGTCAGTGATGGCTGAGGACACATAGGTTGATATTTGACTAACTTTCGCTGCATTTTTTGAAGTGAGGGCCGTGGCTATTGATCTAGTATGTACTGTGCATTTCTGCATTTCCGAGTTGAGAAACAAAAGTTAATTTACAAGCGATTTTACAAAAGTACACTGATTATAGAGGTGCGGTGATGATTGGTGTTGAAAATGAGAGGTAATTAAAAGAATCGAGTCTAACTCGACAGACATGATTTCATGTTTAAATGCCTACTCCCTTGGCTAGTTGTGAGAACAGCCCAGTCCGCCGATCTCATCGAAACAAGCACCCATACAGTGACAAGTGTACTTATTTTTGAGTGAATTGAGCAGTTCGGTATTTTCGGGGTGTGGTTTTTGCACAGTGCGTATGGGATCAAAGGCCGTGGTTGACTAATTAAACCTTTTGGTAGCAGAATGAGTGGTGTAGCAGCGAGAGTGGTCATTTTCTAAAGATGAGTGTCTTCGGTGGTTAGTGGCTGTTGCGTTTCGGCATGTGGCAGTGGATTCACTCAGATATTTTGTTCAGTTTCGAACTTCTAAAAAAGTCATGCAATCTAAACATGCATTTGAGCTAAAAAGATTGAAATTTATCAACTTTCCAGTTGCCAATCATTTGCGTTCGTATTTTTATTAAGTGTTATACCGATTTCACATTCAATTTAACTTTAGGTTTGGTAGGGAATAGGTAAAACTCGAGTATGTTAATTTTTATTTGATTTCTACTTTTGCAACTTCGCTATTTTTTATCTACCTAATCCTAGATTGATTGTTTTTTTTTGAGTATTTCCTTTTCCCCTAGAAGACTGAAAACTTGACATTTGGATATTTAGGAATTTATGCAAATTTCGTGGTTGATCTTTATTATACAAAGAGATGAAATAATAAGCCGCTTGTTTTTCCTGTTTTTTCCCCGAATATTTTGATAAGTGTAAAGGTGATCTGATTTGAGTGCGTATTTGATCACTCTGGTGGAATTTCCGCTAAGCGTCTTTAAAACGGTACCGTAATTCATTTTTTCCTTGACAGTCAGTGTGAAAGTTAATTTCGTTCGCCTTACTGGTATCCTAATCTCATCATGGATTATCCCACTTATGATATTTTTTCGTTGTGCATTAACAATACGTGTGCGTCTTATGCTTTGGATATCAACGTTATCTTCGTTTACTATACGCTCTTTTTGCTGATGGGATTATTGTTCGCGTGTTTATTTGTCTCGCTTATCGCTGTGTGCTTCCCCGTTCGTGGAGGTGGTTTTGGATTTTCGGTAGAATTCGCTGAGTAATTTTTGAATTGCCCGCCATTTTTCGCGCTAAAACAAGTTTTTACAGTATCTCTTGTGTTTTTCCTGTTCTTTTTATTCTTCTCGCATTCGTTCATTTTCTATTTTCGTACTCGTTCCCGTTCTCATCCGTTTTTGCGCGTGAATTCTTTGTGTTTTTGTGTACTTTGATCGACGTATCCTGTAAACTGACGCCGTGAATAATTTTAGGTATGCCCATTTTCAAATTCCGTGTGTCCGTCAAATCGGCTGTAAGCATGCTTCTCGTGGTATGTGGAAGTGTTGTCTGGACTTGGCTTATGTTGTTGCGTATAAAAGCGTACCGTAATTTAGAGTAGGGGTCGATTCAGTCGAAATTGCTTCGGTTTTATTTCTTGGAGTGTTTTCAAAGGTTTTGTGCCGCTGGTTAGAAACTCGCTCTCAGTGTGTTCCCTGTGTTCTATCCGAATGTGTGAATTCTGAGTCTAAAAATCGCCTAAAATAAAATCTCTTCTAAAAACTTCGGACCCCTTGGTGTAAATTAGACATTCAACTAATTGCTAGTGCGTTGATAAAAAACGCCATTCGCTAAAAAGCTAACTTAATTGACGTAGCGTACACCTGTGACATTCACTTCGGTGAATTCACCATTGTGCGTTGCGAATTCAATCGGTAGTCGCTTTTCCGTTGCCTTACTTTGTCGCTCATCCAACGAGTAGGTGTGAGATCGGTAAAACTTGGCAGGTTGCCATAGTGGAATTTGGTTGAGTAAAAAGCAGCCGGTGAAAATTCATGACAACTGGTAGCAGCGAGTGGTTTGTTTAATATTCCCAGTGAGTTCAGGCGACTGATCACCGTTTGACAATCGCTGGTGAGAACAAACGAACCACCACCCGGCTGGAGGAACGGAAGGCTACCCGATCGACGCAACCGATAAGTACGGATATTTTTGTATTGGGACGTGAAACTGACGAAATTATTAGTGGGCAAAAAAGGGAAAAACGGAAAAGTAAGAAAAAACCGAAATCGGTTCAGTTCAGTACGGACGCGCACTGTTCTGAGCCTGGAACCGCTGAGTTGAGTGACGAACCTAACGACTTTGACGTCAACTGCTGGGTGGACGCGGAAGGACCGGTCCCTGAAAGAGGTGCGGAGGAGTCATTCCCGACCTTTGAGCAAGGCAAGCCAAGTGCAGGTGCGGAGGTGCCATTCCCGACCGCAGGGCAAAGTAAGTTAGGGCACCGAAGCGCGAGTGCCGGGTACCGAAGCACAAGTACCCAGTCGTCGAGTGAGTGTGTGCTTTTCCGGTATTCTACTTTGAGTATGGCGCATGCAAGTGGTAGTGGTGTGAATACGGGTCCAGATGTGGTGCAATTGTTGATTCAAGCGAAAAATTTGACTTTGAATCAAATTAATTCGTCGATAGTGGGGAATTCGGTTCAGGGGTCAGAATGGAATCTTAGTCAGGTTGTGACTCAAACGGTGAGTATTGCCGCTTATTTGTATAATCAGCGACCCATGAGTTCATTGGAAAATGGAAACATGAGTGATAATGACGAAAAATTAGTGTCATTAGTAAAGTTAGGTGTTGACTGCTATAATTTGCGAAATGATGTGAGTCAAATTGCGGACGCGATTAATGCATTTGCCGAGCATATTCATTTAGAGAAGCCTGACATGCAAGTGATTAATGCCGTAATTAGCGCTGTTTCTAATTCGGGAGGGTGCTCTACCGCTACCACACCACCTATACCTGCCGTGAGTATGGTTGCTACCAGTAGGGAGGGTTATGCCGCTGCCATGACTGCGCTGCGCTTACTGGACAGGTGATACCATTTAAGGGGCGCGCTGATGATAAGTTTGCTGATTGGCGTAAAAATTGGGATGCAGTTTGTGAAGCGTTGCAAATTCCGACGGATGAGCGAAAATCGCTGCTTCCGGTTTATTTGCGTGATAGCGCGCGTTCGATTTATATGTCGCATAAGAGTGAATTGATTAATTTGGATTATGAGGAGTTCATGGACGCTTTGGAACGTTATTATACTAACCCCATTTCGGTGCATCATGCGCAAAGGGAAGTAATCAGTAGTGAGCAGGGCGAAGATGAAGATGTGTTAAATTGGTCAGTGCGGCTGGAGAAAATTATAAAACGCGCTTTTCCGAAACTTTCAAAAATTGAACGCGAAAAGATGGCAGTGGCGAAATTTGTTAGTGGATTGTACCCTGACATCCGTAGAAATGTATCCATTACCGCTGGGGCTAAGTTTCAAGACGTAGTCAATAATGCGCGCACGCAAGAAAGTTTTCTGGAAATTGATAAGGACAAAGTGGGGGGTAAGAAAAAGTCAAAATCCAACGCTGAATTAGTTTCAGAAGCCACCAATTCGGTAATCGAGCGAATTTTTGCCTTAGGGGGTGCGGGAGCTTTTGGAAATTCCCCGCCCGTTTCGTCGGCGGTGGAAAATCCAAAGTTTGAGGAACAGCGAGTGAAACTGGAAGAACTTTCTAAGCAATTAGAGGATAAGGATAAGCGTTTAGTTGACTTGGAAAAGCAATTGATAGGTAATAATGCTGCGAAACCAGTTTCCAAATTTAGGCCGCGTAAATTTGATGAGGGCTGTTATGAATGTGGGGCAGATGACCACTTTCGTTCTGATTGTCCTAAGTTGACAGAAGAGGAAAGAGCGCGTTTTAGAAATTTTTGGCGCGGGCCGTCACAGCGACCAATGAATAACTTTAGAGGTCCAGCGAATATGATGCGCTCTGCACAGCAACCCGTATATCCCATGCAAGCCATGCAAGCGGCGCCTTACCTGTATTATCCTCCTCCCGCGCAAATGTCAACCACTAATTGGTCTCCAGTGCAACAAGTTCAATCATCGCAAATGGCCATTGCAGCCGCTCTGTCAACTGAATTGACTGCGTTAAATCCGACGCGCGTGTCTGCGAACTCAGTGAATCATGCACGCTGCGTGCAAGAAAGTAAGGAATATGTGCGCATGATTAGGGTTTTACCGGGTCTTGAAAGTTCAGATGAAGAAACAGAGGATCCATGCAACCCGCCCGAAATAACACCGCAAGAACATCAATTCATGCTCGAAAGAGAGGCTTGGATTATGCCTTGGGTATATGCGCGTTCGTTAGATAGCATGATTTTTCGAACAAAGTGGTGGGCTCAATTGCAACACATGGGTTTGCAGGGGTTGAATATTAGTGGGTTTTGTGAGCATGCTGATGAGCATCCGCATGACGATCCTGAGGACACGTTGACGTATGTTAAGTTAGAAGCGCTGCTAGAATTAACCATGCATACGTTTATGTGTGAACCGCCAGACATTAGTTTGTCGCGAACGTCATCTGACTCTGAGCTGTATGTGTTGTCCGATTATTGTGAAGCAAGCGTGCCAACTTTGTACCGAACGTGGTCGGAACCGAGTATGTTGCCCAGTGTGTTGAACCGTGTGTTTTTCCTGTGCTGTCTATTTACGTTTTTTGCGAGTGCTGACGCAATGGGTGTTTCAGGTGGTGGTGCGGCTAAGAAAAAAGGAGTGTCAGATGAGTGGATTTTGACTGTGCGAAATTTTCTTGAGGGATTTATCGCTGGAATGTGTACTTTCGTGTTTCTGAGATTTTTTCTGCCCGCTTTGTGTGAACTGGTGTTGTATTTGGTGTGCGTAGTGTGTGATTGGATAAAATTGAGAGTGTTGCGGTTTCAATTAAATCGCATGCAAGCGATAGAAAATAGGCGCAATACTGCAAGGGGTGCGACCCCCGTAACACCGCCGCAAAAGTTAAATCCAACTAGCGCTGACAGTTCAGGGTATGGCGCCGATGTTGAAGAAACGCCAGTGAGTAGATTTAAGCGTTTGCTGCCGCTGCGCGTTCCTAAAGACACTGCCGTCATGGAAAAAGTGAATGTAGTCACGCTAACTAGTGAAGAAATTGCGAATATCAAAAGTATTACGGCTAAGCGTAAAGAACTTGTGCCAATTTACTATAGTCCGTTGATTACGGTAGAAATTGAGGGGAATGAATACAAAAGGTGTCTGTTGGACACAGGTGCGATGAGGTCATTGTGCAGCCCGCTGGTGTTGGCTAGGCATCGAAATAATTGCATAGCGTTTGATGAAGTCACGCCTGTGGGGGGATTGCAAAGCGCGTCTCAATGCAAATTGCAGATTGAGGGTCAGCTGGAACTTCAAGTGATGATTACCGGGAAAGCGTTTTCTATTGTGTTTCAGGTGATTAGCAGTTTGTCGGACGACATTTTACTGGGCGCTGATGTGTTGAGGCATATGGTTATTGACATGCCTGCGCGTGAGTTGCGAATTGAGAGTGGCGATGCGCGTAAAAAATTGACTGTGCCTTTTGACAATCCGCAGCCTGTTGTGCAAGAACGGCATGTTTATGCGGTTGTAACTGAACCTACGGAAATTAAGCCGCGGCATGAAACAATAATTAGCGCAAAATTATCTGAACCTATTGATGAATTGACATTTGCGATTGAGCCTTTGAGTGAATTTCATGTGAAAACGGGTGTGTTTGCAGCTAATGCTGTTTATGAAAGTGCGAGTGAATTGTTTCCGGTAAGGTGTGTTAATGTGACTGAAGTGCCGGTAAAATTGCAAGTGGGGCAGAAAATTGCTATCGTAGAACCAGTGGAGTGTGTTTTACAAGTGCGCCGAGGTGATCCGCCTGCTGAGTGGGTGCGAGAATGTCACGAGCCCGATATGAGTTTTACCGATACTATACTTGAAACTAGTGAGGAAAAAGTACCGACGGAGGGCACTGTACCTTCTAAAGCAGCGAATACAACTATGAAAGTGGTTTGTGCTGATGGGAGGGAAATGGATTTTGAGGTACCGGTCGAATTGGACGAAATTAAGCGCCAACAATTAAAAGAGTTGATTTTAATTCATCAAGATGCTTTTGCCAGGGATAAGTATGATTTGGGATACAGTGAATTGGTTGATTATCGACTTCAATTGACTAGTAAAATTCCGGTCCCGTGTCGAATGTATAGGTTGAGTTTGGATGACCAGCAGTACTTAGAAAAGCATTTAAGTTGTTTGCTTGAGCATGACGTCATTGAACATAGTACGAGTCCGTACTGTGCGCCGACATTAGTTGTTACTAAGCCGGATGGTGCCAAGCGCATGGTGATAGATTATCGGCGATTAAATGCAGTAGTTCACGCTCCCCAATTTCCGCTGCCCAGATTAGACGATACAATAGAGTCATTGCACAGTTGCAAGTATTTTTAGCAGTGTCGATATCAATCAAGCGTTTTACAACATTGCGCTGCATCCGGATGATAGACATATTACATCGTTTCGTAATTGTTTTGGTCAATTTCAAATGAAACGGTTGCCAATGGGATTAAAATGTTCCCCGGCTTTAGCGCAGCGCTGTTTTGAAGTTACAATGGCTGGATTATTGCACCGGAATGTGTTGGTATATATAGATGATTTGCTCATTTACAGTAGGTCATGGGAAGATCATTTGAGTGATATAAGTCAGGTTTTGTCGCGCTTGATAAGTAGCAGTTTTAAAATACACCCAAAAAAGTGTTTTTTCGCGCGCACAACCGCTGTTAAATTCCTGGGTTATATGGTAGGGCGTGAAGGGATTTGTATACCGGATGATAAGCGAAAGTATTTGAGTGACTGGCCGCTACCTGTGTGTGTGCGTGAAGTTAAAGTGTTTTTAGGTGCCGTTGGGTTTTTCCGAAGGTTAATTCATAAATGTGCTGAATATGCCGCTCCCTTGTCTAATTTAACTCGAACAAAAACTGAATTAGGAACTGAAAAGTATAGCGGAAGTACTCCCGTAGATTTAAATGCGAACCCTGCCGCTTTGGAAGCTTTTAATAAGTTGAAATTGATGGTGGCTGAGAGTCCCTGTATACAGTATCCTGATCCCAGTAAACCGTTTATAATTATTACCGATGCTTCTAAAGTTGCACTAGCTGGCATTTTAGTACAGCGCGCTGAACCTGCCGCCGCTCTGCATGCGTGTTCATTTTATAGCCGAAAACTTTCTGAAACGCAATCCCGATGGCCTGCAATTACGCAAGAAGCATGTGCTATTTTTGAGAGCATACGCAATTGGCATTGTTATTTAGCGGGCCGGCCGTTTGAAGTGTGGACCGATGCGAAAAGTATTTCATGGGTTAAAAATCCCAATTTGGAAACCCATCCCCATACGGGTTTGCACCGATTTGCGCTTGCTATTCAATCATATCAAGTTACTTTTAAACATTTGCGCGGGAAAAGTAACGAATTGGCTGATGCTTTGTCGCGCCGGCGTGATGCACCTGTTGAATTTGATGAGCGTGTTAATTTGGATGAAGCTTTTGAAGAATATGCGTTTGATATACCTGCTGATGAATTGGCGAGAATTTTGACTGAGGAAATGGCGTTGTTGACATCTGAAGAACATTTAGCTTATAAAGCAGTAACTAAGGCTATGGCACGATTGGCTGCTGCTCAAAATTGGCTGAAACATGCAAAAATGAAGTCTTTGGAACCGTCAGTTACGGTAGCTGCTGAACCGCCAGTGGCAAGTGTTGCTACTGTGCGGGCGCCACATCCAATGACTATGCGTGTGCGAAGTAAACCGAAGGCTGAGTCCAATTCTGAAAGTACCTTGAAATTGCCGCCAAAAAGTGAAGATGTGCCTAATTGCCGCTCAAATCGTGGACTTCTCATGGAAAACAGGGCGGTGAAACTATTCCGCCGCTGCCCTACAATCCCCCTCGAAACGCTCGATTGATTTGTCCTGAATTTGTCATCAACAAAAAGTTGTCGGGAATAGTGGATCGAGTCCACGTCGGCCACGAGCAGCATCCTACCAGTTATCAATGTCACATTCATTTCGACGGTGATGCGCAGGCGATTTTGGAAAGTTATCCGGAGTGGTCGGAAGCGGAAAGGGCTTATCCATTTTTCACTTATTCGGTCAACAAAGCGGAGCGCGCTCGCGAGCGGTCGGTGCAGAAAATTTTGCAGGAATATAACGAGGCCAACGCGCAGTACGACATGTTCTTGCCGCTTGTCCGCCACGGCATGCATTTTGTCGCGACTGGTATCAGTAGGGTTAGCACCGATCCAAAGTATTGGGAATTGCGTGGCGTCACCATTATGAAAAATGACGCTCAAATGCCATTGTTTTTGGGCCGCCCGGTTGTCATTGTTTCGCAAGGACAAGTTGACCTCTCCATCGATGAACCGGCGTCGGAAATTTCACAGAGAGGACAGGAAAATCGCGAAGGGTATCATGCTTATCCGGCCAAGTGGAGGTATTTGCGTTTGAGAGCGGCGTTCACCCCTTCGCGGTATATTAGTGCACCCCCCTTCAAAGGCGCCGACGAGCAGGATCCGGGCCCTGAAAAATTGATTTTTGCACATAGCGAAAATGTCATGGAAAGTGACGTACACCCGCACGCTGGACAATTAGGAGTGGCGCATGTAGAGTATCATGCTTTTGTTGACGCCGGTAAAGTCAACAACTTTTATTGGGCTCATGCGTATGGCGTGCGTATTTTTTCGGCGCGGGAAATTGAGTCTGGTATGGAGTGGAAGGGTGAAATGAACAGAAATCACCTTACCTCTCAGCTGCAGCTCCGTTCCATCTTTTTGGCCGCTGCCAATGTGTGTCACAAAGCGCATTTGCGATACACTGCGACTAGGGCGAAAGCGGTGCATGCGCAGGTGACTTGGCAAAATGGCCCGCGGGGATTAATCGCGATTATTAGGTGGGAGCGCGTGCATTTAAATCCAGCCGCTGCGATGCGCGACACGGCCGAGTGGCACAGGAATAAGGCGCAGGGCTACATGTTGAATTTTACTTCGCCTATGTCGTCGCTACAAATCGTCGAAGCTGATCCCCGGGGGGAAGAGCGTGCTCTGACTGGCCGCCCGCAAATAAGTTTACGCACGGTCAGCGCTGACATCACTGCCGAGGCGGTGCAGTTGGTCGCCAAGCCGGATGTGTTGGTGCCGCAGGCGCTGTCGCCGCATTTGATGCCCAATTGCGATTACATGGTGCGCGGTTCCGCTTTGTCGCCTAGCTATAATGGCCGCATGGAAATTTTTGAATGTTTGTGCATAATGGGGCCTAGTGGTTATCGGCCAACAGAGAGTGACACCGGAATGCTCGCTGTGGAAGATCAGGTCAAAATGGCGGTAGTGATGCACAAACAGCTGACCCAGGTTGAAACTAATTGGCAGCGAACGCTCGAAAAAATTGAGTCTGACGGGTTGTACGCTGCGGTGCGCAGAGGCACATGCGAAGATTTATTGCAAGCGAACCAGGGTGATTTTCGGCCGCAGGAGGGGCAGGGGCGTGTGATTGCGTCAGTTATCAAGTCTGTGCGAAAAACTGCGCCGCTGTTGTTGATGTGTGATTCACCGTTCGGTTCCGGTAAAACGACTGTGCAAAGTCAGTGTGTGTACGCGGTTGCGTTTAAGTTTACTGAGAAAAATGGCCCGCCGAACCCGCTGAAGAGGGAATTGCCCTCTGATGCAAACAAAAATGCGCTTTACCACTCCACAATGATTACTTGCAGTGTGAATTCGGCCGCTGATGAGTCTGCTAGACGATCGTTACAAAGTTTGGCGGACATTGGTCTGCCTACTTTGGAAAGGGTCGTGGAAGTTTTGCTGCGCAGTAGGGAGACGTGGACTGCGATGGATGACAAACCGAATTTCGAAACACCTGGCTATGCGCGTTTTTGTCAGGTGCGCGCTGCTTTCGCGATTCGCGTGCTGAGTCCGTTGTTGGAAGTTGACGATCGCTACGTCGATATGACGCTCCAGCAATTGCCGCTGTTGAATTTGATTGCGCAAAATATGCCCGTGCATGTGATTCGATTGAATGACCACTGGCTAACTGCTTATGAACGCTTTACCGCTCAACGCCATATTTGTGACACAAGATCATCGCGAACAATCAGCATCCCGCCGACATTTTTGAAGCCATTCGGTCGCAGTTGCCTTTGGTTCGTTTGTCCATCGACGAAGACGACGAGGATGATTTGGTGCCACTGGACGATGGTCAAGAGGAAGGCGTGCAGGCGTGGGGGGCCGCGGCTGGCTTTGTTGACGACAACCAGACGTGGGGTAAAATTTACAAGCGCGAAATGCGACGCCTCGTTAGGGTGGCTACTACTAGGTTGCATAAGGTGGTGTTGAATGTGCTGCAGCCCGGCCAAGTCCATGTGACCTTGGATTCATCGCGCGACAAGCGACTGCAAGTTTTGAAATATGCCGCGGTGTTTGTGGACGAGGCGTCTCTGGCGGATGAAACTGCCATTTTTGGCGCTGTTTCAAACGCTCGACTCCCCCACAATGGCTTGGTGCTTTTGTTTGGCGATAGCAAGCAGTTGACCCGAATGGTCAGGCCGCATTCATGGATCGCTCCGATCCTGAAACCTGATCCATCACTGATCAACAGGTTGGTGGAAGGTGTGCTGTGTCCAATTCTGAAGCTCGAGACTGTTTTCCGCGGCCACGACGCGCTGATTCAAGCGAATTCTGTCGCTGCGTACGATGGCCAATTGCGCGCGTTCCACGAATACAGTCAGTGGCGAGATACTTTGCCGCTCATGGTTTGCGGTGCCGATCAGGTACCTTTGTCTTCTGTGATCGTGCACATGGGTTTCGAAATGAGCGAGGGCGTGTCTGTTAAGAACTTGGCAGAAGTAGACATTGTGGTGCGCGTTGTACAGCAATTTGTCATTTTGGCGCTGAACAGCGAGGGCGAGAATGTCGTTCCGTGGAGTAATTTAGAAAGCGCCGATTCACTGCTGGTTGTGTGTTTCTATTCAGCGCAGGAGAGAAAAGTGATTGACGAATTGGTGCGATTGAACTGGGCGCAGTTGTTATGGGGTGAGGGGTTCCCTGATTATTTAGTGACCCCAGCGTTTTGGCGGAAAAAAGTCATCACTGCTGATCGAGCGCAAGCTCGTGAAGCACACGTGGTGATTGTGTCATGTGTGAGGGGTAGTGTGCCGCGAGTGGACGCTACTGGACATCCGTCGCAGCGCGAGCGCGATGTGATGGACAGAATTGGCTTTTTGGCGATGCCGGAGCGGTGCAACGTGGCCACGTCTCGAGCCAAAACGGCCAGAGTCGTGATCATGAACGCCGCCACCGTGCTGCATTCTGAGTTTTTCTGGCGTTTTGTGGCGGTGGAATTAGGAAAGGGACGCGTTTTTGCGTACCATGAGCGGCGTTTGTGGGAGTGTGACCCGTTGGCTAGGTTTTTGATGCACTGGAGAAGTGCCCCGGTCGATCTGCAAGAACCCGCTCCGCCAGTGCAAGAAGAAGAAGAAAATGAGGTTCCTCCGCCGGAAGAAGTTCAGGAGGTGGATGTGAGTGAACAGCAAGTGTCCCCTCAGCCAGATGCTAGCGTCGCCGCTCCCGATTCTCCAGACGTGCAAATGTTGCCGCCAGAAGAGCAGGAGGAGGAGCCAGAGAAAGTGCAGCCGCACGCGGAGGAAAAAGCGGGTTGTTCTCGGTCTCGGCGTCGATATCGCGGTCGCCGTTGCTCTCCCTCGTCGAGTTCTTCCTCTTCCTCTAATTCTTCGTCGGGTTCGTCAAAATCGGGATCGAGTGAAACCGATTCGGCTTCGGAGTCTGAACGCGCGCCGCCCGTGCCAGCACATCAACAGAAAACGCTCCCGGAGGAGGAGGTGATGGAGGTGGAACAGGAGCAGAGTGAACAAAGTGCCCAACAGTTGGAACCAGAGGAGTTGGAAGGCCAACGGCAAGAACCAGAGCCAGAAACTGAAGAGGCCAACAATGCAGTCATTGGAGAGAAATTGGATGAGTTAATTCAAATGGCGGGCGAGTTGAACACCGAGCTGGACGCTGAGCGACAGCAACAGTCCATGAATCCAGACAGGCAGGTGCTCAGAGAAATGGACGCCATCCAGGAAGAGGCCAATGAAGTTGAGCCCATGCAAGAAGATGAACAGGAACAGGAGCAGCCTGAGGAAAAGGTCGCACAGCAGCTGCAGCAACCTGTTCAGGTTGTTGTAGTTGGCGCGTCGCCGCCACCGCAAGAGGAACAGAGTCCGCCCCCGCCAGTGACTCCGACTTTGGCAGGTTTGGAGCCAGAGGAGGAGATGGAAGCGGAGTAATGGTAATTTAGGTGTACAGGAATTTTGTTTTTTTTGTTTTTGTTTTTGTGCGTTTTTGTTGAATAAACTTTTTACCAGTAGAATTGAGTTTTTGTTGCGTTGAAAATTGAATTTTCATTGAGTTTTACCGGTTCAAAAGTTTTTTTTTTCTCTGTTCTCAACAAAGTATGGAAAAATATGTAATTTAATTGATAAATTTAAAGTTGGTTTAAATAGTTCTTAAAAAACGGGAATTTATTTCAATTCATTTTTAATAGTTTTGCTGTGTGTCGATTTTAGCCGGGAGGTAAAATGTATGGCTGGTGGAGTTTGTGAGCAAAAGTGGGTGTCCAAAAATTGTAAAATTCCAAAAATTTTAAACGTAAATGTATATATAGTTCTTCTAATGAATTTATGTAAAGGGTTGTTTATACTTCCGAGCTTACAATAATTAAAACATTTCAGTTCTACTTCGACGTTGGTTTTGGGCGATTCGGTGGGCGAACGTGGCGTTGGCGTTTTTGGTGACGTCGCTGTGCTACGTTGGCAACATGCATTTCCGTTTTTCCGGTGCCCCATTGTGTTATGTATGTCCTTTTGGCCAAGGAAAGGATTGGAGGTATTGAGGATCTGACACAAAGTTGACGCTGTGATGTAAATAGTTGTTTTTCTTTTATTTAGAATTTTTTTATTCAATTAGGTAGTTTTTTTTTAGAGAGTGAGACAAGTGAGGTGGCAACAATTTTAATTATGACAGGCTGATTAAAAAGTATTTTTTCTAATTTTACTGGCAGTTTAGATTGCATAATAAGGTTTTGTTTATTTTTTAAGTAAAAAAAGTGACGCTGCGGTTACATGTCGTTGTGCGTGAATGGTCAGTGATGGCTGAGGACACAGGTTGATATTTGACTAACTTTCGCTGCATTTTTTGAAGTGAGGGCCGTGGCTATTGATCTAGTATGTACTGTGCATTTCTGCATTTCCGAGTTGAGAAACAAAAGTTAATTTACAAGCGATTTTACAAAAGTACACTGATTATAGAGGTGCGGTGATGATTGGTGTTGAAAATGAGAGGTAATTAAAAGAATCGAGTCTAACTCGACAGACATGATTTCATGTTTAAATGCCTACTCCCTTGGCTAGTTGTGAGAACAGCCCAGTCCGCCGATCTCATCGAAACAAGCACCCATACAGTGACAAGTGTACTTATTTTTGAGTGAATTGAGCAGTTCGGTATTTTTGGGGTGTGGTTTTTGCACAGTGCGTATGGGATCAAAGGCCGTGGTTGACTAATTAAACCTTTTGGTAGCAGAATGAGTGGTGTAGCAGCGAGAGTGGTCACTTTCTAAAGATGAGTGTCTTCGGTGGTTAGTGGCTGTTGCGTTTCGGCATGTGGCAGTGGATTCACTCAGATATTTTGTTCAGTTTCGAACTTCTAAAAAAGTCATGCAATCTAAACATGCATTTGAGCTAAAAAGATTGAAATTTATCAACTTTCCAGTTGCCAATCATTTGCGTTCGTATTTTTATTAAGTGTTATACCGATTTCACATTCAATTTAACTTTAGGTTTGGTAGGGAATAGGTAAAACTCGAGTATGTTAATTTTTATTTGATTTCTACTTTTGCAACTTCGCTATTTTTTATCTACCTAATCCTAGATTGATTGTTTTTTTTTTGAGTATTTCCTTTTCCCCTAGAAGACTGATAACTTGACATTTGGATATTTAGGAATTTATGCAAATTTCGTGGTTGATCTTTATTATACAAAGAGATGAAATAATAAGCCGCTTGTTTTTCCTGTTTTTTCCCCGAATATTTTGATAAGTGTAAAGGTGATCTGATTTGAGTGCGTATTTTATCACTCTGGTGGAATTTCCGCTAAGCGTCTTTAAAACGGTACCGTAATTCATTTTTTCCTTGACAGTCAGTGTGAAAGTTAATTTCGTTCGCCTTACCGGTATCCTAATCTCATCATGGATTATCCCACTTATGATATTTTTTCGTTGTGCATTAATTATACGTGTGCGTCTTATGCTTTGGATATCAACGTTATCTTCGTTTACTATACGCTCTTTTTGCTGATGGGATTATTGTTCGTGTGTTTATTTGTCTCGCTTATCGCTGTGTGCTTCCCCGTTCGTGGAGGTGGTTTTGGATTTTCGGTAGAATTCGCTGAGTAATTTTTGAATTGCCCGTCATTTTTTCGCGCTAAAACAAGTTTTTACAGTATCTCTTGTGTTTTTCCTGTTCTTTTTATTCTTCTCGCATTCGTTCATTTTCTATTTTCGTACTCGTTCCCGTTCTCATCCGTTTTTGCGCGTGAATTCTTTGTGTTTTTGTGTACTTTGATCGACGTATCCTGTAAACTGACGCCGTGAATAATTTTAGGTATGCCCATTTTCAAATTCCGTGTGTCCGTCAAATCGGCTGTAAGCATGCTTCTCGTGGTATGTGGAAGTGTTGTCTGGACTTGGCTTATGTTGTTGCGTATAAAAGCGTACCGTAATTTAGAGTAGGGGTCGATTCAGTCGAAATTGCTTCGGTTTTATTTCTTGGAGTGTTTTCGAAGGTTTTGTGCCGCTGGTTAGAAACTCGCTCTCAGTGTGTTCCCTGTGTTCTATCCGAATGTGTGAATTCTGAGTCTAAAAATCGCCTAAAATAAAATCTCTTCTAAAAACTTCGGACCCCTTGGTGTAAATTAGACATTCAACTAATTGCTAGTGCGTTGATAAAAAACGCCATTCGCTAAAAAGCTAACTTAATTGACGTAGCGTACACCTGTGACATTCACTTCGGTGAATTCACCATTGTGCGTTGCGAATTCAATCGGTAGTCGCTTTTCCGTTGCCTTACTTTGTCGCTCATCCAACGAGTAGGTGTGAGATCGGTAAAACTTGGCAGGTTGCCATAGTGGAATTTGGTTGAGTAAAAAGCAGCCGGTGAAAATTCATGACATATGGTCAGACACACCAAAATGCGGAAATAGCAAAATTGAACGCTGAATAACTTTTGAACGCAATAAGCTATCGCAAAACTAATTACACCATTCAAAAGCCCGTGTCAAGAAGTACCCTCATGAGTATCCCACAGACGTTCAAAACACTTACTGTGTTACATTCAACGATGGGTAAGTTCTCCAAAAAAAACACTTTCTGTGTTTTGAGTTTTTCAAAAATGAATACCTGTGTTTTGAGTTTTTTTCTCGGAAAAAACTTGAGTAACTCTGTTTTTATTTCTGTGTTTTTTTGTAAATACTCGAGTTTTTGAGTTTTTTACTAAAAAACTTGAGTTTTTTTCCCAAAAAACTCAAGTTTTTCCAAAAAATTATGATTTATGGCATTTCGATGTGGAAACAGTGGTTTTCTTATAAAATATTGGTTTTGCACATGTTTTAGCACCACATAACATCTGTGTATTCATTCAAGTGTCGAAAAAGTCCATAAAAATGTCCACAATGAGGACATCCACATCACAACACCAGCATCAACAAAATGCCCAGAAATGACAATTTACGCAGTACTCCAAAATTCTTCAATGGATGTGCACTGTATGGAAGGCTACAGAATTGATTTTAACTACAACTACTGTATTACCTTGAAATGGGGGTTTATTATTTAACCAGCAAATTTTGACAGGGGGGCTTATTTGAGGGGGGGTTATTATTTTGTCAGAAAATTTCATAAGAATCATGGTAAATAGTAGGCATTTACATACCCAAAACAGGTTATAAATGTACAAACAGGATATATTTGAAATAAATGTGTAGATAGTTGCACAATCTAGTACAGTCTATGTGTAGCTGAGATGCAAATTAGCAGTAATAAATACACCATATACATTGGATAATACATGTAAATCATCCCATAGGGGGGGTATTTGGAGGGGCTTATTATTTTGCCATTCCATTTTGAGGGGGGTTAATTCGAGGTAAAATGGTATACTGAAACATGTTGAAACTTAAATTGTCAATTCCACCAGGATGTGTGCAATTGTGCATGCCATCTTTAATTTCTTCTTTGTTCCATTATAAAATATGAATACATTTATGTACATATTATTTACATATACTATCCATGCATATCTTATCTTGTTGAATTAGTCTAGCTGAATTCATGTGAATTCAACCATTTCGCTGGAAAAACTCAAAAAAACTTTTCTGTGTTTCCGTGTTTCTGTGTTTATGTGTTCTCCAAAAAAAAACTCATTTGATTTTTGAGTTTTTCAAAATTTGTGAGTTTCCGTGTTTCTGTGTAAAACAAAAACACAGAAACTCAATGAGTTTCTGTGTTCAATTTCTGTGTTCTTTCCATCGTTGGTTACATTAGAACATCGTTTATACCATCTACATCCTTATATAAGGCTGTAAAAACTTATAAATGGTGGTTATTGTTGCATGTTTCACGTTTTTCTCTCAAAATTTTCACATTGAAAAAATAAACCCCACGGGGGGTAATTTGAGGAAATACGGTATGTAAATATAGATGGTATAAACCCTGTTCTAACGTGACCCGGTCATTGTTTTAACGTATGCATTTCACAGAACACAAACTGAAGGTTCTGTTATTTACGTTCTCTTCCCAGTCAATTTGGGGGGGGGGGGTTTGATGGGGGTTTATTAGGTAATTTGTAGTGGCCATTTTGAGTGGAGTACTTCCAAAACGTACCCAGTTGTAGATACATATTCCATGAAGAAAAGTGCTCGCTTTTGCAATTTAATGGGAATAAATTTTGTACTCTCATTTACGTGTATGTACGAGTAAAAAAAAGTATTAAACGTTTTCTATACTTTGTGATGAGTAAAATAAAAATAGATTATGTTTACATATACTTTTAAAAAGTTCAGTAATTCTAACAACTCTGCTTTTCAAAAATAGCGCTAGGCCCCAACGGTGCCATTAACTAAACTCAATGGTGCCATTGGTTTTGGCACCCTTTTTGATAGACTTAATTTATAAGCTTACCCGACTGCTTGGAATGCCATGAACATGATCAATCCCACCATCACTGGCCACATGTGTTGCAGGGGTGATGATGATTCTCCAGCACCTTCCAACTGTACTGCTCCAGTGTTTTGTGCATGAATCGTGGTTGCATATCCATGGTAGTAGAAAGCACCAGCTAACAAACAACAGCTGACGATAGTGCCTACAGTATCATCTGGTAAATCTGGTGAATTTCACTGTTTCAGGTCTGAGTTTCACAGACAATAGCCTCACCAAGCATACTAATCATCAGCTGGACCCTTCTTCTGATCTTACTCACTAAAGCCATCCCCACACAATTGAATATTGCATTTACTGCTATAACAGGAGTTGCCAGCCACAGTGCAGTGTGGTTGTTCTCCACACCTGCCAGTTTGATTATAATCCCATTGTAGAAACTGTGTTGCATTTTTTGAAAAATGTATTTCCATGTGATAAGACAACACACAAAACACACATCACTGTGTTGATGCCAGAAGTTTGCTGTGCAATGTGTAGTGAACAGCCAATTAGTACTGCAAATCGCCCACTTGCCTGAAAAATTGTGCCCACACACCACTTTTCAACCAAAACTTCGAAAACACATAGGTAAATAAGTTTTGAGTGTCGTAGAATGAGTCCTCTTTATTTCCATCAACTGTAGTTGATGACATTTCTGATTTATGAGTTTTAAAAATATCAGTTTAAAACCAGTGTGCTTGCGTCACATTGAATCTATAATATTTATGACACCAGCAGCACAGCAGCACAGATTATTGAGACTGGGTAGCAAACCATTGAGAGTACTTCACAAATTGTGGAGTGCATATGTACTTTCTCTTGTGATTTGTCAGCAATATCACCACTTGGTTCAGTGCCATTCAGTGGTCCCAGTTGCAGCTCAACATTACCAACAGCAACCACCTCTCTTGGAATGTGTTCCAAATTTGCTAAGTGCTCACACTTCCACACCAGCTGGTGCATCATGAGAGCCAGCAGCACAGTGAGAAAACTGTGTATTGCATAAGTCAGCCTGGAAAACTCAGCCAAGTTTTTTCTGAACACACTCAGTATTGTTTTGACCCACCTCCATCCACCGCCCAAATAACTTGCTGCAGCTGCCACAATTGTTGCAGAAAGTTGTCCTGTGGCTATACCAGCTGGAAAAGCACTGACCAAACTGCCCCTTTCTCTGCTGTGGAGCTTGCTGTCTCTGCGTTTGCTGAACTCTGGGTTCTCAGTTGATGGGTTATGGTGTATAATGTTGAAGCAGTGGGCCACAGTGGCTGGGATGGTTGCCTGGATTGAACCTGCAAAAAGAGTACTTTTTTAATTTAGGAGAAGGCATTCATTGTCAGAGCCCAACTCACCATCTCCAAATCCAGCTATGAATCGACCAATAATTAGCATCAGGGTCGGTAAAATTTCAGAAAAAATGTACCTCTGACATTTCAATAAATTATTCTGTATACCTATAGTTTTCAATATGCTAGTTAAAAAAATATTTTCTATATTTGTTATCAAATA
This sequence comes from Sphaerolaimus hirsutus, assembly GCA_964036195.1. Classification (NCBI taxonomy): domain Eukaryota; kingdom Metazoa; phylum Nematoda; class Chromadorea; order Monhysterida; family Sphaerolaimidae; genus Sphaerolaimus; species Sphaerolaimus hirsutus. The sequence goes on from OZ038459.1 coordinate 18,286,073, forward strand.
TACAAACAGTAAATATGCAACAAAGAAAATATCACGGGGAGATTCTCATTGTAATCGTCATATTATCAGTTTTGTTAATCCATGTATTATACCAAATCCATGCAAATTATTTTTACCTTTCCATTTTGTGTACAAAAATTTTTTTTGACACCTTAGTAGAAACCATCTGGTTAAATTAAAATCCATGCAAATTTCACTTTCCATTTTCTGGCAAGTAAAATTTGTTACCTCTCTAAGCCACCTTTTACCTTTCGTTTCTGCCAAGCTACCTATACCTAATTTTTTACCTCACTTGAATATTTGTGTAAAAAACTTTCTTTGACACCTTAGTGGAAACCATGTGGTAAAATTCAAATGTTAATCATACCTACCTAACTGGATGGAACACAATTGTACAGCATCAAGTCTGTTAAGTTTAACTTAAAACACAAAAATTTGAAATGTTCAAAGGTTTGTTTTTGTAATCATCTAGGTACATGCTTGTAGTGTGCACAATGTTTTGAGGCCTTGCACGCAAAATCACTTATTTTCATATTAAAAAAGTTGTACATTAATTGTAAAATCTTATCTTTTTATTCGATTAATAAATAAAACTAAAATGAGATGACACATAAATAAAATCAAAATAACATACAATTTTTATGCAATTTTGGTAAAATGAATTTTTATACAACACGCCCTGGTCAGCACAATGGCATTTTGGGCGCCTGCGACCACCAGCGCACCAGACGCCAGCGCCAGGGCAGGTGCGGCTGCGGTTAACGACTGGTAAAGTTGTTGCCGCCGCTTGTCGCCCGTATTGTCTTCGCATATGTTTTGAGTGATCAACAATTCCTTCGTTAGTTCTGATTGGCGTGGCGTAGTTTTTTTGGTGAATCGCCATGTGGTGTAGTTGTGCAGCGCCATGGAAATGATTGAACCGCATAGTCCACCGAAAACGCCGCTAGCCACTATTATCTGACGTCAGAGAACAAAAATACCTATACCGTGGTCCCGAGAGGGGGGGGGGGGGTAGAACGAGGGGGGCGGGGTATTTCGAGGGGGGGGGTATTTCGAGGAAATACGGTACATTAACATCTCGCATAGGTGCTTATTTTATAATTTAAGGCCACAAAATTCAAATTCAAAATTTGTCATAAAAAATTAGGTAGAGGTACGCTTCATTACCTGTTGAATGGTATGATCCGGTGCATAGGTTTGGCTCCATGCCAACATGGCGCCAGCTACCAAAGTCATATTAACGCCAGCTGTGAATCCGCCAAGAGTCGAAGCGCACAGACACATTATTGATAGATGTTGAATGCGCCTCCCACTTTTTGAGGGGTCCACCACTTCCATTCTTGTAGCTACTTTAGTGGATAGATTTGGAGTCTGCGATCCATTCGATGTGTATGTTGCATTGATTTTAATTTTGCAGTGCAATGAATAAAGTAATAAAGCCTGTCTGAAATATACAACAGCCCTCTAGATGTATTTATCTTTTTCTGATAAGTTATAAACACTATTTTATGTCCGATTCTTTCCATTCTTGCATTTAAACAGTGTGTATCGCATTGCTTAATCAGTAAAATATCAACACTGAAAAAGTGCCATTATTAGGGAACTTCATACCACTACAGTATTTGTTACAGTCTGAAATATTTCATAAAAGGCTGTAAAATGTGAAATAATGCATGAAAATTATAAATAAATTGATCTAAAGGTGAGAACAGCGGTGTTTTCCTATGCTCAACAGTGAGAGCTATTTCTACACTTTTTTTACACTCAAAATTTTTTACACTTACACTTACATTTTTTAAATACCTTACACTTTTGGTATCCATACTCAAAATTTGGAAAGTGTATTTACACTTACACTTACAGTTTCCAAAAAAACTGGTATTTTAACAACTCTGATATAAGGTACCTCTAATATAAGGCACACCTTTTGGCGTTTTTGAACGTGAAGAAATCAATATAAGGCATACCTCTAATATATACCTCAAATATAAGACACAGCTGGCTGCATGCCAAAACGCATAAAATTGTAAAAACCATTGCCAAACATGGCGTAAAACGATGAAAATGATGCAGAAGGGCACTCAGACAACTCTGCACAACTTGTATTAGGCCTGCTTCACCAATTTCGTTACATTCCAGTTTGATCAAATGAATTGCGTTGTTGTTCACTTTTGGTAATATGTTTGAAAAATCTGACAAAAACAATATAAGGTACACCTCTAATACAAGGTGCCCTCTAATATAAGGTATACCAAAATGCCGAAAAAAACTGACGAAATTAATATAAGGTATACCGTATTTCCTCGAAATACCCCCCGGGGGGTGATTGTTTCATAGTGGTCCCGAGAGGGGGGGGGGGGGTCAAACGAGGGGGGGGGTATTACGAGGGGGGGGGTTATTATTTCACAAGAAGATTTTTGAAAACCAAGTACGAAATTGTAGTCTGAAACGTACGCAGACGTCGAAAAATGCAACAAAAACCGCCATTTATAAGGTTCTGTAGACTAATATTAGTATGTAGATGGTATGTACACTGTTCTAACGTGACACCGACATTGTTTTAACGAGTGTTCTGCAGTACACAGAACACAAACTACAGTTATTGTCATGTACGTTCCCTTTACACTCAATTTGGGGGTGATTGTTTCTGTTATTTCTGTTTGGGGGTAAATCTGTTATTTCGAGGGGGGGGGGTGATTGTTTCATAGTGGTCTCGAGAGGGGGGGGGGTCAAACGAGGGGGGGGGGTATTTCGAGGGGGGGATTTCGAGGAAATACGGTACCTTATATTAGAGGTAATACGGGTTTTTTTAGCAAAGAAAAGTCAAGCAGTTTAACTAAAATGGGAAGACAGATTTTGATTGTTTGAAAATGCAATTACAGTATTTCCTCGAATTACCCCTGGGTTTTTTTTTTCAGAGTGGAAATTTTGAGGGGGGTTGAACGAGGAGGGGCTATTTCGAGGGGGGTTTATAAATACATGGTGGCCAATTTGAGGGGGGTATTTCGAGGGGGGTATTTTGAGGGGGGTATTTGAGGAAATACGGTAGGTATTTAATGGTTGGCATTTCATCACTTTTCTAGCGGACTAAACTACCTAAATCTGTTATTTACTTTGTTAGCTATGAATTATGAAAATACGCTACCCGTGCGACAGCGACCCCCCAGCCGTCGTCACAAACAGTAAACAGACACATAAAAACGAACGTGCCGCGCGGCGGCAGAGTTGTTAGAATTACTGAACTTATTAAAAGTATATGTAAACGTAAAGTATTTTTCCTACTCACCAAAAAGTATGGGAAACGTAAAATACTTTTTTTTACAAGTACTTACGCATAAATGTGGGTACTTTTCTGTGAGTGTAGAAATGAGTACTTTTCTTCATAGAATATGTAAAAGAGGGCATGTTTTCATACGTGTACAGCACAACGTATGTTTTTCTATAAGAAAATGATAGATAAAATAGTGTTTAAGGCCTCTTTATTCTACTGGTAAAAATAGCAACAATAGCGGACACAAAAGTAACATCACTAGAAACACTTCTTATATTTGAAGTCTATCGACCAACGATGGGTGAGTTCTCAAAATAAAAACACTTTGTGTATTTTGAGTTTAAAAAAAATGAATATCTGTGTTTTTCATGAAAAAAACTTGAGTTTCTGTGTTTTATTTCTGTGTTTTTTGAAAAAACTCAAGTTTTTTTTGATAAAAACTCGAATTGTTTTACAAAAAGTTGCATTTTACAGCATTTTGCTGTTGAAACAGTGGTTTTCTTATCAAATATTGGTTTTGCATACATTTTGTCATGTATTGGAAAATTTTCATTAGTTCGCTGGAGGTAGTTCCAAATGGGTGACCAATACCTTTGACAGCTTGGGATTTGGGGAGCCTTCAGCTCAATTGTGTGAGCTAGCAGACCCTGGTGGACACTCCTCAACACTTTGATCACAGTCCATATTATTGTCAAAACCACCACGAGCTGTGGACACCGTTATTTTTTGGATACTTATTTCATCATTAAACTTGGATAATTGCACATATTTACACACTATACATACATGCATTGTTCAGTTCAAATCTTGTGCCTTCCATTGCTTGAATAAAAAACTCAAAAAACATTTCCGTATTTTCTGTGTTTCCGTGTATCCGTGTTCTCAAAAAAAGAACTCATTTGAGTTTCCGTGTTTTTCAAAATTGTTGAGTTTCCGTGTTTCTGTGTTAAACAAAAACACAGAAACTCAATGAGTTTCCGTATTTAATATGTGTGTTTTTGCCATCGTTGCTCTCGACTCGTTTTCACTTCTCTTGTCTCCGCAGCCATTTCGATTTAGTTGCGATTTTTTTAAAGGCACTACCCCTGCTATCTGTAATATTCAACGGAACCACTTATGTAAAAACATACAGTGTAATCACTTTATAAATATACCTAGGTAGGTAGTCTATCGACACCACGCTTTATCGAAATTTACCACATGCCATCTGAATAATGAGCGAAAAATTGGTTATATTTCCGTCACAATAGAAATAACGTTGGTATATGGGATAAATAATTTTAACGTGGAACACACTAGGGTTCAAACGGGATTGACTTTTCGGGATCGGGATTCACTTTTTGAGATTTCGGGATCGGGATCGGGATCGGGATTGGGGTTTCGGGATGGGGATCGGGATCGGGATTGGTAATTTGAGATTTCGGGATCGGGATCGGGATTGGCCGGGATTGGGGTCACGGGATCGGGATCGGGATTGGGATAGGCATTTTTCCGGGATCGGGATTGGGTTCTAGGGATAGAGATTTTGGCCATTTTTCTGGCATTCACAGTTGTTCATAAAGGTCTCAAAACACTGTTGGATGCCAGAAAAGTGGCATAAAATTGACGCTGGGGGTTTGCATCCACTTTTTTGCATGCAAAAACCTCATTATTTCACTTTTTATAATTTCCACTAATTTTTCCGGGATCGGGATCCCGGACTTGGGAGTTTCTCGGGATCGGGATCGGGATTTGAAAACTTTCGGGATCGGGATCGGGATTGGGATTGGTATTTTTGAGATTTTGGGATCGGGATCGGGATTGGGGTTTCGGGATCGGGATTGGGATCGGGATCCCGTTTGAACCCTAGAACACACAACACACCATGAGTTAATACATCAAATTATGGTAAACTGGTGGCACATTTAAATGAGAAATCAGGTACCTCACTTTTCATAACAATCTCACAGGAAAACGTGCTGCCCAATATGGCTGCCATTTGTTGTGGGGGTGCCCACAACATTTGCCTACATATATGCCAAGTGGCACCCCATGGCACCCCCCTGTTCTGCTGCTACAGATCGATGACGATTTTTTGCCAATTTTTTCCTGGAAAATATAAATGAGAATTTTCAAAAAACCACACAAAATATAGTTGTGGTGAAGTGTGCAGCCATTTTTTTGGTGTGGTTACAACACAAGTAATGAATACACTTGTGTTGGTGCTTTTTCAAAAAATTAAAAGTCCTTGTGGCTTGCCCAAAGCCATCTTTTGACCCCCTGGTAATTAGGGGGTATATTTTGACCCCCTGCCCACTCCCCCACACAAAACTTACTGCAGATATACAGACATGTGCCACAGAGCCATGTCAACAATGATTTTAAACTTTGTGATTACCTAAATTGTGGTTGTGATTAAAAAACTGTGATTTTTCATTTTCTGGACATGACCTCTTTATTTGTCTGGCCCACTCACACTAGATACAGGGCACATTGCCCATTGGCCCCTACAGGTTTTTATCAGATAATTAGTGCCCACATTGAATGGGCACAAGTATTTTGTAATTTGCATCATGACACTGCAGGTGCTGGACACGCTGTCACGCGAGTGCCCTCTTTACACAGGGCTGTTTTTATCATTTGCTATAAAAAATACATAAGCGCAAAAACAGGGCCCAGGAGCAGCCATATGTTGCCCCTGACACTGAGCGAGCCAATTCTGGCCCCCATGTGCTCCATGAATAGCTTGGGACAGTGGATTGTCCACCTTTTCAAACCTATGTTTTTCTCAAAAATATTTTTTGGATTTGATCAACAATGCCATCATTGTGTGGGGCTTCTGGGGGTTCTGAGGGGGTAGAAAAGTTGAACATACTTACAATCTACCAATGTTAAAAAAACTTTTTGGTCTCAAATGTCCAGAAATAAAGATATTAAAAATATAATTTTCTTCAGGAACAAAAATTTGTGTGAATTCTCATTTATATTTTCCAGAAAAAATGTGGAAAAAAATTTTTTTCTGCAGCAAGGGTGGTCTGAGGGGTGTGCCCCCTAGGGTATATATAGTAAATACTTGGGGGCACCCTCACACAAGATGAGAGCCTAACAGGTTGCATGTGGGATTTGTAAAATACAATAAAGTGATTTTCTCATTTATATTTTCCACCAGTTTACCATTTTGATTAAAGCTTGCAGTCTGAGCAGTATATGTCCCACATTGAATTTTCCGAAATACATTATCCGTACGCGTATGCTTTGAAAATGTACACGTACAAGTGCATACGGTATTTTTTAAAAAGTATACTACCGTAAATCCTCGAATAAGTCCCCCCCTCGAAAAACTCCCCCCCCTCGAATACCCCCCCCCTCTAAGCAGGCTGGGGAAATAATAACTCCCCCCTCGAATCACTCCCCCCTATTTTATGGGTGGGAAAGAAGTCCACGTATAAAAAACGTGTTTATGTATAGGTACGTTCATTAAAAGTATGCATTATTTTGCACTTGATGCACACTAACATTGATTTCATTCCATGAATTATGGGATTTCTATACTGGCTTAGAACTTTATGCAACTAACTTAACCCCATTCGGATGATATATTGATCATCCCCTGGCGCCATTGGCGCTTGGCGCCATCATCCCCTGGTGCCATGGTCTAGAAAAGCGCCATGGCGCTTTTGGCGCTTGGCGCTATTTTGCTGTGGCGCCATTGGCGCTTGGCGCTCGCATGCCAAAAGCGCCATGGCGCTTTTGGCGCTTGGCGCCAAAATTCTGGTGCTTTTTACATCACTAATAAAAATGTAGATAGCTAGACAAACTAGTCTATGTGTAGCTGTAATGCCAATTAGCGATAACAAAATACCTATATCATGTACATTGCATACATGGGGAGTTCCATTCAAAAAGTTCACAAGCGCCAAATCCAGAAAAATCGAGTTAAGCGTGGATTTGACCTCCACATATAGTTTTTCACATTTTAGAAAAAAATCAGCGTTATAGTCCATTTCGTTCCCGAGATACAGTGGTACCGTTTTTTAGAAAAATCACAATTTTCACATCAAAAGTGCACATATCCATCTCAGATCCCCTATGAAAAACAGGACTTTCATTTCATCAGTGCACATATCCAAAAATTGTTTCATTTCCAAAAATGCACGCGTGCTTCGGCGCGGCCGCAAAGAGCTGGCCGGAATTCCCATACAAAAAAAGTTTCATTTCCAAAAATGCATACGTGAATTTCCAAATCTATTTTGCACTATAAATCAAATAGGCGTGCATATATTGATCTGAAAATTTAGGTAGAGGTACTTTTAGACAAGGGCTTTGCAGTGATGTGATTCGTTTTATCCTACGATGAACCATTGAGAAGTTATTAACCATTTAATTTCAAATGTTCAGATTTGTTCCCAATTTTGGGTGACTTACAAAATCTCACATAACTCCCTAAATATTTCCCGGCCAACAAAATTTGTGATTACAAAAAGTGTAAAGAAATGTCGGATCTATCTGATAAGTGCGGGGCAAGCATCATCCCCCAAACATAGCGTCGTCGGGCCAGCGTCAAACTTTAAAATGCGATCTTGAAAAATCGAAAAACTTGGATATATGCATTTTTAGAATGAAACTCCCCACATGATGTACATCATTTCGAGGGGGGGGGGGTAATTCAAGGGGGGATTATTCGAGGTAGTACGGTAAGTCAATAGACTCTTATATATAGTTAGCAGTGACTTCCAGTGATAAAAGTGATCCTAGGCATACAGCATTGAATTAACAAAAAGTTCATCTCATGATACATGTGTGATCCTCCTTCCCATTTCATTGTTTGAATAGTTGATAGCTGAGCCTCACAAGGCATCAGCCAGCACCCGAGCAGCCAATGAGCCAGCAACCACCAACCAGCTCTACCAACTGGTGCCGCGACCACACGAGCAGTTTGGTGGACCACCTGAGCTGTACCAGCAGGCACTGACAGCCTGTTGACACACTGTTTGATTGTAAACAGGTGATCAGGTGGTGAGTTTAGAGAAAGATACCTCCACATTGGGAGATGCCACTGCCTCAGAGTGATGCCACTGCCTCAGAGTGATGCCACTGCCTCATAGTGATGCCACTTTTCAAGTGATGCCACCTTATCTGGTGATGTTCACACATTAGTGTGTTTACAATTCAATTCAGTTTCAACTTTGTTTTCAAATCTCAAATCAAAATTTAAAAAAAAAAATCATTTTCAAAATTTTCAAAGAATAGATAAATGAAATACCACTGCCTCAAAGTGATGCCACTGCCTCAGAGTGATGCCACTGCTTTGCAGTGATGCAACATTAAAGTGATGCCACCTTGTCAGGTGATGTACACACATTAGTGTGCTTCAATACAAACATAATTCCACTGCTTAAAGTGATGCCACTGCTTAAAAGTGATGCCACTGTTAAAGTGATGCCACCTTGTCAGGTGATGTAAACACATTGTTTCTGCAATTAAAAAAAATCACTGTTGAGTGATTGCCCATATAGTGAGGCATATTTCAGCATAGTCTGACAAGCTCTGAGTGAGCTGGCATCTATTGAGATGGCCAATGAACAGAGAGCCAATGAAGGCCCTGCATATCACACTCGCTCACAAATGAGTGATAGTGCCACAGAAAGCAGTGCCACAAGGCACAATGCTGAGGGACCAGCAACAAGTGCTGCAAACACAAATGACCAGGTAGATATGGTCAAGCACATGTGCACATTCATGCAGAGCATGATGCAACAACAAGAGCGCATGGCAAATAGCATGATGCAACAGCAAGAGAACATGGCTGATAAGCAAACAAATGCCATGGATAAAATGATGGACAAACAAAACCAAATGATGGAAATATTGACAGAAAAAATGTCCATCAGGCACACTGGAACTGCACCAAGTGCTGTGCATGATTTGACCAGTGATGCAAGGTACACATCAGAGCAGCAGTGACTGTGGATGCCACTGTTAAATGACAAATTTTCCACCTTTGATGGTGAAGATCCACTGAAATTTGAATTGTGGATGGGCGATTTGAAGGCCCGGATCAAGCTCACTGAAGTGCCAGATGAGTTTGCAGTGATCCATGTGTGCAAATGCCTGAGTGGCAGGGCGCTGCGCCAATTTGAGCACCTGTCGCATGAGGACAGAATGACCTTTGAACAGGTCTGTGCATTTTTGGAGTCACAATATGGTGACCATTTTTCTGCACAAAATGCAATGAACAAGCTGATCACCACAAAACGATCAGCTAAGGAACAAGTCAAGGATTTTGGCTTGTTGACTGAGAGCTTAGTGCGAAAAGCAATGCCAAACATAGTGCCGGTAGCTCCCAAAGTGCAATTGAAGCACTATTTTATGTCTGGCTTGCAGAATCAGACACTGCAAAATGCGCTGTATGCATTGCCAACTTATGAATTGATGACATTCAAGCAGCTGGTTGAGAATGCCGAAAGGCTGGAGTTCGCTGAAAAGCGCGTGAAAGTGCACCAAATGCACAGAAATATTGTGCCATGCATGGCACTTATACACATTCCACTGAGGAGTGTGACATTACTGCCAGCCAGGCAAAGTGACAAGCTGGCAAGGCAAAATGGCAGACCTGGAGCAAATCGCTTCAACAGGTCCAAACAGTGGAATGCTAATTGCTTTCCACCCAAGGTGCAGCAGCATGCTGCAGGTGCTGAAAACAAACAAAAGTACCAGAAAAAGTGGTGCAATTTCCACAAGTCTGTCACACATGACACACAGGACTGCTGGATGTCCAAAAGGGACAATTTCAACAAGCACCCTGTGAAAAAGGAATGGACAAGGTCCAAAGTGCACAATATTGATTGTGACCAGGAGGGTGAACCTCCCAATGCTGTGAATCGGGTGCAGCATGTGGCACAGCCACAAAAAGTGCAAATGAAGCCAAAAACTGGCTCAAAGGTCAATCAGCAATGTGCCTATATGAATGGCACACACTTTGACACCTGTCGCCCGGACAGTGGTGCTGATGTGACGGTGGTGACCGAAAATGTAGTGAAAAGACTTGGCTTGATGCCAAGGCCTACCAAGCACAAACTGCTTGCAGCCAATCAGACACTGATTGACACAAAAGGGTGCATAGACATCAAAATTGATTATGCAGGTGGCACAGCCATGCATACATGTCAAATTTCGAATGACATTGACTATGATGTCCTGTTGGGACAAGATGTGATGCCAAAATTGGGCATTTACATGAGAGCTGCAAATGGCAGTAACCTTTTGCCAGAGGCCAAAAATGTGCCTGTCACAAATGACATTCAAAGGCAGGTGATCAAACACTGCAAATTGGACACTGATGACCAGTCAGCACTGGTCATATTTTCTGACAAACAGGGCCAGCCAATGCATGCTGCCCATGTACCACTGCACAAGGATGAGCCACCTAGTGAAGTGCTCATAGGTCAGGTGCAAAATTTGGACAAAAGTGAATGGGCAAAAATGCTTAATATTGGCAACTGTGCAGATGCAGAAAAAGCCAGGTTAGTGGATGTACTGTTTGAGCTGCGCCATGCTTTTAGCTCCATGTACAAAACAGATGCATGCCAAAATGTTGATGAAATTGGATGCACAGATGTGGAGCATGAAATTGACACAGGTGACACCCTGCCATTCAGAGTTCGACCTAGGCGCATTCCACTTAGACTGGGCCCAGAGGTAGAAAAAATGCTCAAGGATTTGCTTGACCAAGGGTGCATTGTGCCATCAAACAGCAATTACAGCAGTGCATTTGTGTTAGTGAAAAAGAAAGATGGCTCATGGCGATTCTGTGTAGATTTTCGCCAGTTGAATTTGAACACAAAGCGTGACAGCTATCCATTGCCCCGCATGGATGAGTTGCTGGATCTGTGGGCTGGGAGGTAATTTTTCTCAACCATGGACATTAAATGTGGATATTACAACATCCACATCAAAAAGGAAGATCAGCATAAAACTGCATTTACTGCATTAGACCAGTTGTTTGAATGGAAGCACATGCCATTTGGGCTGCATTCTGCGCCAGCTACTTTTCAAAAAGCCATCAACAACATGCTGAGTGAACATCAAGGCTACTGCAGAGCCTACCTAGATGACATCATTGTGGCATCCACCACACTTTAAGAGCACATTGCTCACCTGAAGGCAGTGATTGCAATGACATGCAAAGCTGGATTGAGATTGAATCCATGCAAGTGCCATTTCCTGAAAAACAAAATTCAGTATTTAGGGCATGTGATCAGTGGTGATGGAATCCATGTGGATCCAGACAAAGCCACAGCCATTCAAAGTTACCCATTGCCTGCCACCAAGAAAGAAGGCATTTCATTCATGGGACTCCTCAGCTACATGTGGCATTTTCACCACAACCTGTCCCATAGGTTGGCACCATTGCACAAATTTTTCCAAGCTGCTGAGAGCAGTAAGGCACAATTGAAATGGACACCAGAATTAGACAAATTATTCAGGCAGATTTGCACTGGGATGGGTGATCCAAGGGCATTAGCGATGCCTGTGCCAGGAAATGACTATGTGATTACCACTGATGCTAGTGCCGATGGACTAGGTGCTATGCTAGAGCAGATAAATGAGCAAGGCAAGTTGCATCCAATTGCTTTTGCTAGTCGTGTGACTGCACCTGCTGAAAAGCGCTACTGTGCCACTGAGTTGGAAGCGCATGCAGTTGTTTATGCACTTCAAACATTCAGGCCATACATCACTGGAGAAAAAGTGACAGTGTTTACTGATCACCACCCCCTGACACAGCTGTTTCAGAAAAATAGCCCATCGCATAGGCTCTACCGCTGGTGTCTTGTGTTGCAACAGTTTGATGTGAAATTGTGCTATAAGCCAGGAATAAAAAATTTAGTGGCTGATGCTCTTTCAATGGCACCTGCTGGCACAATTCCTGTTCGCATGGGGGAAAATGACTCAATTGACCAGCCAGATGTCACACTTGATACAGTGTACAACATCAATTTCATCAGTGTGTCACACATGTTAGTCAAATTGGCTACACCAAAGGTAAGTGCTGTGCACAACATTGCATTAGCAAGTGACAAAGAGCGCAATGACATGTTGCGCTGGCACCATGAAGGGCGCTGGGCAGCACATGCAAGTGCGCAGAAAACATACCAGCACCTGAGACCATTCTATGGCCATGGAAATTAACCCACACTTGCAGCTGATGTGCAAGAGTATTGCAAAAATTGCAACACATGCAAGCAGCAATCCAATTGCTATGAGGTGCTGCCATTGATGCCAAGGCCACCTCCTGACCAGCTGCGTCGGTGCTGGCACATGGATTTTTCCACATTCATGCCAAGCATGTACAAAAGTCCAAAATATTGCCTTGTTGCAATTGATGCCATGTCACGTTTCATCGATGCAAGGCACTGCAATGCAACTGATGCAAAAAGTGCAGTCAAACTGTACAATGAAATAGTTGCTAGGCATGGGGTTCCAGAGGAAATTGTGACTGACAGTGGGACTCATTTTAAGTGCCGTGAATTTGAGTCTGCTTTGCAGAAACACCAGACAGTTCTGCACGTGACCACACCTGGTTCCAAAACCAGCAATGGCATCTGTGAAAGAGCCATACGCACACTGCAAGATGGGCTGTCCAAGAAAAGAGCTGATGACCACTGAGCTTGGCACCTGATTCTGCCTGATGCAGTGGCTGCCTACAATGCTACAGAGCATTCCGCTACAGGTGTGTCACCATTTGAAGCTCATTATGGCTCAAAGCGTGCAACAACTGGGCATGAGTTTGAAGTTGCACCACCACTTGTGAAATTTTGGCAGATGATCAATGAAAGAGTGGCAAATGCCCAAAAGAAAGCAGCAAGCGCTGCTTATGTCACAAATCCCACCACCAAGTTCAAAATAGGTGATACCATTTTTGTGAAAGATACACCTGCCATGGGAAGTGCAAAGCAAAATTGGATTTGCCTAATTCAAAGGAAGGCGAAATTGTTTCATTCCCACCTCCCAAGGCTGCAACCATAAAATTTAGCAATGGTAAATTGCGTGTAGTCCCCATTAACATGCTGCAGCCCCATTCTTTAGGTTCAGGTACTTAGGAGAGGATCAACAGGAGACCAGCCCGGGAACTTTAGGATCAAAACAGGTGATTTTGTGATTTAATGTAGTTTAGGTATTTGAGGCCAAATACTTCCTGCACCCCCCGGGGAGTTAGCAGTGACTTCCAGTGATAAAAGTGATCCTAGGCATACAGCATTGAATTAACAAAAAGTTCATCTCGTGATACATGTGTGATCCTCCTTCCCATTTCATTGTTTAAATAGTTGATAGCTGAGCCCAACAAGGCATCAGCCAGCACCCGAGCAGCCAATGAACCAGCAACCACCAACCAGCTCTACCAACTATATAGAAGTTATTGTTGCATTTTTCTACGTTTGCATAAATACGTTACAGACAACAATTAAGTACTGGAATTTCAAAAAAATTGTGGCAAAACAATTTGCCCATCAAGAAATACCCCCTCGTTGAACCCCCCCTCAAAATTCTCACTCTGAAACAATCACCCCGGAAGGTAAAGTGGTTGTTTCTAGTGATGGCGCCAGGAAAAGCGCCATGGCGCTCGTCCAAAGCAAAAAGCGTCATGTCCTTTTGGCGCTTGGCGCCATTTTGGTCTGGCACCATTGGCGCTTGGCGCTGGGGTTTGAAAAAGCGCCATGGCGCTTTTGGCGCATGGCGCCAAAGTTATTGCGCTTTTTCCATCACTAGTCATTCCTACATTCACGAGAAAAGTACCCATTTTTATGCGTACGTACAAGTAAAAAAAAGTATTTTACGTTTTCTATACTTTATGTCGTGAGTAAAAAATACTTTGCGTTTACGTATACTTTAAAAAAAGTTCAGTAATTCTAAAAACTCTGCTTATTATTACGCCCGAATTTGTGGAACTCCCTGAAATGTACTAAATACACTCAACGCAGGATGAGATTGAACAAATGTATCACACACTAAAATGGATGTGTGATGTGCAGGCTGTCCGCGCGGGAAACGCGTAGTGTTTCCAGCGTGTTTATTCTTAAAGCGGTTGCCACCTTGGAGTCGCGTTAAGCAAATCTCCTAAGGTGTTTGCAGCAGGGGAACCACTTTAAGGTGCGTGGTTCCCGCCGCTGCAGTCGCGTGGCGCATGTGCCACTGCGTGCTTGCCGGGGGGAGACGCTTTAGGCGTGCGCGCTTGTGAGTTTGGGAACCCCTTTAGTGCTAAATGAGTTCGCGTTTGCCACCGGGAAATGTGTGATGATGATTCTCGGAAAGTCGGCACTTATGTATTTACCTATTACCGTATTTCTTCTAATAGAATGGCGCCATCCTATTTTTGTCGACTTTTTACCTGCTGTTCGATTGGAGGTTCTGTTCTATTGGAGGATGTGGTTCTATTTTTTCATCAAACATTTTCACACGATTTTCATTTAAACACAATATTTTTAGTAAGACATGGGTGACATTTTATGGAGGTATGCCGTTCTATCAGAAGAAATACGGGTTATAAATAAAGTGGCAAAGGAAGGCTGCCCAGTACTTATCAGTGATCAATTGTGGTGTATAGGCATTTATTGATTTGCATTTTCTGATCGCATTTTGATCAGTTTGTGGTTCTAGATTTTTAACATTGGCTGCGTGTTTGCAGCCCGGAACCGCATTAACGATCAATGACAATTTGTTATAGATCGTTAAAATTGTTTTCGCACCTTCAAGTTTTTCATGACACACACTGGATGTCAACTGGTTTCGATGTCAACTCAATTTTAGCAGTATTGGATTTTTAAAATTTTCACATGCAAATGAAATTGTTCTGGGACTGAAATTGAGCCCAAATTAGATTGACACCAAAAGCATTTGAAATTCAAATTAGTCCTGCCTAGGGTGTCAAATTTCCGTTTTCTGTTTTCCGCAGGCTAATTTTTTCCGTTTTCCATTCCATTTTCCGGCTGCTGAAATTTTTTTTATGTTTTCCGTTCCGTTTTCCGGCAACTTTTTTACCGTTTCTGTTTTTCCGGCTCATTTTCCATTTTCCGGCTAAATTTTCAGTTTTTCCGCCTTTTTCCATTTTCCGCCTCAATTTCCAGTTTTTCCACTTTTTTTTCCATTTTCCGCCTCAATTTTCCATTTTTCCGCCTCATTTTACCTTTTTCTGGCTCAACTTTCTGTTTTCTGATTAGCCAAACTGGTAAAAATTCATGCAGATTGTCAATTATGTAAAAAAATTCTGTTTCCAGCAAAATTACTGCAAATTTTTTCCACTTCCAGCAAAATTTCAGCAAATTTTATTTGTTATCCAGCAAAATTTCAGCAAGTTTTTCCATTTCCGTGCAAATTTGATTTTTCCGTTTCCGTTTTTCCAACCTCTTTTTCCATTTTCTGGCTGCTGAAATTTTTTCTTCTGTTTCCGTTTCCGTTTTCCGCCAAGTGCAAAATTTTTTTCCGTTTTCCGTTCCGTTTTCCAGCCGCTGATAATTTTTTTCCGTTTCCGTTTCCGTTTTCCGTAAAAAAATTGTTTTGACACCCTAGTCCTGCCTGATAACAACTATACATGTGAATTTTTTTTTCACAATACATCAATACATTTTTCTACCTCAGCGTATGTTAACAATGAGAATTAGTACTTTCAACAGTTTCCGAAGTTTTGGTAGTTTACAAGTGTGTGCTGCGCGCACATAGGGCGGCATAGGGTGCGTTATTTCTTAGCCTAGATAGATACTCCGTGCGAGGCGCGATACTCAGCGATGCGCGACAGATAGTCCTGGCGTGAAAAAATGACTGGCGCTGGTGACAAGGCCAAAAGCACTTCATGGAAACTCTAATATACTCCAGTTACTTTACACCCTGCACGCATGGTTCCCGCTGGAAGCGTGCCAACAATTTTTTACGCATGTGATTTTCATAAAAAGTTTTAAAAATTGAATCGTTGTTATCACGCTAACCGTTAACTTATTCACAACAATGATTTTTTCACCTTTTATACAAAAATCGCATGCTTTATCATCATTGGCACAATTCCAACGTGAGACATAAATAAGTGCGAGGGCAGAGTATCATGTCCGCCGAGTTTACTGTTTTTTTCTTACAGACTGCATTCTAACAAAAAAGTAGATTTAAGAGTTTGTTTGTTTTACCCTGCCAGCCAGCTTTGTTTGCAATCATTCTGTTCGCAGTGTGTTCTCTTTTTTATATTGTGTTTATTATATTGTGTTTACTATTGATATAACTCGGCGGACATCACACTTAGCATTCGAAAAAAAACCCGTGATTTATATTTTCGAAAGTCACAATAAATATAAATAATAGGGTGTCAACTTTCCGTTTTCCGTTTTCCGTTTCCGCTTTCCGCAGGCAAATTTTTTTCTGTTTCCGTTTCCGTTTTCCGGCTGCTAAATTTTTTTTCCGTTTCCGTTTCCGTTTTTCTGGCTCATTTTCCGTTTTCCGGCTAAAATTTCAGTTTTTCCACTTTTTTTCCGTTTTCCGGCTCAATTGTCTGTTTTTCCAACTTTTTTTCATTTTCTGGCTCAATTCTCTGTTTTCTGTTTCAGCCAAACTGGTAAACATGCATGCAGGTTCTCAATTATGTGAATTGTTTCTATTTCTAGCAAGATTTCTTCAAATTTTTTGATTTCTGGATAAATTTCTGCAATTTTTTTCCGTTTCCGGCAAAATTTCAGCAAATTTTTTCTGTTTCCGGCATAATTTCAGCAAATTTTTCCGTTTCCGTTTCCGTTTTCTGGCCTTTCATTTTTCCGTTTTCTGTTTTCCGGCAGGTGCAAATTTTTTTCCGTTTCCGTTTCCGTTTTCCGGCAAGTGCAATTTTTTTTCCGTTTCCGTTTCCGTTTTCCGCCAAAAAGTTTTTGTTGACACCCTAATAAATAACCCATGATTTATATATATTTATATTTTTTTCAAATACTGAGTGATATATTTATATTTTTTTTTAAATTAGAAAAAAAATCACTGAGAAAATCACTCATACTAGATACATTGTGGCTAAATGATTGCACTTTATGACTAAAACATGTAATCTGTGCAAGAGAATTTCACGAGCGATTTTCTCCAAAAAATCTTTCTGTTCATGTAGAGCATTTTTGAGTTAAGAGATTGTGCCTACACTTTCACCATAACTTTTTTTTGAAAACTGAAATGGCCAACAATGATGAGATTATCCAGTTTTCCCCTATTGAATGCTGTATATGCTCAGTTTTCACAAATGGCATGAATTTTTGTCAGGTGGTGTTGGCAAGTCACTAGTTTGCCCTTGTGTTTACCTAATGTGGAACACAGCAAAAAATGGTTGTGTGGATGCGCAGTGAAGCGTCATGAAGTGTCTTCATGCCAACACTTTCTGACGATTCACCAAGAATGCTGGAGTTTACACACACATCACAAAAATCTGCGTGAAAACACTTCACACTTCTTAATATGCCACCCCCAGACAAATGTATACATAGGGGAAGTGGGTGGAAGACACTTCACTGAAAGTTTAGTGATGTTGGTGGAAGCGGGTGAAACTGTGTGGAAGCGTGCCGCTTCATGCGCATCCAGCCTGCTTCCACATGCTTCACAGATCCATTTTTTGCTGTGAAAACTCAAATGATGACAAATGGTTATATCACCATAAATTCATTTTGTTTCATTTTGTGTGTGACACAGCTGTAAACTGTTTTAGTAATTTTTTATTTATGTCATCCTATGAATTTTTGCTCTATTTAATGGTTGGCCACTGTGATGAAGCCACCGAAGTCAGCGTCTTCTACCACCGAATCCGGCAACTCCAAGACCGTAGTGAGAGACGGCCTTTAGAGTGGTTTGATTTCCCGTTGTAGCCGAACGTCCACTTGTCGACAGCCAAGTTGAGTTTATTTTGTGGTTGCGTGTTGAAAGGGATTTCGAGATTGTTTCAGGTACTTTATTCGATCAGATGCAGCTTGACTACAAAAATGCAAAGTTAGCAAGCTTCCTAGTCAAAGTTTCTATTGCTAACTTATTATTTTGTTGGGTCAAATCTAGACTGAAGTAAAAACTCCAAAAGTTGCCGAGACATGGAAATTGTATGTAAAAACATGGCTACAATAACTCCCTAAATTCAAATGCCCAAATAAAACACAAATACAACAGTAAGACACATTTAGCTGAAACAGTTGGCTTATATTGCCCGTGCATACATTCAAATACTTATGGTAAAGAAATACCAGGTACAAATTGGGCGAATAGAAAACTATTAATCTTGTGAGGCGCGAAGTCGGCAAACTTGGCCAATTTACTAATCTGTTTCAATTTGTCAGAAAACATTGACGCACTTTGGAAACTAATATGATAGAGTTGGAAATTATAATTAGCAATGTAAATGTTCCTAATGATGTAAATAGAGCAGGGTATATTCAATACAATAATAATAATCACGTCCTGAAAACGTATGTTTAATAATTGACAAATTGGGACTTATTCGAGGTAAATGGGTATATTAATTGAGCAGGGTTAATATCATATATTTGATATAATTTGAGCAGGGTATTTATCATCAATGTCGAAATATTATAATTATAAAGCATTGCAAAGCTATAATAATTATGCCTACGCAAAGGGCTTGGTAAATACGTACCGTAAATGCTAGTTACACACAGGGCACCATTTCACTATTAGGACGCTGGCCTAAATAAATACGTAGAACATAAATAATTACAAGATTTGAATTTCCCAAATTGCAAGTAAACCATGTAAATGTATATATAATAATAATCAGAAATGTATGGCGAATCTAATGAGTCTAATTTTATGTTCATAAACCTAATAATAACTTATTCGTCCTTTTAATATAAATATTCCACATAAACATATCAATAACTTATAAAACACTTTCTTAATCAAATATTCTCTATGGATAAATAATATAGTGCAGGAAATATATTTTGCGTGGTAAATTGATATAGTGCATAAATTAGATAAAGCGTGTGAATATAAATATTGAACAAAAATGAACCTAATTATCAATTCTCTGTATTTCTTTATCCATCCATTTTGCCACGGTCAACACAGCCACACAGCATGTGAAAAAGGCAAGAAAAATTTATTCAATACATTTTTTTTGTATTGATTGTGCAATTTTTGCCAAAACTGTTGCACCTGATACAGAAAACCTGGGTGATGGCATGGCAATCATTTTTTGCTATGAATATGACCAACAGTAAATTTTATTGTAAATTTTCTGAAAGCCTGAAATCGGTGCTGGCTGTCAACGTTTACTTGATGGCTGGACTGTGAGAGAACAAATTCTGGAGTGGATGAAGACTCCTGAAGGCTGTGTGCCTGTTTTCAGTTTTGCTGTTTGAAAATAGAAAATTAAAAGCATATTAAATTGAATTGGATGAAATATTTTGGTTTCATTGACTTATACTTGCTCAGCATAGCTGGCACTGCTGCAAGTGCTGAGCACCGGTTTAGCCAAATGCCCATTGCGACAACCAGGCATTTCAGGTTGAGTACAAATGTTTGCAGTGCAAAATGTTTTTCAAGTTGTCATGGAGGTTGCAGGTTGAATTTTTCTGTTCTGATACTTGCTTGATGTTTTCACTTGTAAAATATTGTATAAATATTGTGGAATGATAATAAATGACTGTGGGATATTAAAGTAGATTTTTTGCTTGCAAATGGTAAACAAAGCCCAGAATATCACTTGAAAAATAAATAAAGGGCAAGTGATTTTTTGTAATTTTTTTTGAGCTTAGAGTTATTTTTTCAGTAATTTAATTATATTTTCAGGAGACCTAGAGTGATTTATATATATTAATGTATTTTCTAAATTTGGAGTGATATATTTAGATATATTTTCAAAAAAATCGGTGATTTTTTTGAATGCTAATCACACTTAGTATGGGAACCTACCATAACCCATCTGAATAATCAAACAAATTTTTTTACAGATTTTCATCATAATAATCAGTTTTTACTAGGAAAAATTAATTTTGAAATTTATCATAAAATTTTATTCATAAAATTATGGTCGTACTCGGCACATACATTGCGGTCCCCCGAGTGAATTTTACAAAATCAATAATCAATTTTTACCACTCAACGCGTGAGATTACAGCGCGCTTATGATTTTCTTAAAGTGCTTGCGGTCATGGAAGCGTATTTATTGCGAAAGCGTATTTACGCTTACCCGAAATACCCGGGTAAATGGGTATTTATACTAACGCTTATGCTTTCATAAAATACCTGTACGCTTTATTACGCTTTCCCAGCCAAAATACCCGGGTACTAAAAGCGTACCATTTTTTTAATTTTTATTTATTTGTTTATTTTTCACATTGTCCGGTTGCATACCAAAAAATGACTGCATGTGTCGTGGAGCAAAATATTTAGATGGCAATGGCTTTAGAATAGAAATTTTGTGCCCAAAATGCACGACGTCCTTGTTTGAAAATGAAGATGACTTGAGTGTATGTTACATTTACGCTGTTAGAAGAAATACAGTAAGTATTTATGAGAATACATCGCAAAACTCGACAGCACAAAGTCAGAGTTCTAAATTGAAAATGAATTAACTCTTGCTGCCAATTAATTGCCATCAACATCTAAGGGCAGACTACCAAGTGGACATCCGAAAAAATGTCGCTGAAAGCTTTGGGATGAATTCACTGGGCAAAAACTCACTGGAAATTTTTTATGCATTCCTAGGTATTTAAAAAATACCTTACGCTTTTAGTATCCACACTCAAAATTTAGAAAGTGTATTTACGCTTACGCTTACGCTTTCCAAAAACACCGGTATTTTAACAACTCTGGTGCAAACACTTTAGCGCGCGGCGCGCTTGGGCGTTTATATTTTGGGAGTCGCTTTAAGCGACGTGTTTCCGCGCTTGCATCACATGCATGTGCCACTCAGATGTGCCGTGAATTGAGGCTTCTAGTTCCGAATGTCGGTATCTCCATCATTTTAGGTTTTTCCAAAATCGCATTTGAAACTTCAACGTTGGCCCGAGCGAGCAATTTTCAAATGAGAACCCTTGCCCAAAACTTTTTGAAAAGCTTATAAATTTCGCTACATTTTCCATATTTACAGCCCTGTGGCCGGCGTATATAGCTAGACCTATAATGATTTGATTGACAGCAGGTCAGCAGATTCAGTGGAGATAACCTGTTTCGAGTGATTTTTTTCTCAAAAAAATCACTCGAAACAGGGTATCTCCACTTAGTCTATGGGATCAACGGGCGCGGTTGTGCTGCCATTCTGCTGGAGCCACTCCATGGCCCCACTTGAGACTGAGAGCAATTTTTTTACCTGAGAGCAGTGGAGATACCCTGTTTCGGACAAAGACTTTTTGGAGATACCCTGTTTCGCACAAAGATTTTTTTGGAGATACCCTGTTTCGGATGATTTTTTTCAAAAACTGGTTTGCAATTCTATACGGTAATTCGGATAATTTTTCTGTTTTGTATGGGAATTCGGACTGATTGCTTCAAATCTATACCGTAATTCGGATGATTTTTTCCGTTGGTGGAGATACCCTGTTTCGAGTGAAATTTTTGGTGGCTCTTTTTGGAGATACCCTGTTTCGAGTGAATTTTTCCCAATTTGAGGGTGGAGATACCCTGTTTCGGATGATTTTTTTTTGTTTTTTCAAAAAATCGGCATATCTGTATCTAGTGAACGGTATTAGATATTGAGAAAATTCTTTTGCTATCATGAAGAAATAAGTGCACTTATCACAGATCCGCACTTAACTCATTTTTTTCCACTTTGGTCTTTACCGACATTCGGAACTAGATGCCTCAATTGTCAGGATACCACTTTTACCGAGCCTGAGCCCACATATATTTTACCTGGGGCCAGTTCCGCAAATTGATAAATGAGAAGTAAAATGGCAAATGCAATGTGAGATGAGAAGTGAGATGTGAAATGAGAAGGAAATTGGCAAAAGCGAAGGGAAATTACTTTTTTCTTTTTTTTGCTTTTTCTTTTTCTTTGCTTCTTCATTTTCTTTGCTTTTGACAATTTCCTTGCCATTTCACTTCGCTTTTGCAAATTTTCTTCTCAATTCACTTGCATTTGCCAGTCGACGCACATGCACTGCGGGCAAGACAGTTCATAAAATACATGAAAGTTTGCCTTGACGTCACCGATATTGCAATATGATGTCGTTTACTTAAGATTTAGGCCCGGAAATCATAATTTCGTCATTTCTCGGCAATGGGCCAACTCTTTCTTTTTTATATTTTATCCGGCGGTTGTAAGTATTGCGATAGATTTTGTCGGTATTTTACGTTCACGCAACCCTACAGCTGTTTCTGTCGGCCAGCCTCCATCACGCCCACGCGACGGTAGTAGCCGCCCGATAAGATATTGAAAAGAAAGACTTGGCCCACTGCCAAGAAATGACGAAATCGTGATTTCCGGGCCTAAATCTAAGTAAACGACATCATATTACAATATCGGCGACTTCAATACAGACTTTCCTGTATTTCACGAACAGTGCATGTGCGTCAACCTGACGGAACGTTGAAAATTCGTCGCGCGTACGCTATACCCTACAAAATCTGTGTGGAGAATTAAATCTGGCCCCTGTTCCCACTGCGACAGAATTTCATGATGTGATTGCATGTTGATCATCGTCTCCATGGAATTGCTATGGATTCATGATTGATCGTGTGTTTTAGTATGAGTGAGTTAGCACAGTTTGTCAGTTCACACTAGTGATGGAATGGCGCCATGGCGCTGGCGCCTTTTAATGGCGCCATTTTCGCTGGCGCCAATTTGGCGCCCGGCGCCATTGTTTTGTATGGCGCCGGAAATGGCGCCAAGATGCCGGGATGATCGGTAATATTTTGCCATTTTCAACTGCTTTTTCTGCTGAATGATGTCATTTTGGTGATATTTAGCACATTCACCTTTGTAATTCTTTTGCCAGCGTTGCAGTTTTGGGTTTACGTTGATGGTTTTATGCCACATAAACAGAAAGAGAACATATATATATATATACCGTATTTCTCGAAATACCCTCCGGGGGGTGATTGTTTCAGAGTGAGAATTTTTAGGGGGGTTAAACGAGGGGGGTATTTCGAGGGGGGGCTTATTATTTCGCCAGAAATTTTTTGATATGCCAGTACTAAATTGTCGTCTGAAACGTATGCAGACGTGGAAAAATGCAACAATAACCGCTATATATATATATAAGAGTCTATTGACTTATATAAGCATGTAACACTGTTCTAACGTAACAATTCATTGTTTTTATATAGCAATAGGAAAAATATTGATCTAAATCATATTTATGAAAATGAAAATGTTTCGTTAATTTTTTCACAGCATACATAATTGATTACCTGTTTACAATGCACTGTATTCGCATGAAATACGCTTACCGTATTTCCTCGAAATACCCCCCGGGGGGTGATTGTTTCATAGTGCTTCCGAGAGGGGGGGGGGTTAAACGAGGGGGGTGGGTTGAGTATTTTTTCAAATCTTAGTACAAAATCGTTGTTTGTAATGTGCGCTGGGGTAGAAAAATGCATCAATAACTGACATGTATAGACTCCTGTATACTAATATTAGTACGTAGATGGTATAAACACTGCTCTCACGTGATTCCGACATTGTTTTAACGTGTGTTCTGCACTACGCAGAACACAGGTAAAAACAATGTCGTAATCACGTTAGAACAGTGTTTATACTGTCTACAATGTTTATACTGTTTATACCCCCTCGTTTATGTTTATACTGTTTATACCCCCTCGAATTAACCCCCCCTCAAAATCGGCTGGGGAAATAATAAACCCCCCCCCCCTCGAAATACCCCCCCCCTTCGGAATGATGTACGTCATGTACATAATAAATACGTCATGTATGCAATGTACATGATGTATATTACTGTTTATCTGTATTGCAGCTACACATGGACATGTTTTTGTAGCTAATCTACGTTTTTATGTCCAAATATATCTTGTTTGGACACATTTATTACCTGTTTTGGGCATGCAAATGCCTACTATTTACTAAGATCCTTACGAAAATTTCTGACGAAATAATAAGACCCCCCCTCGAATAAACCCCCCCTCGAATTAACCCCCCCTCAAATTTTGCTGGCGAAATAATAAACCCCCATGGGGGTATTTCGAGGTAATACGGTAATATGCAAAAGTGGGTACTTTTTCATGGAAAATGTAAGAGCAGCTAGTTTTTCGCTGTGAAAACAATTTTTACACTGGAAAACACAACAAATATTGTTTTTAAATGATTTTTTTAGTAATTCTATAGAAAAATGATATGATTTTTTCAAGGTTTCTTTGTTTTAGCAACAGAAAATTGCAATTTTAAATTTCAGAAATTTTCTATACATGTGTACATCCCAAAGGTACGCATACATGTGAGTACCGGTACTTAAAAAAAGTGTATGTAAATGTATTTACCCAATACCATATTACTTCTAATAGAAATGCAAGGGTACCTCCAATAATTGAGGCGTCAAATTCTAAAAGTCGACACATCCAAAAATTGAAAATTTCGAGTTAGGCCCGCACTGGGGCTACTTCAGCAAATCTTTCATTTTCCATAAATGTTTTGACCTAACATACTATTATACATGCACCAAATTTGACATTTTTTGGGAAAAATGCAAAAAAATAGGGCAAGAAGTCGACAAGTCCACTTAGTTTTGGGCTAAAAGTTGACAAGTCCATCCTCCACATCCTTTATTATGGAAAAAAACGCAAGAAATGTGATGCATCTGCATCCACTGTGGACACCGATGTCTAAAAGTCGATAAGTCCATAAATTTCCCATAAGGCAGCCTATTCGTCGCCGAGAACAAAAATCAAATGTGAAGTAAACTGTCAATTGTGTATCCAAATCTTTTTTGTATCCAGATCTTATGTTTTTGTATCCAAATCTCCTACAGATCAAGAGTAAAATCCTGCTAAACAGTTTGTAAATATTGAGTGAATTACAATTAAAAATAGTGGTGTGTAAAGTGCAAATGGCTCATGTTTTTATAAATAAAAGTGACTTATTTATTGTCAGAGGATCATCTCAAGGGAATAGAATTCCATTTATATTTAATAGAGGAGAATTTGTACATATTTCCAGACACTGATCGACAAGCTTACCCGACTGACACTTGCAAACGCTACTGTCCAAATAGACATGGAGCAACAAAAAATATGGCTGAATATCATTAGATAAATTCATGAAAAACACGCAATTGTCATGTTAATGTGGTATACTGAACACAGTGTATTCACAGCATGCACAAATAGTTGTCATTCATATATAATGTGAAAAAGTTTGTGGTTGAGGTGATAAGTGAAATGGCGTCAGCTGTGTTGCTTTTGGCACTGGTGATCAGCACCGTTGGGGCAGCGCAACAGCCACTGGTGCATTACGGCAAGTCTTCAGGTGCACAGTTTTTGTTGTAAATTTTGTGTTTTCTTTTATGGTATTTTGAGGTTCTCATATGTGATTTTTCTTTTTATTCCATTGGAAAATCAATTTGTTCACTATTTATTTGTATCAATTATGAGTATTTATGACTATACTTTTGTGTAATTCGGCATCAGTGATGTTGAAAAAAAAACTCAGGTAAAAATGATAGAAAATGAAAAACATAATAAAGCTGCACCAGTTCGATTGCTTCAATTATTAATATATCCACCATCACTGTTAAGATGCAGTGCAGTTGGTGTTCGGTGGGCAGTGCACAGCGAAAGCAACAGAATCTGGGGTGTCTGGCAGCGCGCTGGTGGACGAGCAGTGCTACTTCAGCACTGCAAACGATAACCTCAACTGGACACAGGCCTGGGACCGGTGTGAACAGCTCTGGCCCGGTGCTAAGTTGGCATGGTTCAAACAGCCATTTGAGCACAAAATTGACCAGCTCAGGCAGGCTGGGCTAACTGTGAGCTGAAAATTTGTTTGATAAATGTACCACGTTACCCCCAATTGTGGGTATACCTACAATTGATTCTGTCACTTTTTCTGCACCTACAATTAGGGGTATCTTGACATAGGGGGATGTACACTATGCTTTTCTCCAGTTCTTGTGAACATTCAGAAACAGGATCCAAATGCTCTGTCAGAGTGACATTGCCTTGCCACACTGGGTCTGGTGATGGTACCACGCTCCATACCAATGTTTTCATCAAATTAGATGCTGTTTTGGCCAAACCATTACTGGGGCTCAGCTTTATTTAGTTCAGCAGGTTTTCGACCTCTGAGTGGTTAGATGGCTGATGGTCCAAAAGTGTAATCATGTAAAAAAGTGTCACGGTGCTGTTGCCTGGCACCAGCG
Source organism: Sphaerolaimus hirsutus (assembly GCA_964036195.1). NCBI lineage: Eukaryota > Metazoa > Nematoda > Chromadorea > Monhysterida > Sphaerolaimidae > Sphaerolaimus > Sphaerolaimus hirsutus. The sequence goes on from OZ038459.1 coordinate 18,312,647, forward strand.
TCAAAGCAACAAGCACTATGACACTTTTGGAATTTGGCACCATTTTGCTGTGACATCAGATCAGGTGGTGCATCAAATCAGTTCCTATTCATCAAATCCTATTGATTAACATTTTCATATCATAAAAAAATTGTTGCAGGGTCCCTTCCGTATTGCATTGGCCACACCACTTGGCAAAGAGAAATATTTCATCTACAGCAAGGGCGTATCGCTGCCGGATCGTAAGTTGTGTCTAGTGGTAGAATAGCACTGGTGCTCTTTGAACGTGGTGCCATTGGCATGTGGTGCTCAGTGACCAACACTGGGGCCCCGGTGCCTTTCCATCACTACTCATGGCACCCCAGTTATTATAGCTTGTCTGGTGCTCTGTCAATCAAGCGTGATAAGGTGGTGCCAATGAGAAACAGCACTATTTCAGCTATTAGAGCATTCCAGAAGCATTTAGTTTTTTTAGGAGTTTTCCTGTTTATTCCTGAATTTCAAATCGTGGCAATAGCATTACAACACTGGCACAATTCAAAGCCAGTGAACACCATGGCGCCATGTTGCTCTGCTGTTGGTGATTGTGCACCATGTTTTGTGAAATTGTGTCTGCTCATAATGTTGCTGCACATATTAGTTTAATAACAGAATTAAGCTGAAATTGGGTGCACACTCAAATCAGCTTTTGAACATATTTGAGTTTTCAGAATGAGTTTTTTTTTTCTTTATCAAATGCAGTTGACAGACACCTCATTGTGGTATACTCAATGGGGTCAATTCGATTTATGAGCTTACCAAATTCTGAGTTTACTGGCAGTAAACTAGTGTGTGCAGTGCCAATGGTGGCAGTTTGATAAGCTCAGTATCAATCAATTTGTACAGGAAAATAAATTCTAAATATCAGGAATGTTGAAATGTAGCACTGTTTTTACATGTACAGATACTTTAGAGGGAAACTGCAACTCCAATGTAACTGGAAAGCGGAGTAAGTTCCATGATGGCTCATGCTATGTGTTTTGGGATGAGGGAGTCACTGGCTCCAACTGGTACCACGTTGCTGACAAGTGTAAAGGTAATCAGATTTGTCTTCTAGAAATTCTCGAAAAAGTGTCATGGAACATGACAGGAGTCTGAAACTCATTTCATATGAGTCAATCAAGAAAGGGATGTTTTGGAATTTTCAACAAAATATGTCACTGCTTTATGCAAAATAATGCTGACACAGTATACTGAAATACTTTTTCATGTAAATTTTCTAGCAATCGCGATGGGCAATATTTAAAGGTAATAGAAAGAGTGCAAAATTGCAGTGACACAGGTGGGAATTGAACCCGCGCCACTATTATAGAACACTAGCACAATAATCGCTGATCCACAGTGGCTGCTGGGCTTTAGTCACTATTAGGGGCTTAGATGCTGTGATGGCAATGCCCTTAACTCCTTGCGGTATAATGAAGATGCCATTCCTGACATAACTGTGGATGTAGTGTAAGCAGCATATGGATATCTGTGCAGTCAAATGACCACCCCCACCCACACCAGTTTCTGTTTGGAATGCACCCAGCCGATCATGTACCATTGTCAGGCATCATCACATGTTCTGCCAGCGCGGCACCAGAAAGAGGGCAAAATTGCACTTGCCAAGAGCTGGAATCAGTCCCATGCAGATTGTATAGAACACAATCACCCTAACCACTGCCTCAGTGGCAGCTGCACACTAGTCTCTATTGGCAACTTATTTGCTGTCGCCAAGGCAATGCCCCTAACGCTATATGCTTTGCTCCATTTTGTCTTTGCTTGCATAAACTATTGCTGCAGGTCACATACCAGGATACAAGGGGCACCTGGCTTGGCCTGTGGATGGCCAGCTGCCAAATGTGGTCACAGAGCTGGTTGGTGGCCTCCTGGATCAAAATGATGTCTATTGGCTTGGTGCCATAAATGTAAGTTCAATGTAAATAGAGTATGAACCATTTCCATTTTCTTGCATCGCAGTTTTTCTTACAGCATTTATTACACACAAAGTGCTAAAGCACTTTTTATTGTTGTCCTAGGCACCTTGATTTGCCTGTTGCTTGTAGGAGAAATTGTCAAGGACAAGTGTCACTGATGGCTGGAAGCTGGCCCTGAATAGCACCCACATGGAACAGGCCAATGAGGAATTGTTCACAGACTTCATCAAACCATGGGGACCTGATGAGCCAAATGATCCTCTTGGTGGTGTCATTGCTGCTGTGCTAGTGGATACCGTCAATGATATTGCAGATGCACCAACTGACCTATTTCCTCATAGAAGGTCATTAATTTCTGATTTTGAGTTCAGTATGTATAAAATGAATAAATACATGGTAAAGTTTTGAAGCCCTTCTGAAATGAAAGTAAATTTTCAAAGTCCAAAAAGTCGGTCAAATATTAACTGCCATCTTTAAATTATAAAATTTAAAAAATATTCAAAACATTTAAAATTCAAAAATTCACAGATGACTAGGATTGGAACTTTGACCGCAACTAATTCTTTCGATTCTTGGTGCCAACAATAACACTTTTACACACATCATATAATAAGTTAAATCATCCAGGCACCAGGGACCAGATTTGATTCTGCCTACAGATTTTGTAGGGTAGGGAATGCGCCCGATAAATTTTCAACGTCCCCCCAGTAGTGATGTTAAAGGCACCGGGAAAAATGGCACCGCACCGCACCGGCACCTTTGCCAACGCATGAAAAGGGCACCTGGCACCCTGGGGCACCGGCCAGAAAATGGCACCGCACCGCACCGCACCGGCACCGGTGCCTTTTGGAAAAAATGGCACCGGCACCGAAGGGCACCGGCGGGTTGCCGGTGCTAGCACCGAAAGGCACCGCACCGGGCTGGAATTTCTGAAGTAAATATCGGGCAGTTTCTCAGCGGTCTCACCTCTGGAAGTGCATATTTCCATGAATTTTCAACCGATTTTGATGGTTGAGCACTTAAAATGATCAGAATGATGTGGCAATCAATTTTATGAAGCAATTACAATGATTACAAATGAAAGATAAAATATTTAATACACTACATTGCCCATAGCCACTATTGTCTACTGATCGGAGTCTTTACTGTACAGAGAACGGAACTATCTCTATCATAAACTAACAACAAATTTTGAACAAAAAAGTAAAACAAATATTAAATATAAAAATGATTTAAAATTCACCAAAATTTTAGATTCACTCATCAGATCATTTATCGGGAATAATGGATTTCACAGTAGGTATATTTATTTGATGGGATATTTACAAAATAAGCCAAAAAACAATTGGGTAATTGTGGCTGTACACGCTAGTTTACCAACACGGCACGTCGATCAAAAATGTAAACTGAAACGCGACGCGTCGCGCGTCGGTTTACATTTTTGATCGACGTGTGTACTTTAGTTTACGTTGGTGTTTCACTTTCTGGGGTTAGTGGTTTCGGCAAGTCACAAAAGTGCGACGCGTCGCACGATTACACACGAATGTGACACAGCTGGGTAAACTGGAAGTGACGATTATGCGACGCGTCGCATTCGTCGCGCGACGCGTCGTATGCGACTCGCGACGCGTCGTACAGCCAAAAATAAGGAAGGATTTATTCCCCGAGACTTATCAGGTGAGCAGTAAACTAATTTTTTTTGACTTTTCAAATTCCCTAACGTATCTTTGTTGCGAAACGTAGACAATTTAGACGTGACAATTACGTTTGTGTGTGTCTGCTAACATTTGTTCTTTATCGTGACTGTTGATATTTCGTTTTTTATCGTGACTGTTAATAATTTGTTTTTGTTACTTTTTACTTCAATTTACAAATTGAAATCTACCTAACAGATTTATTGCGTGATTTCATCATGTTGTTACGGATAGAAAAATTAAAAATTACATGGACACGTGATTTGTATGGAAGTTCGACAAAAAGAAATGCAAGTGCGACAAAATAAAATCCAAACTTTGTACTCGCAAATTTTCAATGTATATCTAAAACTGTAAAAAAAGAAATCATTCTCCTTCTTGCTTCGACAAAAAGAAAGGAAGTGCGACAAAAAAAAATCCAAACTTTGTACTCGCCAATTTTCAATTTTAATCTAAAACTGTAAAAAGAAATCATTCTCCTTCTCGCTGTAACAAAAACTAAGAAAAAACAAAAACAAGACTATATTGCTGTTGACAAGAGTTACACTTTTGAGCAAAATTTAAAACTTGTTTACCTATCTCAGAATGCGAAATTTGACAATTGTATACGGAAGAAACTTAAAAAGTACATAACGTTTTCACTTTGAAATGTGATAATTTGCGAATGATGGAAATGCTACAAAAAAGGAACTGTATGAAAACGTAAAATGATAAGAAACTGCATTAAAACGTATTCACTACTTTCAGCACTTTCACATGACTGAAGCCTTCTGTGCATGTAAACCCAGTGTGCATGTGGACCATAATTTTAACTCAAATTCGACAATTTCCATAACTTTTTATATATTTTCACCTTTGAAACGACTAGTCCATGTGTTTTATTTTTTAGAACTATCAATTGCTCCAGAGGAGTCTACCCAATCCCCTGGAAAGTCAACATGTAGAATACCGCTGACATGCACATGGGGTAAACATGCACAGAGGCACACGCCCCTTTCACATTACCAAAAAAAACAACATTTCAATCATCAAAATCCTCCAGTTCCTCATAGTAGTCTTCATTGATCGCCTGAGAATGTGTGCAATTTCAGTATACCGTTCTATTTGTTAAAAAGAAGTAAACAGTTTACATCTATGAACATCTGTAATGGTAAACTTATAGAAAAGTTTCCAACTGTTTCCCAGATATATATATATGCACACTGGGGAACTGTACATATCAATTACTGTAGAAATACTAAAGTCTAGTAGACACTGCACATAGAAACATGTACAACACCGAAAACCACAATTGAACCCAAGACGTACCGCCAGTCGTTTTGCGTAGCCCTCCTCATCCAAAGGGCAATTGCGCGGCGTCGTACCGGCGCGCGATTGGCGGATCGGCTGTGGCACGGTACGGCGCTGTTCACTGGTCGGCGGCGGTTCGCTTGTCTGCACATTTTCATACTGTAAACATAGATTACAGTACGAAGCAAAATATCGAAGCAATTTTCTATCCTAACCGTTTTGGTCCTGGCAGCCGCTTGCTCGCTCTTCTTTGCACTTTTGCGCGCGCTGGCCGGGGAACTGGCAGCAGTCTGATTCTGAGTTTATATTATCATTTTATAATGGCAACAAAGTTGTACAACAGAAGCACTGCAGACAGAAACTTACTGTCAGGCGGTACCGCTTCGCAGCACATTCTGTGTCCGGTACAGGCTGGCCAGTGCGTTTCTGGGCACTTTGCAACAGCACGACGCCATCGTCGTTCTCGCAGTCCATTTCAGCGGGCTGTAAAAAAGCGGATAGAATTTACTTGCTTCTTAACACTGAATTATAAGTAGGAAAAAAAACAGAAACTGTCAGTCACCTCGGCATACTGCAGCTGTTGATGCTGCCGCTGCGGCGCCTGCGATGCCACAAACGAGTACGTGATGCCGTCTTCAGTGGCATCCACCTGGTGGCACGACTGCAAATATACATGAGAAATTTCAATTTGCATATGGTATTGCACATGAAGAAGTAATGAAATGTCTTACTAACGTTAATGTTTTGCAGGGCTTGCTGCAAGTGCTGCACTTCAAAGCGGGTCGCCTGAAGCTTGGCAGCCAGGGCAACCTCGGAAGCCTGCCTTTGCATCAAGTGTGCGGCGATGGTCATCGCTGTGTTCACATTCACCGGTGACGTGTACCGCAAACTCGGTGCTTGCACGTTCTGTTGCGGAGTGGGCAATTTCTGCACGGTGGGCAATTTGCCCTTTTCCGTCGGCACGGATTTCTTGGCTTTTTTCATAGACCCGGCAAGTTGGTCCAGTTGTTGCGTCGGCTGTAAGTACGATATGTCACTTTATCATAATCATAAAGAAATGCACTACTACAAATAAGTACCACTGTGCACACTGATTTACCGAAATATGTATAAGAATGTGTAAATTGGATTTCATCAAAAGTGACAAGAAGTAAATCTTTTAAATTACACATTTTCAATTTACCAAAATATGCATCTTAAGTAGTTTGTTGACACAAAAGAAAGAGTGCAATCCTCACAATTTGAGCCAGGTATTGTACCAGACTGTCATCTTGGTCCGGTTCGGCAACTTTCGCCTCCTGCTGCGGAAACGCAAAGTTGCCCGGGTTTGTTTTCTGATGTAAGTAACATTAGTAGTTAGTACAGGGTTGTTAGTTACATGCTGTTTACGTACATCATGAAACACCACCGTTATACTCACCTGCACCGGCGTGACGTTGTAGTCCATTTCCGCGTTCTTTTGCGGCGCGGCGAGGGGCGACACAATGAGCCCGCTGGTCCTGCGGCGGCGGCGTTCGAGCAGCGCACTGCCAGACGGATTGGCAGGCGGAGCCGCAACGATCGGCAAACTGGTCGTTCCAGTATTGGCGGATTCCTACGAAAAGTTAACATCATTTACGAAACGTTTCAAGTAAATTACTTTTTCCTACTTTTAAGTGGTGACGTTGAGATACGTTCAAGGCAACAGTCCCGAAAACACACACACTCCATTCTCAAAATGTTTATCAATCAAATAACCTGGTTCATGATGAAGTCCTCGATCATGTCACAGAACTTGTTCAGATCGGCCTTCAGCAGCGTGTTGATGACGCTGATTTCCTGCTGCACCACGCCGATGAACCGTATGTTCTTGATGAAGGAGCAAATGCAGGGCAGTTTGCTGCGCTTCACGCTGTCCGCATTCACGCTTGTGCTCTGCAAATTAGCACATTTGAAAGATATGGTAGAATTGACTGAATACATGACAATAAAGAATAGTTTACCGATTGGGTGCACTGCGACAGCATGCTTTCCATACTTTGTCGCATTGCACGGATCGCTGCAACGTCCATCTTGTCGATAATGGGCGCGCACTGTTTCAGCACGCTGTGAAACTGGGGGTTCGTCAACGGCTCGTGCTCGCGGCATGTCTGGCGGTGGTTACGGCAATTTAAAAAAGTGTATATTAAAAACGGGAAATAAAACTAAAATGGTCAAAACGTAACACTTAACAAAAACAATTTACTATTACACTTTAACGTTAACACAAAGTACATTTTTCTTCACTCCTTACAATTTTCCTGTTACATTCATGCAACTCGCACCTGGTTGTTGTCCTGCGCCATGATGGGCGCGTTGTCCTGCGCCATGATGGGCGCGTTGTCCTGCGCCATGATGGGCGCGTTGTCCTGCGCCATGTCGGGCGCCTCGTGAAAGTTCTCCGGCGGTGGGCTATCGACCGTTTTCACCGTCCCTGGCGCGGGGGGAACGGCACTCGCAGCCTGTTTCACTCGGTAATCCACGAGTTGCACCGCCATACTTTGCGGCTCAAATTTCTCCGGCGTGAACGTGGTTTTTACCAATTTGCCGAGCATGATGTAGAAGTTTCCCTGGCACACGTTGTGCCAGTAAACTTGCATTGCCCGGCGCCAATCGGTCACTGTAAAAGTGCACAACCACTGCTACAAACGTACAAACATAAAAACAACATTAAATGATACATTTCAGTAAACCAACATCTACTGGCCTTTCCGTCTTTGAACACAATCATGGGCATGGTGGAGAACTGGATCATTTCTTCCGCCAGTTGCATAGCCTGGGCCTCCGATTGCCGCATTTGGTGCACCAGGGTAAAAACGATGTCCGCCTTCAAGTCGGTTCGCACCTTGTCCAACTCGATTTTCCACGCGTAGTGCCCCAGCTCGCGCCGGCTGATCTGAATAAACGTGTTGAAAAGGTTAGTACTGTTCCCCAAACTGTGATAATTCACTGACGCAAGGCTTATCTGAATCAACCTGGGGCAGTTCTCCTGGCTCCACTTTCGGAATGGCGGCTTTTTGTTCAGCGGTGCGGCCCTGACTGCGCAGGCGTTCCACGATGTCGGGAAACACTGAGTAGTTGTACCATTTTTGCGTAATGCAAATGCGAAGTTTACATCTACATGGCCCGGAAAGGGTAAACTCACCGGACTCGTCTGCATAGTAGTCCATGTGCTTCAGAGTCGCGAAATTGAGCTCCATGATCTTCTTGTAGTAGTGCGCCCCGAGGTCCTCGTTTGACACGCCGCTCAGATGGCCGCCGTAAAGTATGCGCGCTTGGGTCAACGCTCTCTGAAAGGACAGTGAAACAGTGTTACGTGTACGGTGTAAAACAAAGTTGCTTACTTGAAACTGAAAGTAAAAGATTGTTTTCACTTGCTGTAAAACGGAAACTGAAAGCTATTTGCACTTGCACAAAAACAAATACTGCGAAATGATTTGCACTTGCCAGAAAAGGGAAACAGATACATTTCCCGCACTTGCCGTAAAACGGCATACAGAAATTTGACACAGCAGTACTCGTCAACTGTAAACTGAGAAGTCTAAAACATGGTTAACCTTGAACTGCCGCTTTTTCGTGTCCCACATCGACTGCAACATGCCGCGGCGGGCCACCAGAGCGTTCTGGTTTGTTTTGGCGGACTCGTTCGCCACCTCGCGGGTCAACCACATCTTGTTGTCGGGGTAGTTGTCGTACGGGGGCTCGAAGTAGCTCTCCCTCGTGAAGTTGTTCCACAACCTGTTCACCGCCGGGTGATCGGACCGCTGAAAAAAGAAATGAAAGAATGGTTACAGAAAGGAATCTTTAACTCTCAAATGAAAGTAAGCGGTAAACTGCAACTAACGTTCGTTTGCCTTTCCGGGTGATGCAGGTCGTACTTGGTGCACTCCTTCATGCTCCAGCACCTGTGAGTAATGTACGTGTTCACAACGTCCATTTACTTGTGTGATAAAAAAATACAAACAGAAACAAACAGCGGGTATTTCTGGAACAGCTCGTGGAACTTCTCCCAGAATTCTTCCGATTTCTCGGCCGGAATCAGCACGCTCGGCCGGCCTCCGACGCCGACGCGGCTCACATCGCCGGTAATCTGAGGTCACTCACACACCGTCTTAACTGTCCAGTATACTGTTTCCAGCCATGCACGTTTGTAAATATCCTGTTAAATACAGGTAGCCTTCCGGCTAACCGTTTTATCATGATATTGTACGAATTGCAAGGCAAGCAACAGTTTACATTTACTTGCAGACGGTGTGTGACTGTCACCGGTTTTTTCGGTTTTTTCCCGGCCACTTTCAGCTTGCTCGGGCGCTTTTCAGTCTTTGACTGGGCCACTGCCAGCGACTGCTCATCGTCATCGGATGGCGTTTGCGACCCGTCGTTGGGCCCGCGGCCGCGCGGCCCCAACGGATTCATTTCCTGAGTTACGGGAGGTATGTGAGATTGTCACGTAACTGAAAATGTATGGGAAAGTCACAATTATGCACGATCCGGAACTATCCAAACCGAAGGGGTCCGAATCGTAAGCTACCTCTTGTTCATCATCCTCCTGGGTGAAGTCCTCCACCCAGTCCTTGTCCTTCTGTGGATCGTCCTCGTCCACTTGGCCATCCTGAAGCTGTTTCAGTTGCTTCGTGGCATTCACGCGAGAGCGGCGCACGCTGCTGTTGCTGCGGCGGATGACTGGCACTTGCTGTATACAAGAAAGTGCTACTGTAAATGCAAACTCTTCTTTTGAAAATGCCAAAAACGGTCATTTAAACGTACCACTTTAGCGACCTGTGCAGCCAGCGCCCTCGTTTGCTCCTCCAGTCTCTTGGCATTTTCCTTCCTCCGCCTTTCCATTTCCACGTCCACTGCGCTCGGTGGCGACTTGGCGGTCTGACTGTACCGCGGCGTGATGAAGTCGTCATCATCGTCCTGCAGTTTACAACGCTAAGTTTACTGTTTCATGTAAAGAGAACTTAAAAAGAAGTTTACTACATCTGCGCATGCACATGGTAAACTGCAAACTTTGTGCTTGTAGGCATTCATAAATGTGTTTGGAACGGATTGCAGTTTACTTGAATGAGTTATGCCCCAGTAATTGCGTTTGACATATACATTATTTTGGTGAACTGACATGCATTCAAAGCTGATTTATGACGTTTCCAGCACACAGTTTGCAGTTCAGCGTGTGTACCCAAGTTAAATTAACCTCCCAGTCATCCCACTTCACCTTGGCGCGCACATTTTCTTTTTTCACGCGTTCTTCGTGCAGGCTCCTTTTGCTTTTGGACGCCTTGCTCTTCAGCGCCACGTGTCGCTCGTACTCGAGCTTTGCCTGAGAGATATTTCAAAGTAGTGTTTTGCAGTGACAATTACACAGTGTTTTAAAACACAGTGTGTTTCAAATTCATGTATACAGCAAGACTTGCTGGTGGATTTTAGAACGGTACAAATCGTGGAATGTGTCTATATAGTTACTGCTTGAAACATGATAGATGTGGGTTCAAGTCCCTATCCCGATCCCCATTCGTATGCCGATCCCGATCCCGATCCCCATTCGTATGCCGATCCCGATCCCCATCCCGATCCCCATCCCGATAAGTAAATTCCCTTTGAACCATTTTGAAAATAACACACTGTTTTTAACACAGTGTGTTCCAAATAACGGGAAGCTTGCAGTGTGGGCCTACACACGAATCGCTTGAATCTCCATTTGTATTGTAGAAATAGTGGAATGTGTGTATATAATGTGTGCTTGAAACATGAAAGAAGCGGGTTCAAGCAAATCACGTTTACTGTGAGGAACGTGATTCCCATCCCGATTCCCATGCCCATCCCGATCCCAATCCCGATCCCAATCCCGAAAACTCAATCCCCTTTGAATTCTACTGACAATGACACACTGTTTAAGTACAGTGCGTTTCAAATAAATTTTCGCTGTAATATTTTCATGTAAATACACTAATATTTGCACAATTTGTTTTGCTGTATGGAAGAAATCGTGCAAGGTGTCTACAGTGTGTGCTTGAAACATGAAAGATTTGGGTTCAAGTCCCTATCCCAATCCCCATCCCAATCCCCATCCCGATCCCAATCCCCATCCCGATCCCCATCCCGATCCCAATCCCCATCCCGATCCCGATCCCCATCCGTATGCCGATTCCCATGCCCATCCCGATCCCAATCCCGATCCCGATCCCGAAAACTCAATCCCCTTTGAATCCTACTGACAATGACACACTGTTTAACTACAGTGCGTTTCAAATAAATTTTCGCTGTAATATTTTCATGTAAATACACGAATATTTCCAGATTTATAGTGTTTTGCTGTATGGAAGAAATCGTGCAAGGTTTCTACAGTGTGTGCTTGAAACATGAAAGATTTGGGTTCAAGCAAAAAATGTCCGAAACATTTCAACGTGAGAATGACACACGGTTGTTAAAAACCGCGTGTTTCAAATAATGAAGGTAACACAACCTGTCAACTGCACACAGGTATTTTTAGCATGACATTCATGTGTACAGTGCGTGCTTGAAACATGAATGATGTGGGTTCAAGCAAAAAATGTCCAAAATTTAAATGTCCAAAAGTCAAACGTCACCTTCTCAGTCAGCGTCAGATCATACTCCGATGGCGGGCGGGCAGTCTGAAAAAAGTTTAAGTCGGAAGTGCGCACACGTCTAACGTGTCATACAACAGAATAAAAGCAGTATGCCGAGCCTAACTGAACAACTTAATTCACTGGCAGTTGGGAACAAGAGCGTCATGTCGCAGCAAGGGCAGCAATCCAGCGGGCCTTACGCTGCGCAACAGTCGCAGTCCGATTTCAGTCGCACTTTCTCACATGGCATGTTCCAGTTTCCCGCCACAACGAACACCTCAGCCTACCCCTTTCCACCACCGCCCCCAAACAGGTGCTTGTGTACACATTTCAGTATCGTTTCTCTAAAGCTACCTGCCTATCAAGAACCAATTAAAATTTAAACAGCACATTCTAATAAAGAATGTGCTCCAAATAGTGACGTATGATCGTTTTGGACAAGGATTTACGCAACAACATTCTGCTTGAGACTGCCACCAAACACTAAAAATGCATGCCATGATAATTTTCCCTGAAACATGACATTAGCGGGTTTCACTTTTCACACTGCTAAATGCTTTTTGTGATTGCAGGTGCAGCAAACAGTTCTTATGTGATAAGGTTTGTGTATGAGAAAATGTAACAGTGTGTACACAAGCACAGTTTTCGTTTTCCGGTACCCGGTGCGTCTACACCCAATCAAACAACACAAGTGCAAAGCGGAACTTCAGTGTCCACAGCGGAAGGCATGAGTATTGACAGGAGTGAGGAGGATGCAGGCCCCAGAATGACAGCATTTCAAGCTGTTAGTTTACAGTGCGGTAAAAACTAACCATGTTGACAAAAATTTGTCAAAGTTGATCACGTGTTATTCTTCAAGAAATACGGTTTTTTTCCATTTCTTTCAAAATGCAGATGGATGAGCTCATCAACTTCACGAAAACCACCGAGAACAACATCGTACACGTGAACACGCAAGTGCAGAAACTGGTGAACACAGTGAACCAGTTTACGGGCAAGATGCATATGGCCAGTAAAGCTACGGAGGTTCTGTTGGAACACACTAAGTTGCTCGAAAAGAAAGAGAAGGCTTATGAGCGCATGGTGACAGAGCTCGTTCCGCGTGACCTGCAGCGTACCCATCCTGTCAATCGCTACATGTGAAACACTGAACCAACTGATTCCCCCCTTTTATACAGAGAACTGTGATGTTCAGAAAGTACTGCTTAAAAGTGAACTGTTCTTGTAATAAATGTCTCGGAAAGCGCAACAGAACTGCAAACTCACTTTACTATTGTCAAAATTCAAATTTCGCTTCACGTCGGACGCTGTGGGCGTGGCTGTGTCAGCGGGTTTGCCCGGCAGTGCGGTCCGGACAGGCTCGGCGGGCTTGGCGGGCTCGGCGGGCATGTCGGGCTCGGCATTCTCGGGTGGGTTCTGCTTATCCGCCCACCACGGAACACGCTCGTTTGCACCCTGAAAAAATGAGAAATGTTGAAAGAATTTTGCATTAGAAAAAGCTGTAAAGTAGCGCATGCACACGCTAGTTTACTGCCACATGTAGGTAAACTGATAAAGCAGCTTTGAACGCATTTCAGTTCACTGAAATGGTTTATTCATTGACTGCAGTTGCCAGAGACATCACTGTATGAAACGCAAATGCGTTATAAGTTGAGGTATCAGTTTACAAAAATGTTGCGGTAAAGTAGTGTGTGCATGACCATTAGTACAACAGAAGCTGGATTACAGGGAAGCTAACTAACACCAAAGAATGACACCGAAAATGAGGGAAAAAAGGTATAGATGGTGCATGTACTTCAGCGATGTACATGCTTAATAATTAGTTGAAATCAGAATCCACCTTCCTTTCACCAAAACCGGGAAAGTGCACAGTTAATAGTCCTAGAAGCTACAAAAAACTTTAAATGGTAAGTGCCACTTACAGTTAAACTTACACTGTCGAACGGCCTACCTGCCATTCAGAAAGTTATTCGAAAAAAGTTAACAGTGAAATGGTAAACAGTGTCGGGCTAACGATATCCATCAGGCGACGCGGAAGCGAATTTGTGCGGTGGTAAATTGGAAAGGGTGCAAACGGGCCCGGTGTCCTCGTCGTGTGCCGAATCCAACCGTCGTCACCGGGACCCGAGTGAACCCAGCCCTGGCCCTCGTCCAAAACATCTGCAGAAAAGAGCACGTTACAATGAATGTTTCGTTTCCATGTTAAACTGACAGTTAGAAAAGAGTACCGTCTTTGTACATGGCCGGCAACGGGGTAGTGCACGTGGGCACGAACAACTTTTCCCGGATTTCTTGCAGGGTCTGCGAAATAGGAGAAACATTTTGATAAAATGTTTTGCAAAAGGAACTTAGCCGTGTATAATTTTGTAAATACAAAATTATAAAATCAGAGCAGTTGAAGCCAGTTTCGATTCAGCCAATGTAATTCTCACTTTGTAAGAAACAATTAAAATTTTAAGACAGTGAAAAAGTGGGCATTTTGATCGCTGAAAAATATATATATGGCACACACTGAGACATTTTTGATTCCAAGAATATACACCTTTCTAAGAACCAATTAAAATTGTCAGCCAGTGAAACAGTGAGAAATTTGATGGCTGAAAAATATATATATGGAACAGACAGAGACATTTTCGATTCCATCAATCTACACCTTTCTAAGAACCAATTAAAATTGTCAGCCAGTGAAACAGTGAGAATTTTGATGGCTGAAAAATATATATATGGCACACACTGAGACATTTTTGATCCCAACTTCTGATGCATGAGGTGAACAATTTTCAAAAGAGAAATATGGGAAAAAGTGATTTTACAGAAGGATTTTGGTATAACAAAAATTTACATATGGAACCCACTTAGACATTTCTTGATTCCAAACATACCTGCAGAATGTGCACAATTTTCAAAACAGAAACATGGTGAAATTTTATTTCACATGAAAGATTTTGGTTATACACAAATATAAATATGGAAGCCACTTAGACACTTTCGATTCCAACGGAATATGCAGAAGGTGAAAAATTTTCAAAAGAGAAACATGTGAAAAATGGATCTCACATGAAACATTTTGGTTGAACAAAACTATATATGGAACCCTGTCAGACACTTTTTGATTTCATACATATACGCAGAGTTTGCCAAAACTTAGAAACGGAATTATGGGAAAAAGTCATTTTACATGACCGATTTTTGGTATAACAAAAATATAAATATGAGCCCATTTCCCTACTTTTTTGATTAGTATACGTCTCCATATTTCACCAAAAAACAATCGTACTGAACTAACTTCGGCGGTGATTGTGCCCTTCACCTTCTGCACGCCACTGCTTTTCGGTTGCCGGTCAGTGCGCTCTTCTGGCACGATCGGATCGCCATACTGAAATACGTAAGAGTACATGTATTGAAGAATTTACCAAACTGAACATTCTTATATTGAAACTTCCGCATACTTAAAATTTACATTTAACGAAAAAAAAGTGCAAAAAGGATGAAAGTAAAGAAGTAAACTTACTTCATTCAGAGGGGCAGTTCTGTACTCGCACGTCCTGTTGTGCTCCTCCCTCAAGCGCTTCTTTTCCGCAATCTTCCCGGGGCTGTCCGGCGGAATTGGTAGGCCAGCCTCCATCGCCAAGCGCTCTTCCTCATCCTGCAACACATTCAGAAACGTCTAAAACATGTCTCAAGAACACTGAAAGAATTCTTACTGAAAGTAAACTAACGTAAATACCGTGACACCGTGGCTTGTCACAAACGAAGAGCGCAAACTTTCGCTTTGGCTTCTCGGCTGCGGCAGTGTCTTGGCCAACTGTCGGCGTCGGGGGCTTGGCCTTCTCGGCTGTGGCAGTGTCTTGGCAAACTGTCGGCGTCGGGGACCGTGAACCCCCAACAACGACAGTTTTCACGGGCAATTCCTTGGCGGGCGGTACGACGGGCGCGGGCGCGGGCGCGGGCGCGGGCGCGGGCGCGGGCGCGGGCGCGGAAGCCGTTGTGCTTGCAGCGGGTGCAACCACTGCGGACGGCACAAGGGGACCACCGTACACGTTCGTGGC
The DNA here is from genome assembly GCA_964036195.1 of Sphaerolaimus hirsutus. NCBI lineage: Eukaryota > Metazoa > Nematoda > Chromadorea > Monhysterida > Sphaerolaimidae > Sphaerolaimus > Sphaerolaimus hirsutus. The sequence continues at coordinate 18,328,222 of OZ038459.1, forward strand.
TGCCTCACGTGCCTGCCGTTGCAGCTCCTGCTGCAAAGTGACAGTGTGTGTGTGATCAAACTATCAGTTTACATCTACATTTTACATAATGGGTAAAAGGTGCTACAGTATGTCTGTCACAGTGTGCAAAGTTACACTGTCATGGCAACATCAGTTTACATCTACTTTTTACATAAGTGGTGAAAACAGCAACAGTAGTTCACATTGCGCAAACTTTCATGAAAGTGTACAGTGAGGTAATGCCTGAAAGAGAACGTATTCAAATAAAGAAAAAATGACTAACCATTTTTTTCTCTTTCAATTGCAGCCTCTTCTTGTCTCTGCGCCGCTTCGCCCCGATTCTGTCATTTTCCAACTTTCTCAGCCTTCTTTGCTCCTCCATCGACAATTTCTGCTGGCGCGCTCTTTCCTCCTCGCGCGCTTTTTCCTGCTCCTCCAAACGGTCACCGTCAGCCGGGACTTCCGGCTCAGCCGGAGAGTCCTGACTCGCGAACAAATCCTGAAAAGGAACATTGTGTACACTTTTGACACGGTGGAAAGAGAATTCCGCATAGTTGAAACAAATGAAATGTGAGTTTACAAAAAAGCACAGAAGTTTGCTAAATTAGAGCTCAATTTAGACAAATTTCAAATAAAGAATAAACTGTGTGTGTAGAAAAAGTTCAGAAACCCGTACAAATATAAGTAGCAAACCTGCGACAAAACCCTGCCAAACGAATGTGCGAGGTGATCGTCGGGGACAAGCACGCGCTGCGGCTCGGAAATGTCGCGCTGAGAACTCTGCGCGGCCTGCCCTCTGGTGCGCATAATTGTGCCTCGGCCGCGCACGGGCGGTCCAGTCGGAACGGTCTGAAGTGGGGCAAACGATTTGTAAACATTGGTTGGCTTATCTTGGATTGTAAATATCGCGTTGGCTTGTAAACATTCGCAAATTGTAGATAAATTGGCAGATGTCCAAAAGACACTTGTACTCAAAAAAAAATGATAAGTAGAAAATGCATGAAAAGAAATAGTAAGATAACCAAAGAAATCGGATGAGTAACCTGTTGTGGGGGCTGGCTCTCAGTTTTCTGCTTTGGCGGCCGTCCACGTTTGTTTCCATTTTTGCCTTTGCCGCCATCCGAAGTCGTTTCCGCGGTCGCGGAAACGTTTTGCGATCGGCCGCGCGCCATACCGCTCAAAGTTCGGACCATTTTCGACGCGAAATCAATCGAACGGTCTATTTTTCACTTTTCCACAAAATTTTCGCTTTTTATTTCTTATCTGTGAAAGATATGGATTTGTGACAAAAAAAGTGACACGTCGTGATACAATTTTATGTTATTCATGGTTACTTTTTTTAATCACATGTTTCATTTCTGGCTACATGCCAGAAATGTCTGGCATATGGCCAGAAATCTGAAATATCGATTGACAAAAACTGTCCCCAAAAAAACGTTTCAAAATGGCGCACGATGAATCCATTTTGGGACAAATGCAAAGAATGAACGAAGCGCTAGAGCGGAATTTGGATGGAACTGCGCCACTAACGCACAATCAGAAGAGACAAATATTAGCCGCTTTTTTGGCAGTCGGGAACACGTTGTTTTCGTATGATGTGGACAACGACGACGAAGAACAAGAGCAGGAACAGCAGAATGCCGCGCAAGAACAGGGTGATCAGGGCAGGAAAAAGTACATGACACCGTATTTACTAGAAAGGGCGCGCTCCAGGGGCAATTACTGGCGAGCTGTTATTGCCTGCAAGAACACCGATCCAGCATGGTTTTACAAACTGTGCAGGGTTCGTTGTTTCACAATTTCTGTTATTTACGTAAAATATACAGACGTATATAACATCACTTACTGTGTTGTGACATTTTCATGTTATTGTTTACAACAACATCGCAATTGAACAGTAAACTGATATGTATGAATGAACTCAGTTTACCGATAACGTTCACAATGATTACAAATTAATTACAGCTGTGGCCAACTGAATTCGAACAGCTGCACGCGATGCTTACAGCTGTCGACCCTGAAACTGGTGAACAATACCTGAGAACACGAGATGAAAGAAGACACATCGCTGTAGTGACAACCGAAATGCGACTGTTTTACTTTCTGTATACATGCGCAAACGGCCGGGAAGTTGAAGATTGTGCCGGCCAGTCACAGGTGATACCATTTTTCATGCTTTTAGATTGCTTTATAGTTCATTGTATTTTGGAAAAAAATTTACAGATTTCCGGCGCTACGATTAGAACGATTATTGACGAAGTGTCCACCGGAATAGTGAAAGTTTTGAAGGACCACTTGAAACCTATGGGGAGTGATTTAGGGCAAATGAAAGATTTCGCGCAGCAATACTGGAAACTGTGGCAGATGCCGAACTGTGTGGGGAGTCTGGATGGCAAACACATCCGTATTCGCAAACCCGCTGGTAAGTACATATCTTTTTACGCATTCTACTTTTGCCCTCATGTGTGTTGTTTCCAGTAAACATAAACATGGTGAGTCGTATGCAACGTCACGGTAAACTAAGCGTCGCATTTGCGACGCTTGCGACGCGTGCGTCGCCTTCAATCAGAAATAGTTGCCAGTTTACCAAGGTTGCAATTTTTTTTGTGAAAACGTCGCTTTTCGTCGCATTTTGCGTCGCAAACGTCGCAAAATCGTCGCTTTTGCTTGAGTTTAACCGCAACCCCCACCGATTTGAAAGTAACTTCATTTGGGTCATGGGAATGTTGTGCAAATGATTTTTGGATGTACTTGTAGAGAAAAAAATTGCGCTTCTTCTGACGTACCTGGCTTCTCATAAAAGTGATCCAAAAAAAAGTTATGATTTTTTTTTAAAAAGGGCCAAATTGCGCGACGAAATGGCGACGGTCTGGCGACTGTAGAAAAATGACTAAATTCACAGTGATGGGAAACTGTGCAGTGAGGTGGAAATGTTTACAGTTACAAAAGTAAATGAAAAACGCCTTGCAGAGGGTGGAACGAGATACTGGTGCTACAAGGGCTTCTCGTCGATTATACTGTTCATCAGCGCCAGCGCAGATTTGAAAATTCAGTACGTGGACATCGGTATGCCGGGGTCACAAGCAGATGGTGCTGTGCTGATCACGTCTGATTTCGGGCAGGATTTGATGTGAGTTTACATCCTTTTTGACATGTTCCAATGAGGTGCTATACATTTACACATGATAAAAGTGATACATTTACACAGACATGGCAGAATGCTTATGGCGCCACCGTGCTTGCTGCCCGGTGCAGATGCCAACGAACCTGCAAATACCATTCCGAGTTATTTTGTGGGTGATCAAGCGTTCGCGTTGCGCAAGTGGTGTATGGTGCCATATGCGCTGCATGCAGATGACAGCCAGCGACACTTCAACTATCGGTGTGTTTGAATATTGTGAAAGAAGCGTTGTTTGGTAAAACTGAAATCTAAATTTGACTGCAACTACTGCAGCCTATCCCGAGCTAGGCGCACTGTCGAATGTGTCTTTGGTATTTTGGCTGGCAGATGGCGCATACTGATGACCTGTATTGCGATGGAACCGCCACGCGTACAAAGACTGGTTATGGCCTGTTGCCACCTGCACAATTGGCTGCGTGATATCCGCGGGGAAAGTGCTGCCAACCAATTTGATGAAAATGGCGATGAAAAACCACAAGATGACCCGAACGACACTGTTGAGCGAAATGTAAGTTTACCTTGCATATTCACTGTTACAATTCAACATCACATAAATTCATTCCCATACACAGCTGCAGTGGCGACCAGTGTACGACAACATGGATACGATCGATAACGTGCCAATCCGAAGGGACGTTGACGAAAGAGATGCGCGCCCCATCAGGGATGCAATCAAGGAGTGGATGATGACGGACGCCGGTCGTGTTCCGTGGGTGAATCCCGCTGACTGCTGAATTTGCAACTACGTTGAATATAAAAATCAAACTGAAATATTTCCGTTGCAGTGGCAGTTAGCATTAAAGTGGCACTGGAATGGTAAACTGATGTAACAAATACAAAAAATTCATTTTCATGCTATCTGCTACAGCTACACTTCATTTTTCGATTGCAACCGGTTATAATGGTTGTTATGTAGTACACTGTCGTTGAATGGACAATTTTCATTCACTATTCGATTGTTGGCTGATTTTTTCTTTTTTAATTGTGATTAAATCATAATTCGCAAAGTCTTTCGTTTCACGCCGCGAAAAATTGTGTGATGTGTGCAGCTAATGTTACTCTTTCATGTGTGATTTTTTTTTCCGGATTCGGGCTTTCCGTTCACGTGCTAGTGATTTATTTGCGTTTAATTGAAATAAAATCATAAAAAATCGAAAGTTTATATTTCATGTCCGCTGTGTACACCAATCGATAGCGCAAAGAAAACTGATAATTTAGAACGTTTCAATAAACGAAAAAACGTAACAGGTGATTTTATAAAAATTTATTTCCACAAAAAAATGATAAATTCAATAAAAAATCCAATGTTGCACTTAAAAATTTTTTAAAAATTTTGAAAACATCTACACAACGTACTGTACACGATGACGCAAAAAAATTGCATAAACAATGCTCCGTTCTTCCACAATTAAAGAAATTAGAAATTAATGTTTACAGCGTAAATTCACATCACAGGCAAACTTGAAAAAAATAAAGATGGCGGCCTAAACTCTGCCCACTTTTACTATGCGTGAATTTAGCCGGTAAACTAAAAAATGGAGTTTACCGCCAGTAAACTGAAAACGCCAGTAAACTAGTGTGCGTGGGGCCATTATATTAACACAGCAAACTGCATCACAAGGAAACCATTTCACCAAACCTTTGCATGGCAGCATGGCTCAAAAATTTGGCTGTTTATTTTAAAATACCAACCTTTTAAAAATGTAAAAAGCAAGCCACCCCTAGTCGCAAGTATGACCTGAAGTGTTTGCTTAATAATTGTTCACCTTATATAATTTGATTCATCCTGTTTTTATTCCATTACCTCATTTCAACGGTTGTGAGCCTCATTTAAAAAGATTATCAACCATGTTTGTGTCCAAATGGAAATATAATATGCCCCGCTGTACTAAAACATAGAAATAGGGAAAATATCAAAATATCAATATCAAATATCAAGGATTGATATCGAATATCAACTTTCAGACCAAAATATCGAATATCGATATCGAAATATCATATCGTCCCAACCCAACCCTAGTTGAAATCGTTCGTTGGTTTTGCACTTGTTTTTTTCATTGTTTGTCTACTATTGGTGTTATATTTTTTTGTCTGGCTTGGATGTCAAAATGGAAAATGGAAACGGTATACCTATCCCATAAATCAAAAATTGGGAAGATGAAATGCTGGAAAACAGATCTCAGAGAGCAAAATTGTTTCAAAAACAGGAGAAATCAACAGAAATTTATATAAATGGCTTAAAATATATCTATGAATTTGCAAATTTGGCATTAGGTAACAACAACAAAGAGTAACAAATATGCTCAATTTCTTGAATAGAATTTTTCGATTTCTGAATCACTGTGTGGCATGTGAGATGTTTCTGGTAGAAATAAGTAGGTGAATATGAGTAGCACCAGGACACAAAAACCGTAGATCAAATAGACACCTGTAAAATGTAAAATATTGTGTTTAGTCAGTTGTTTGAATGAATGAAATATTTTTCAAACTTAACATAAATGTAAAGATCTTACCGTATTACCTCCAATATAGGGCATACCTTATATTGATCTCGTCATCTATTTTCAGCGTTTTGAGCTATTGAGCTATTGTTAACTGTTGGTTGAACATTAGCAAAATCTGGTGAAAAGAATAGTGTGCATCCTCTAATAAAAACTCTCTAATTGTAAAGGTGCAGAAAAAAGGTATACCTACAATTGAAGGTAATAAAGGAGATTCCTATTGAAAGTACTCATTTAATTTCACCCACCGCCAGTTCCTAAGATGTCCGTAAATGTCAGGAATGTCACTGAAACCAGGATATTGGCCTTGAAATTTACAGTGTTGCCCATTGAGTTGCTGGCCTGTCTCCATTTGGATGGGTACATTTCCGCATTTATTGTCCAAGGCAAACACCCGAGCCTGCCGATAGCATGAGCAGTAAACAAAAGCCTTTGACATTACAAATGACTAGTTAAATATTTATGTTCTTATATACCGTATTACCTCGAAATACATGCGGGACTGGCCCCAGGTCGATACAGGGCTTTTATTAAAAGTAAATGTAAATGTATTTACCTAGTAAATAGTCAAGTAGGTACTATATGTGCTTAAACCTAATGAGGGTAAATTGCCATTGCTGAATTGACAAAATAATTAGTTCACTCAAATTTTTTGTCAGTAAAATTTCAGTTGACAACACATGAGTAGTGTTTTTGCTTACAGAGTAATGTGTAATGCTGTGTAATGCTCATGTCACATTTTATTTGTGTCAGATGAAAACAATGCTGTAATTTATGTAATTTCATATGTTTTTTTGCATGGATAAAAAGCAAAGCTCAGGAAATTACGTCCTGCATCCTTTTTCACTTGTGTGACATTCTTGTATTTAACACAAATGCTCTTGCAAATGTTTGTACTAGCTAAATACGTTAATGGCAGCCTAAGCTCCACCCACAAACCCAAAATTTTACCAAATGTGTCAAATGAATGTACAGTTGACACACACACAAACTTGTTGCTGTGTCAACTAGCGTGCAGGGCACCAATATGGTATGTCCAATGTTGAAATGCTTTGCCACAAAAAAAAGATACTTACCCCACTGCATGGAATGCCATGTAGATGATCAATCCCACCATCACTGGCCACATGTGTTGCAGGGGCGATGATGATTTTCCAGCACCTTCCAACTGTACTTCTACAGTAGTTTGTGCATCAATAGTGGTGGAATGTCCATGGTAGAAGAATGCAAAGGCCAACAAACAACAACTGGCAGTAGTGCCTGCAGCATTGTCTGGTATATTTATCTGGTGATTCACTGTTTCAGATGCAAGTTTCACTGACAATGCCTCACCAAGCATACTGATCACCAGCTGGACCCTTCTTCTGATCTTACTCACTAAAACCATCCCCACACAAGTGAATATAGCATTTATTGCTATAATGGGTGTTGCCAGCCACAGTGCAGTGTGGTTGTTCTCCACACCTGCCAGTTTGATTATAATCCCATTGTAGAAACTGTGTTGCATTTTTAGCAGAATGTGATTCCATTGTATAAGACAACACACAAAACACACATCACTGTGTTGATCCCAGAAGTTTGCTGTGCAATGTGTAGTGAACAGCCAATTAGTACTGCAAATTGTCCATTTGCCTGAAAGATTTTGCGCACACTCTTTTTCAACCAAAATTTAAAAAACTCGTATTTCATTTCTAAGTTCTTAAAATTTCAGTTGAAAACCAGTGTGCTTGGGCAATGTATACTATTTATGATACCGGCAACACAGCAGCACAGATTATTGACACTGGGAAACAAACCATTGAGAGTACTTCACAAATTGTAGAATGCTCTTTTTCCTGCAATTTGCCAGTAGTATCACCAGTTAATTCCTTGTCATTCAGTGGTTCAAGTGGCAGTACATTATTTCCGACAGCAACCACCTCACTTGGAATGTGTTCCAAATTTGCTAATTGCTCACATTTCCACACCAGCTGCTGCATCATGAGAGCAAGCAGCACAGTGAGAAAACTGTTCATTGCATAAATCAGCCTGGAAAACCCCGACAAATTTTTCATGTATTTACACACTCAGTGTTGTTTTGACCCACCTCCATCCACCGCCCAAATAACTTGCTGCAGCTGCCATAATTGTAGCAGAAAGTTGTCCTATGGCTAGACCAGCTGGAAAAGCACTGACCAAACTGCCCCTTTCTCTGCTGTGGAGCTTGCTGTCTCTGCGCTTGCTGAACACCGAGTTTTCAGTTGATGGATTGTCATATATAATGTTAAAGCAGTGAGCCACAGTGGCTGGCATGGTTGCATGTATTGAACCTGCAAAGGAGTATTACATTTAATTTAAAAAAATACATTTGTTGTCTGGGCTTTACTCACCAAATCCAAATCCAGCTATGAATCGTCCAATGATTAGCATCAGGGCTGGCAAAACATCAGAAAAATGTACTACTGATGTTTCAACAAAGTATTCTGTATAGGTAGATTTATGCTAGTTAGGAATATCCTTTCTGTTCTTTCCTTTTTGCTATCACATGCAAACAGTAAAAAGTCAACAAACAAAATACCGCATTACCTCGAATTGACCCCCCCTGTTTAATTAACCCCCCTCGAATACCCCCTAAAACTTTGCTGAGGAAATGATAAACCCCTCGAAATATCCCTACCCACGTTGAGTGTAAAGAGAATGTACACGACAAATACCGCAGTTTGTGATCTGTATGATGCACTGAGAACGAATTCTGTGAATTGTTCAAATGTTAATCATCTGCATGCTTGTAGTGCGCATATTGTGCCTACACACACTAGTTTTCACCGTGACTTCGTGAGAAAACTAAAACTTTTTCAAATGCAAATTAATGAACCAGTTGAATGATTTTATTTTATTTGAATTTGAATTTAAATTAATGAAAGTCAAAATTTAAAAATTTGAAAAGAAAAACACATAAAGCATACAAAAAGAGTGGGCTGGATGTCGCCATGTCGCCATTTCAGTTTTCACACCCGTCAGGGTGAAAACTAGTGTGTGTAGGGTCATTGTTTTGAGGCCTTGCTGCATGCATAGATTTCTAATTTTCATATAAAAGTTTGTATTTAGTTTCTTGTAAAATCGTGTCTTTTTTATAAATGAATAAAACAAAAATGAGATAAAACATGAATAAAGTAAAAATGAAATAAAATTTTTATACATTTTTGGTAAAATGAATTTTTATACAACCAGCCCTGATCAACACAATGGCATTTTGTGCACAGGCCAGTACCAGCGAACCACATGACAGCGCCAGGGGGGCAGTCCGAAGCCCTGTAAAGTGTAAAGTAAAGTGTCAAATGTAAAGTCAAATGCAAAGTAAAGTGTCATCAAAACAAAAAAAAGAAAATATTTTATTACTGAACTTTGCACGTCAATTGACAGTTTACTTTGCATTTGACTTTACATTTGACACTTCACTTTACACTTTACAGGGCTTGGGACTGCCACCAGGGCAGGTGTGGCAGCGGTTAATGACAGGTAAAGTCGCTGCTGCCTTTTATAAACGGTATTGTGTGTGCATTTGCTTGGAGTGATCAATGATTCCTTCGTTAGTTCTGATTGGCGTGGTGTACGTTTTCCGGTGAGTCTGGTGCCGGTTCCGCAAGTGGACAAGTTAAGAGTTAAAAGTTAAGAGTTGAGTAAAATGACAAATGGCGAGTTAAGAGTAAAGTTAAAGTTTAAGAGAAAAGTTAAAATTTAAGAGTTGAGTTAAAGGTTAAAAGTTCAGTTAAGAGTTAAGAGTTGAGAGTTAAGAGACAAGTGAAAAATGATAGTAAAAATCGGAAATGTGAATAAAAATGTGAAATTGGTATTGATACGGCTGTTCGCTGGCATGCTGCCAATGTTGTATGCACGACATTTGAAAATAACGTATCCAAAAAAATTATCACTAAAAAAAGAAAAAATCGCGGAACATTGTTTCAAAATGGCCGTGCGGGGACAAAATATGATCGAAGATCAGCGTATCGCGCTTCTGCAACGAATGACCCATTTGTCTTTTAAATCAACTTTTAACTCACCTTTGTACATTTAACTCAACTCTTAACATTTAACTAAACTTTTGACTTAACTTTTAACCTTTAACTCAACTCTTAACATTTAACTCAACTTTTGACTCAACTTTTAACCTTTAACTCAACTCTTAACATTTAACTCAACTTTTAACTCAACGCTTAAACTTTAACTTTTCTCTTAAACTTTAACTTTTCTCTTAAACTTTAACTTTACTCTTAACTTGCCATTTGTCATTTTACTCAACTCTTAACTTTTAACTCTTAACTTGTCTACTTGCGGAACTGGCCCCTGGTGTAGTTGTGCAGCGCCATGAAAATAATTGAACCGCACAGTCCACCGAGAACACCAATGGCAACTATCATCTGTGTCGGAAAATAAAAATAAACATGGACATCTCGCATATACGGTATTTCTTCGAAATACACCCCTCGAAATACCCCCCCTTAAAAATGGACACTATGAACTTTTAAACCCCCCTCGAAATACCCCCCCCCCCCAAATTTTATGTATAGAGCACGTAAATGACAAATGTCATCCGGGCAATGCAGAACACACGTTAAAACGATGACTCTGTTATGTGAGAACAGTGATTATATGTCTACTAACGATGGCAAACAGTCGGAAAAAAAGTATTTAAATTTTTAAGTGTTTTTTCTGAAATGAATTTTCGAATTTTCAAATTTTTCTCCAAAATTATTTTTGAATTTCGAATTTAATTTTCGAATTTCAAATTTTCAAATCTTTTTTGGCAATTTTCGATTTTTTTTGGCTATTTTTCGAATTTAAAAAAATAATTTTCATATTTTTTTTGAAGAATATTGAATCTGAAGCTTAAAACGCAGAATTTGGACTGTTTTAATGTTTTGATAACTTTTTAACCTTATTTTCACCATAATTAAGCATTAAAAATGGTGGAAGGAAGGAGCTATGGGGACCAGTGTGCTGCATTGCGTGTTTGCACATTGGCCCTACACACACTATTTTTCATGGTGACATGGGTGAAAAATGAAATGACGTCATGGCGACATTGAGGTTACTGTATGTTATTGTATGCTAAATGTGTTTTTGTTTTCAAATTTTTTTATTTAAACTTTCATTAATTAAAATTACCGTATTACCTCGAATTATCCCCCCCTTGAATTAACCCCCCCTCGAATTAACCCCCCCCTCAAAATGGGCTGGGGAAATAATAAACCCCCCCTCGAAATACCCCCCCCCCTTCGGAATGATGTACATCATGTACATAATAAATACGTCATGTATGCAATGATGTATATTACTGTTAATTTGCATTGCAGCTACACATAGACATAGTTTGTGTGGCTATCTACGTTTTTATGTCCAAATATATCCTGTTTGGACACATTTATTACCTGTTTTGGGTATGCAAATGCCTACTATTTACTACGATCCTTACAAAAATTTCTGACGAAATAATAAACCCCCCCTCGAATAAACCCCCCCCTCGAATTAACCCCCCCTCAAATTTTGCTGGCAAAATAATAAACCCCCATGGGGGTATTTCGAGGTAATACGGTAAATTGAACCACCCCACTGTGATGATTAATTTACATTTAAAAAATTTTCAGTTTTCACTAGTGATGTGAAAAGCGCCAGAACTTTGGCGCAAAGCGCTATGGCGCTTTTCTGACCCCTCGCGCCAATCGCCAATGGCGCCAGAGCAAAATGGCGCCAAGTGCCAGAAGCGCCATGGCGCTTTTTGCTTTGGCAGTAGCGTCGGGCGCCAGCGCCATGGCGCTTTCACATGACTAGTTTTCACTGAAGTCATGGTGAGAACTAGTGTGTGAGGCACAATGCGGCATCATTTTCCCTGGGGCTGAATGCCTTCCAAAAAACACATGTCAGACACAACAAATATTCAATTTTCATGACATGAAAGCCAGAAAATTTTTGTCAGCACACGTGAAAGTGTAAACGCTGCTTAACGTTTCCCTTTTCATACGCGCCGCGTATCAATTGTCGATTTATTTCACACGTTGAACTTAAGAGTGTATTTTTGCATTGAATTCCCTGAAAAATTCGAAAACTATTTTTGAATTTTTGAATTTTCGAATTTTCAAATTTTTTTAAAAATAAATCGATTTTTAAGTGTTTTTTCTAGGGGTGAAATAAAAATTCGAAAATTCCAAAACAATTCGAAAATTCAAAAATGTTTTCGAATTTTCGAATCTTTTTTGCCATCGTTAATGTCTACACACTTATACAAGTATTGAGAGTCTTTTAAATGGCGATTTTTGATGCATTTTTCGACGTCTGCGTACGTTTCAGACGACAATTAAGTACTGGGATTTAAAAACATTTCTGGCGAAATAACAAACCCCCCCCTCGAAATACCCCCCTCAAAATTCTCACTCTTAAATAAACCCCTGGGGGTATTTCGAGGAAATACGGTAGATAAACTGCCGGTCAATATAAACTGGCTTTCGCTCAAAAAGTTTGTAGTTCGATCCAGGAAGGGAGTTCAGCCAGGGTGTTCGTATTTTTGGATAGCTCTAACATTTATCTACTCGCACCCCTGGGGGGACCCCTGTACTTGCACCCCCGCAGCCACAGGGGCGCCTCCCGTAAAAAAATTTCATATTTGAGTTGGTCAATATAATCAAGCTTTTTGCAGCATTTTTTTTTGCTCGCTTTTTACGGAATGTGTAAAGCGAGCAAAGAAATGCTGCAAAAAGCGCTTATATATTGACCAACTCAAATATGAAATTTTTTATGGGAAGCGCCCCTGTGGCTGCGGGGGTGCAGCCACAGGTGTCCCCCCAGGGGCGCGAGTAGACGAATGTTAGGGCTATCCAAAAATACAAACAGCTTGGCTGAACTCTCTTCCTGGATCGAACTACAAACTTTTGAAAAAATTTTGAGCGAAAGCCAGTTTATATTGACCGGCAGTTTACTTATTTTATGATTTAAGGCCAAAAATTTCAAATTCTGACATATTTAGGTAGGTATCTACTTTCTTACTTGCTGAATGGCATGATCCGGTGCATAGCTTTGGCTCCATGTCAACATGGCGCCAGCCACCAAATTCATATTAACGCCAGATGTAAATCCGCCAAGAGTCGAAGCGCACAGACACATTATAGAGAGAAGACGAATGCGGCTCCCACTTTTTGAGGGGTCCACCATTTTCATCGTTGCGGCGACTTTGGTGGATAAATTTAGAGTCTGCGATGAATCCGATGTTTATGTCGCACTTACCCATTTTGATTTTGCAGTGCAGTCAATAAAGTAATAAAGTCGCTGCCAACCATAGTTGTTAAAACGTATTTACGTTTACTCGAAAAAATACGCGTAAACGCGTACTGCGTAAATATGTTTGCTTCTTCCCGAAAAAAATACCTGTAAACTCGGCGGACATGAAACGAATCAGGTTTTCGGCCCTTGGTTCCCAATGACGTATCTTTTTTAATTCGAACTTGAATGGACGGATTCCATTCGGTTCACGATACATTTTATTCAATCCGACCTTTTCTAAGAGAACAATATGAATTTGATAGACATATCGTTACAGAAAGTCGGATTGTAAGTCATTAGGCCCGATCTTATCGTCGCGGCCCAGATAGATTCCTCCAAAAAAGTACGTATGAAATTTGGCACACATCCAAATTCCTTGCGTTTCATACCGAAAAGATTAAAGACGCCCGATTTCTGTTCGCGTCACGATAATGGCCGCGGAATGTGATTAAGTAAACACAAGTTTCAACTAGTACGTTTGTCGCCATTTGCGGTCAATTGCTTAATTGCATTCCGCGGCCATTATTGGCGACGTGAACAAAAATCGTACATCTTTAAACTTGTTTGCATGAAACGCGAAAACTTGGACATATGCCAAGTTTAATTAGTCACACTCGTACAAAAATCCCGTAGAACAATGACTTCCAAAAAGTCCGCCGAGTTTACGCACTTACTCGTGTACTTTTTGAAATTACGCGCGTACTGAAAACGTATTTCAAACGGGCTTTTTAATAGGCTTTTTCAACTTTCAAGGCATAAATGTAAAAAAAATAGAAAAACTAAAAATGGGGATAAAATATCTAAAATAGCATTAAAATAGGCGACGACACATTAACTAAACACCTTCCCGATCAAGTCCGGCCCCCAATTTTTTTTTTACTTCTGATGTCCTATCTACAGTTCTATGACACGCCAGAAGCTGAAACTTGGGGTAGATATTGGCGCAACCCCCCTCTACTTCGCATGAATTGAAGGGGTCGCATCGACCCCTTACTGAGTGGGTCGCCAAGCAACGATGGGTAAGTTCTCCAGAAAAAAACACTTTCTGTGTTTTGAGTTTTTCAAAAATGAATACCTGTGTTTTGAGTTTTTTTCACGAAAAAAACTTGAGTAACTCTGTTTTTATTTCTGTGTTTTTTGTAAAAACTCAAGTTTTTTAATAAAAACTCGAGTTTTTTCAAAAAATGTGAGTTTTTACCCAAATACAGTGGTTTTCTCACTTCAAATTTGTTTATGGGTGTCCAGGGACCCTGTAAGATGTGCTGAAAAATGTAAACAGACATGCAAACTGTAAAATTAAAGTTTTAACATTTGGCATTTTTGATGACATTTTACTTTACTGGTTTCACTTGACTAACTCATCTTTTGACCCATTACAGTTGTAAATAACACATTACAAGTGACCAGCTCATGCTTTTGACAGCTTTGGGGTGAGCCCTCAACTTTGGGGTGAGCTGGAGGGAGCAAGTGTCTTTATCAATCAGTCAGTGTCAATCACAATTCCCAGCATTTTCATAATGACCAGGTTCCATTTTGTAACTTGGTTGAATTTTGTTACTTTTTATAAAATTTGCAAAATTTGTTTTCTGTTGATATGCACTTGTGCACATTTCTTTTTAAACACAGCACAGTATACCTCAAATCCAATAAAAAAACTCAAAAAACTTTTCTGTGTTTCCGTGTTTCTGTGTTTCCGTGTTCTCCAATAAAAAACTCATTTGAGTTTTGAGTTTTTCAAAATTTTTGAGTTTCCGTGTTTCTGTGTAAAACAAAAACACAGAAACTCAATGAGTTTCTGTGTTCAATTTCTGTGTTTTTGCCATCATTGTCGCCAAGTGCAAAAAAAATTTGCAGCTTTTTTAGTGTCCCACACAGGTCCGGCCCCAACTGATTTCTTACACTGCGGGTGCCGTACCTCCAGCTGTGGGAGGGGTATCAATCTAAAATTTTGGGGATGTGATGATAAAAAAGTTGTAAAAAGTTGTTTTTTGTCAGCCACCTGGTGGGAGGGGTTCATGTGGTGGGCTGTTTTGGGTTGGATAAGATATTTTTAGAGGATATTTCATATTTATGTCACATTATCAAACACTTAAGTGTTCAAACAACACAAAAGTGTTCATTTTTTTGAAATGCAATTAGGTGCTGGACTTGTGTGGGACCGTAATGTTTTAACAAACTTTTAGCGCTGCGCCCCACACTGTGGTGAGTTGCCAAAAACTGCCTGGCCAGTGTATAGTAGGGGAGGGGTGTTGGCGACACATCCCCAAAATTTTAGATTGATACCCCTCCCACAGCTGGAGGTACGGCACCCGCAGTGTAAGAAATCAGTTGGGGCCAGACCTGTGTGGGACACTAAAAAAGCTGCAAATTTTTTTTGCACTTGGCGACCCACCCAGTAAGGGGTCGATGCGACCCCTTCAATTCATGCGAAGTAGAGGGGGGTTGCGCCAATATCTACCCCAAGTTTCAGCTTCTGGCGCGTCATAGAACTGTAGATAGGAAATTTCTCAAAAATACCCACTTGTATGTCTTCTGGGGACAAAGGTAATTTACTTATGTTTACTCATGAGTAAAAGTAAAAAATAAATACTCACCTGTGAGTAAAAAGAAATACTACTTTACGTTTACATTTACTTTTGAAAAAATTCAGTACTTTTCACAACTCTGGTTGGCAGTTCATCCTTGTCTGGCTGGTGAAACTATGCCTACGTGTTATTCACCTTATAAAATATGAATTGTGAAAATACTGCGGAATGTAACTCCCTTTTACCCTTGTAGTACACGGCGCTGGAAAAAGTGGACTCCAACAAAAGAGACAAAGGTGCTGCTCCCATAAAAAATGTTTACAAAATATATTCCTGATAAGATACACATAGCTGGTAGATAGCAGAGTTGCGAAAGTGTATTTACACTTACCCGAAATACCCGGGTAAATGGGTATTTATATTTACACTTACACTTACACTTTCATAAAATACCCATACACTTTTTTTACTTTCCTGAGCAAAATACCCGGGTACAGAAAGTGTATTTTTTCTTTCAGATGGCCCTGTTTTATGCTTTTGAGAAAGCATAAAATAGGGTCATGTACAAAAAATAACCGCACAGTGCACACATGCAGTTATGGAATGAATGTTGAAAATATGACAAAATGTACAAACTAGCCTTTGATCTCCAACCTTTGATCAGTACTTATGGTATTCTACAGTTCATCATACTTTTGTAAAAAATCAATCAATGGAAATCGATCAAATCAAAATAAAAGATCAATGGAAATTCACCAGCTGGACACAAAGTCAACTGGCTTTTGCATTGACATTTGCTGCATGTCCATTCTTGCATTTAAACGGTGTGTATCGCATTGCTTTATCAGTAAAATATCAACACTGAAAAAGTGCCATTATTAGGGAACTTCATACCACTACAGTACTTGTTACAGTTTGAAATGTTTTATAAAATGCAGTAAAATGTGAAATAATGCATGAAAATGACAAATAAAGTGATCTAAAGGTGAAAACAGTGGTGTTTTTTAATGCTCAACAGTGAGAGCTCTTTCTAAAAAATTTATTACACTTACACTTTTTTTTACACTTTCCTAGGTATTTTTAAAATACCTTACACTTTTGGTATCCATACTCAAAATTTGGAAAGTGTATTTACACTTACACTTACACTTTCCAAAAATACCGGTATTTTAACAACTCTGGTAGATAGCAGATAAGATAAGATGCAGTTTATGCTTTTTAGCATCAGGAAGATGGTATAACACAACACTCTGGGATGATATAAACAATGTAATATAAAATTGTTGGCGCCATTGTTTCTGACACCCTTTAGTGCATAGTTGTTAAAATGTACTCGAAAAAACATATACCGTATTACCTCGAATTACCCCCCCCCCTCGAATTACCCCCCCCCCCTCAAAATGGGCTGGAGAAATAATACCCCCCTTCGGAATGATGTATGTCATGTACGTAATAAATATGTCATATATGCAATGTACATGATGTATATTATACTGCTAACTTGCATTGCAGCTACACATAGACTAGTTTGTGTAGCTATCTACGTTTTTATGTCCAAATATATCCTGTTTGGACACATTTATTACCTGTTTTGGGTACGCAAATGCCTACTACCGTATTACCTCGAAATACCCCCATGGGGGTTTATTTTTTCGCCAGCAAAATTTGAGGGGGGGGTTAATTCGAGGGGGGTTTATCCGAGGGGGGGTTTATTATTTCGTCAGAAATTTTCGTGAAATTCATACTAAAGAATACGCTTTTTCATACACAAAAACGGTATAAACGTGAGAAAGTAGGTCATATTTGGGCTGTAGGTGTACATCTGTACACAAATGAGCATAAAAGTGTCACTGCAATCCAAATTAGTAAAGTCGGCGGACATTTCACCCTACAAAATCGGAGAGTTAGAATTCGCCCGTGAATAGAGCGAACAACGAAACTTGTGTCCCACGCGGACGCTAGAAATTGAAAAAGAAAATCACATTAAAAGAAAAATGGACGTTTCGCTGCGTCCGTGCGTGCCACGCCCTAGTTATCTACATTTTCAACGTTGCTCGTAAAGAATTTGACCGTTCAAACTACCGTTTAAACTACCGTTTTTGTTTTTATTTTATTTTTCATTCGTTGGTACCGTTCCAACAGAAGAGAACTTGGCAGCCGGCCAAAATTTCGAAATCCGCTATTAATATGAGTAAAATAGGCTCACAATAGCTATATAAATGTATATAAACAAAAATAGCGATTATGAAGGTGGAAATTGGCAAAGCGACGCAAATTTTAACGATTTTTAGCTAACTTTCAGTTTTCACTCTCATTTGTATAATACGCAACTGATCACCGGGATAAGGGCCAAGTTTTCATACGTGACCAGATCTATTCTAATCGTTAAAATATAATGCCGTCATGCACTCTCCACTGGAGAGACTGACGCAAATGTTTGTAGGGCGATACGTCTGCCGACTTTAGTAATAAATACATCATGTAACATTGCAGTCACAATGTCCATCATTCAGGAGGGGGGTATTTCGAGGGGGGTTTATTATTTCCCCAGCCCATTTTGAGGGGGGGTTAATTCGAGGGGGGGGGGTTAATTCAAGGGGGGAGGATAATTCGAGGTAATACGGTATTTACTAAGATTCTAACGAAAATTTCTGACGAAAAAATAAAAAAACCCTCGAATACCCCCCCCCCTCGAATTAACCCCCCTCAAATTTTGCTGGCAAAAAAATAATAAACCCCCATGGGGGTATTTCGAGGTAATACGGTACTTGACTATTTACTAGGTAAACTCGACTTACATGAAACGAATCAGTTTTGTTTGACTTATGTTTCCCTTCGCTGAGCGTCGACTGAGGCGGAACATAAGTTCCGACTGCCGATTAAAATAAAAATAGAAATAAAAAAATAAAAAACATCTGACGGTCTATCTGGGGTATGGCGTTGCCACAAGCTGCAACGTTCTTTCATTTCAAGGAGATTATTCAATTCACCTATATTAATTGAAAATTATCAATCTACCTACAATTTCTAACATTTAATCAAAATACTCATTTTTATCGGGTCAAAAGTGTTTTAAACTCCTAAAAACGCTCAAATGTGACATCTAGGCATGTTTTACTGTCCCATTTCTGCTTTTTTAGGAATAACATTACCTATTATAGTGAAAAACGATTTCATTTATATCAAAAATGCACATTCCATCGGAATGGAACAAGAAAAGTGATGGGTGAGTACAAATTTTTGTTTTGAATTGCTTGATCTGTCAGATTTTGAGGAGTTAAAACACGTCTACAAATAAATTTTAATTGAAGGGGTAAAATGACATGAAATTCATGTTCTGGGGCAGTTCACAGTCGGTGGATCTATGTCATGCTGTTCCCAACCGCCGCAAATCATTCATATCATACTTTGGCATTATGCCAAAATCTTGAAATGTTGACCCCTTAATCAAACTCTACATCTTCCTGGTGTAAATGAACTGGTGATGGCCAGCGCTTTTTTCAAGCGCTTTTTTAAAACATTGCTTTTTAAAAAAAAGAGCGCTGACAAAATTTTTGTCTACCTATTGCAAACAGCCCGCCGCCTTGTCCGAAAGCGCCGAATCCCCAGCTTTCGCAGATTGCGTCAACATCACATCATTTTTTAAATGTTTTTTTTCTCAGTGGGTTGCATTTTTGGAGAGTGTCGCTAAATTAGAGAATTTACGGTAGCCCACCTCCATATCGGTCCAAATATTTATCTGGAGTGTTTTTTGGGAAATTTTGCTGCAATTTTGGCCCAAAATCGCTAATTTTACTAACGATTTTCAACTAAAATAGTAGTTCATGTACTTTCTTGCCTATTTTCAGCTGTGTTTAGTTATATAGATATGCTTTTCACCCATTCTAAGCTATTTTTCACTTAATTTCAGCGATTTTCTCCCCTTTTTCCATCTAAGCCTCAAAAAGCCTATATATTGAACCCCCACAGATGCCCCCCTCTCCAAATTTTTCAGCTACCTATCCACCCATCCAAAGTAGCGATTTACTATTGTTATGAACCCACAGAGCAGGGGTCTCGAATGGGGGGTTATATATATATTTATATATAGGCTTTTCTGAGGTATAGAAGGAAGAAAAGGGGAAAAAAATCGCTAAAAGTTGGAGAAAAACAGCTAAAAATAGGTATATAAGTGCATATAGTACAAAAAATAGCTCAAAATAGGCAATATGGATTAGAAGGGAACATGAATTAGAATTTTGAAGGTGAAAAACTATAAAAAGGTATGAAAATTAGCGATTTTGAGTGAAGATTGGGGCAAAATTTCGTTAAAATTGCTCCAGATAGATAGATAGCTGGCCGATTTGGGGGGGGAGGGGTTTAGGGGATAGTAGCCCAAAATTTTGCCTTCGGGATAGATAGACAACTGAGCAAGCTTCCGGGATAGGTGGGGTATTTTTTTTTGGGGGGGGGGGGGGGTAACCCCCCCTCCCCCTACTAAACCCCTGCCCCTGCCCCAGAGGCTGGCTGTGAATTCACTAAACCGGTTTGTCAAGTAGTGAATGTTATACAAACACAGAAGCATCATTGACGTCTTCAACAAATTCTAATTTTATTTAATTAATTCTAATCTTTGTGTTACTGTCCCCAACCCCAAACCATCCCGGACCTTCCAGAAACAAATGTTACGCCTTCTTTTCGCTGTACTGTGCCAATACGGTCAACTATTTATCTATCTGAGACATTTTTTGTGATTTTGCACTAATTTTTCACCAAAAATCATCAAGTTCCGTTGTATTTTTAACCGTCAGAAATCATCAAGCCTGCGATATGAATTTTCAGATACCATAATATTACCTTGAATTCATTGCAAATTTATTGATTTAAAAAGTTTTACTTACTTGATTTACTTGATAAAAGTTGATTTACTTTTCACAATACAATTTTTTATGATACAACAGTATGACAAAATGCAGCAATTATCCTAAACACGTCCCACAAACATTTTTGGCACTGATCCAAAAAGATGCAGGTAGACTTTTCTTATAATAAAAGGTTGGATTCGATAAAATAAGCCAAAAACTTAATGAAAACAGTCCGTTCAAATTCAAAATTAAACAAAATCAATCCTACATCAACAGGATAAAATTATATAGTGAAAAGTTCGTCGACTTTAGTCGATGCGGAAATTTCGTAAATTTCCATTCCGCATTTTATCGTTAACTGTATTTCACCTGATTTATTCTTGGCCCAATTCCAGCGTTCTGGTGTCATGCAGACATTGTATGGCATAATGTTTGCCGAGTTTATCATAAATCAACGAAACAAAAGTAAATGACAAAAATTACAACACCACAAGATTTCGTCATTTTCGTTACGCATTGTATTTAACCCATTTTTCATTTTTGGCCGAATTCCAAAAATGACGTCATGCATGGGTTACGGTCAGCAGAATTGTATGGCATAAAGTAACCCGAGTTTAAATACATTTACATTTACTTTTAATATAAGCCCTGTATCGACCTGGGGCCAGTCCCGCATGTTGACAAGTACTTTACTCTTCACTTTTGACTTGACTCTTGACCTTGTTCGCGACTTTTAATTCGACTCTTGATTTTGTCACTAGCGAAACCAGCAGGGGCCAGTTCCGCAAGTGTACAGTCTTAAAACATAAGAGTTGAGTAAAATGGCGAGTTAAGAGTATGGCCATGGCGCCATGGCGCGTAAGGCGCCGGTTCCTTTCGTTGCCTAGTGGTGCCTTTACATCACTATTGATGGGCGGCATCCGGTTGTAAATATCCAAATAGGTAGACACATATAGGGTTGGGACGATATGACTTTTAGATATCGATATTCGATATTCGATATTATTTTCTGAAACTCGATATTCAATATCGATATGATATGAACCTTCGATATTCGATATCGATATTTCTATATTTTCGATATTTCGATATTTTACTTTTGTTACTTGTTATTTTTACTTGAGTGTCATATTGTATATTTATTTGGTCTCAAACATAGTTAATCACCTCCTTACTGAAGAGTAGATTATACAAATTTACATAAAATGAACATAAAATCTCCCCACCCCCTAAAATTTGACCGATCTAGTAGGGAAAATGTAGCATGGTGTCAGTGCCATGGCACACACTCTGACATGGACATTTGTGAGTGCATTTGCACAACATTCGAGGTGTTTGCAAGTGCTGAAATGGACATACCTGTTAAGTGACGACAAAGTACGCGCTTGGGCAAAAATTTTTTGAAAATTACCAACAAAATTGCTTTCTAACAGTGCCATTCCTGGCACATTTTAAGTCAGGCCAGGGAGAAGAGAATATCGAAAAATATCGAAAAAATGGTCGATATTCGATATTTTTTCAAAATTTTCGGTATCGATATTCGATATTCGAGATGAAAAAATGTTCGATATCCGATATTCGATATTCAATACGATATATCGTCCCAACCCTAGACACATAGACTGAATGGAGGAAGAAAATTCACGTTGGTTCTTCAGTTTGTCTTAGTGGTGCCAGTTTGTCTTCTCAGTCTTCATTTGCATAAAATATTTGAAATGATAAATTAAACATAACACCGAAGAGTGACAATTATGCTCAATCTCTGGAATAGAATTCCTCGATTTCTGAATCACTGTGTGGCATGTGGGATGTTTCAGGTAGAAATGAGTAAGTGAATATGGATAGCACCAGGACACACAGCCCATAGATCAAATAGGCACCTGTAAAATAGAAAGTATTATGTTGAATCCCACCACAAGCGGGGGTTGGTCAAAGTACTTACGTTTTTCAAAGTGAAGTTGTAAGTAAATCAAAAATAAATGTCAACTTTAAAAAAAATTATTATTATTTATTTTTTAAACATAGGTAAATACATCTCAACATAAATATGTTGACACAAGGTGTGATTGAACATTGGATTGACCTGGAAGTCTAGCTGATATGTATACTTACAATTGGAGGTAATAAGTAACTACTTGTGAAAGTTCTGCCCTAATTTCACCCACCGCCAGTTCCTAAGATGTCTGTAAATGTCAGGAAGGTTACTGAAACCATGATATTGACTGCCCAATTTATGCTGGTGCCCATTGCATTGCTGGATTGTCTCCATTTGGATGGGTACATTTCTGCATTTATTGTCCAAGGCAAACATCCAAGCCTGTAAATGTTGTTCAATGTGTCAATTAATTGGATATTCTGTAAATAGTGAGAAAGTGCACTCACCCAACTGCAAAGAATGCCATGTAGATGATCAATCCCACCATCACTGGCCACATGTGTTGCAGGGGTGATGATGTTTCCTCAGCACCTCCCAACTGTACTTCTCCACTATTTTGTGCATGACTGGTGCTGGCATATCCATGGTAGTAGAATGCACAGGCCAACAAACAACAGCTGGCGGTGGTGCCTATGGTATATCTGGTGAATTTACCATTTCAGATATGAGTTTCACTGACAATGCCTCACCTAGCATACTAATCATCAGCTGGACCCTTCTCCTCATCTTACCAACCAAGACCATCCCCACACAAGTGAATATTGCATTTACTGCTATAACAGGAGTTGCCAGCCACAGTGCAGTGTGGTTGTTCTCCACACCTGCCAGTTTGATTATAACTGCATTGTAGAACCTGCATTGCATTCTTTAGCAGAACATGTTTCCAGGTGATAGGATGATAAACAAAACAGACATTATTGTGTTGATGCCAGAAGTTTGTTGTGCAATGTGTAGTGAACAGCCGATCAGCACTGCAAATCGTCCATTTGGCTGAGGTATTAAATTTATATTTATTATGATTAATAAATACAAGCATCATAGATTATTGAGCCAGTAGAAAACAAACCATTGAGAGTACTTCACAAATTGTAGAATGCACATGTTCTTTCTCCTGCAATTTGCCAGTAGTATCATTAGTTAATTCCTTGGCATTCAGTGGTTCAAGTGGCAGCACATTATTTTCAACAGCAACCACCTCACTTGGAATATGTTCCAAATTTGCCAAGTGCTCACATTTCCACACCAGCTGCTGCACCATGAGAGCCAGCAGTGCAGCGAGAACACTGTCCATTAAGTAAGTCACCCTGGAAAAATGGGACAGGGTTTTTCCAAAAACTTTCAAAACTTTGTTTCGACCCACCTCCACCCACCGCCCAAGTAACTTGCTGCAGCTGCCATTATTGCTGCAAGAATTTGACCCAGTGTAATGCCAACTGGAAAGGCACTGACCAGGCTGCCCCTTTCTGTGCTGTGGAGCTTGCTGTCTCTGTGTTTGCTGAACTCCGAGTTCTCAGTTGATGGGTTATGGTGTATAATGTTGAAGCAGTGGGCCACAGTGGCTGGGATGGTTGCGCAGAGTGAACCTGTGAAACAGTGCATTTGATAAAGGTCAGAGTTTTCCCATGTGCAGCTGACTGAAAAAGTGTTTAAATTTTGTTTCAACTTTCTGTTTAAGTTTTAGAGGTTTTCCAATAATGGATTTCGAATTTCGTTTTTTTTGGATTTAAAAAAAAAATTACTTGGAAGTTGGAACAATTTTAAACTGAAGTGTTTAATGTGGTATGTTTAAAGTGGCACATGTTAAAAACACTGTTTCAAGCTTCACTTTCAAGCTTCAGTGAACTAGCATTTTCACTAAAGTACTGATGTGATACGTTTAGACGAATTTTACTTTCATTCACCCATTGGTCTATCTAACTTGTGGAAAGGCAATCAAAAAATATTACTGCACACACTTTCTATGCTCATATCAGTCTCATTTTGTGTAGAATCTGGAGGCTGAACTCAGCCCAAATATGTCACATATTAACCACAGAATCAGTCACTGTGACAAATGCTGATGACAGCCAGAAATTGCTGGTGTATGTACAGGGGTGGGCATTTTCAGTCGCCGCTGGAAAAAGGCGATAGCTTGAGCTACAGTTGAGCTATCACAATGAAATTTTAACACACTAGAGTAGACTCCATAGGACACCAATTCTGTAGTTTGCAACAGTGTTGCTCGCTTGCAACGTTGCCAGTTTGCAATGTTTACCCTAAATACAGGGTTATTTTGGTATTTATATTTACACCCATAAAAAATGGTTAAAGCCAACAAAAAGTGGACGCTGCAGCCAAACATGTGTATGCTTTTGAATGCACAAAAGTAATATATCATATACCATGCCATTTTCTGATTGAGCTATCAAAAGATGTATATCAAGGGAAATGTATACAAATCCTAATAATATAGGCTATCAACACAGCAAACTGCATCACAAGAAACAATTTCACCAAACTTTTGCATGGCAGTGTGAGCTGTGTCAAAGTGCTGCAAACATTAAAGATACAAAAAGCTGTATCTTTAATGTTTGCAGCATTTACAAATTGTAAATCTCAACCAAAATTGTCAAAAATTGGTTCATTTGAAAGCTCTAGTCATGGCGCACATCAACAAATTTTTTTTCATTGCCCCATTTGTATTTACATTTTGAATTTATTAATGTTTGAACATTTCAAACAGCTACAGTCCCAAAGTGGGCGGAGCCTGTGAAAAAATTTCCCGAAATTAATAAATGGCATCATATGCTCTTTCATATGAGCAATTAAGCGTGAAGATTGGTTGTGTTACAGGGAAGTCATTGCAGTTTGCAGATTATCGGGAGAACAAGAACAAGAACAACAACAACAACACAACCTAAAAAAGAAAATCTGTAATAACTTCCTCTGAACTCAACCGATTCATCTGAAAATTTGCATGAGAGTTCTACTCGACACGGGCTTTTTAATGGTATAATCGGTTTTGTGATAGCTTATTGCATTCAGAAGTTATTCAGCGTTCAATTTTGCGATTTCCACATTTTGCCGCGTCTGACCATATTATGGGTGGGTCGCTTGCACCCTCCCTCGCCAGCGAGGGATGGCGCTGGCGCGCCCACCCGATTTACGTATTTCGAAAATACTATTACGTTTTGTTACATATTCCTGACCGAAATACCGGGGTACTGGGAAAAACGTAAAAATTATGATCGATGACACGTTCACACATTCAAAAGCTCAAATTCAAAGCACGTTCAGGTGATATTTTCCGCAGCTTTGAATATCATAGTGCCGGGACACTTGGAAGTGTGAAATGCCATGATATCAAATTTTATGATTTTAATCAGAATGTGCAGTGGGATCAGGACTGTATAATGTCTCTATAATCTGCACACTTTCCATGGGTATTTCACTTCACACAGAAATCTACTGTGTTCCATCTGAATAATGAACATTTAATTCACCTAATATTTTTTCATCATGTGTCATTGGTTTATATGTACATGACTTCTCATCATGATTGTTCATCAAATTGTGATAACATTCTGAGCAATTTTTCAGCCTGAACATCGTCCACTTGCAACAACTATGAAATTTTATGAAATGGGTGGGGCGAGTGCAAGCTCTGGTGCCAATCCCAGACCCTGTAAAATGCCCTGTAAAATATAATGGCATGCATTGTGTCAAATCAAAAGTAATGTAGAATGCCCTACAAAATGGCAAACATTTGCCATTTTCCAGGGCTTTTCCCATCACTTTTGACACTTTGCTTTGCCTATGTTGTTGATTTTGGTGCGCATGTAGTGCTAAAAACATGAAGATATTGCATAGAAATCAGTGTTTGACCAATCTAAAGGTATTTTCCAAAGTACAATAGGTAAATACTAGGCATAATTTTTTTTTTACATTTACGTTTTTTTAACTTATTCCTTGGTATTTAAAAAAAATACGTATTAGTATTTATACTTTTTATCTGGAAAAGGTATTTACGTTTACATTTACGTTTTCCAAAAATACCAGTATTTTAACAACACTGGTTTGCTTCCCAAAAGGCCACATTGTGGGTGAGTTGCGGAACACCCAGTTTTTAGTGTAATTTTGTGACTTGGCGTCACCCATAGGATAAGTCGAGGGTGGCATTTTAGCGGGGGGTCGCCGGTCTTTGGTGTCGTCCCATTATGTCGTACATTGGCCGATGTTGATACCCTTTGAGTATGGTGGGGTTTGGGGTCGGGGCTACGACCAAATTCTTTTTTTCTTCAAAAAGTCCCCCAGTCCCGAGATAAGGGAGGTCAAGTCACAAAATTACACTATAAAGTCTGATGTCATAACTCACCGAGAATGTGGCCATTTGGGTTGCAAACTTCAGAATAGGTGTCCTATGGAGTCTACTCTATAGTGTTAAAATTTCAACGTGATAGCTCAATCGTAGTTTAAGCCATCGC
This sequence comes from Sphaerolaimus hirsutus, assembly GCA_964036195.1. Classification (NCBI taxonomy): domain Eukaryota; kingdom Metazoa; phylum Nematoda; class Chromadorea; order Monhysterida; family Sphaerolaimidae; genus Sphaerolaimus; species Sphaerolaimus hirsutus. The sequence goes on from OZ038459.1 coordinate 18,354,962, forward strand.
GTTTTTCCAGCGGCAACTAAAAATGCCCACCCCTGTATATAGTCTAAGAATCCACAATGAAATATGTCACTGGAATTCTCCAAGTGAATAAGCTATGTAAACTATAAATTTGCAAGAAAATACAAAATTCCATATCGGTGTGCACTACTCACCAACTCCAATGCCAGCTATGAACCGTCCAATAATCAACACAATAACATTTTGCGCGCATGCTACCACCAGCCATAGCAAAATCTGGCAGTGGCATTTTGGGGGGTTTCATTGGTCAGTGGATCAGTTCCCATTTTGTTGTGCATTGGCCAATTTTGTTGCCATTTCAACATGCTGAGGATTGGGGTCAGGGCTACAATGAAATCTTTTTCTGTTTGCAGGATTTATCTTCCAGTTTTGAGTTAAAGGGGTCTATACCGATGCATTTTTATGATGGCTGTGTGTATCAGCTTATGTCTATATCTTGTGCCACCGAAAAAAAACCCAAATTTATAAACCCCCAAACTCAGAAATGTGGGATTATTCAGGAATCCGAAAAATGGCGTCATAGCCCAACCCAAAACAGCAAAATACGATCAGCAGAATGGAAATTCCCGAACCACAACCGAACCCCTCCCACAAAACACCAGCCCAGATTACGCTATGGCACCAGCGCACCACAGGACAGCGCCAGGGCAGGTGCTGCAGCGGTTAACGACAGGTAAAATTGCTGCCGCCTCTTGGAAACGCTATTGCGTGTGTATTTGCTTGGAGTGATCAATGATTCCTTCGTTAATTCGGCTTCTGATTGGCCTGGTGTAGGTTTCCTGGTGAATCTCCGTGTGGTGTAGTTGTGCAGCGCCATGGAAATAATAGCTCCGCATAGGGCACCAAACACGCCGCTGGCCACAATCACCTGGGGGAGGGGGGGGGTAAAGAACATCTTCTGTAGTTTCCTCGAAACATCCCCAGGGGTTTATTATTTCAGAGTGCTGATTTTGAGGGGGGAGGGTAATTTGAGGAAATACGGTAGTCGTAACTCGTATGTATTCTATGACCAAAAGCCAAAGAACTCAAACACTTAAATACATAAAAAAATCTGTGTACAAAAATATCTTACCTGTTGAATGCTGTGATCCGGTGCATAGGTTTGGCCCCATGCCAACATGGCGCCAGCTACCAAATTCATATCATTGCCAACTGCAAATCCGCCCACTGTTGAAGCGCACAGACACATCACAGATAGCGAATGAATGTGCCTTTCGGTTTTTAGGGGGTCAGCTTTTGCCATTTTTTCCGCAAAAATGGTGAGAAAATTTGATTTCGGTCTGCAAACAAATTGATGACTAGTCAAGTTGCATTCATTTTGGTCTGTGATATTTTGTTATTCCAGCGCGTTCATTAAGTTTGTTCTACTGCGGCTTATGCGCATAGCGTGCAGTTCAAAAGTAGCCGATAATACAAGTCTACCTAGTCTGCATCATTTCACATCACATGCATTTCGCATCAACCAATAAGTGCCCCAGTTTGCATGAGTAACTGCTACACTTCACATTGTTTTTACAGGAAGTTTCTGCCTCCCTTTGCAGAATCAACTGCATCATTTCAGATCGACTTTGCCCTATTATGCAGTAAATACTTTCACATGAAGAAATGCATTATCTCACATCAAAATGTTCTTCACTTTGCATGACAGCCGGACATATTGCAACATATTGACCTACTTTGTGTCATTGTTTTACTCTCAAGTCAGCTTTGTTTGTTTTGCATGGTACAGCTGGGAGACTAGTGCTTATGCGTCTCAGTGGTGCGTGGTGCCAATCCCAGACCCTGTAAAATGTCATGCAAAGTGTCAAAAGTCATGTAAAATGCCCTTACAAAATGGCATCCGAGTTGGGCCATGGTGCTTTTTACTGGAGTGTCATGTGCACTTTTTTTGGTGTCATTTGCGTTTGGCGCCCTTTTCTCTGGTGCCATCTGGCATCCAGCACTCTTATTTCGTATGCGCTCTTATTTTGGCGCCATGGCACCCTTGGGTCGTGGCGCCAACTTGGTGTCCAGCACCATTGTTTTAGATGGCGGCTTTAATGGCGCGATCTAGAACAATGGTGCCGGACACCAAGTTGGCGCCACGCCCCAAGGGTGCCATGGCGCCATTCGAAATAATGGTGCTGGGTGCCAGATGGCGCCAGAGAAAAGGGCGCCAAACGCAAATGACACCAAAAAAAGTGCTGAAGTGCTGCTGAAGAAAGTTGATGCGAGCGAAGTGAGGCACATTTTCAGGCAAAGTAGGGCACAAATGTGTTGTTGCGAATTGAGTCAGTTATTGTTGCTAAATGTAGGACTGGATGCCTCTGCGAAGTAGCTTAGGTAGATGCGAAATGGTGTGTACTCCCATTGGGAGTAGTCTCGCACCCTGTAAAGTGTAAAATGAAGTGTAAAATGTCAATTAAAATAAGAAAACAAATTTAACATCGCTTTTTCATTTCAAATAACATTTTCACTTAATTTTACCTTCATTTGACACATTTGTATGACCTTTGACATGAATTTTTACTGTTCCCAGGGTGCAGGACTGTTCCCATAAACAACTGGGCTAAAATACAGATATTCAGGACGGGTTGTATGATATACTTGAAAACGAAGCTTCTGCTCGCTGTTCGGTGACGATTAATTTAGAGACAGGCCAATTAGCGGAATTATCATCAAAACCTGTGGATAAAATAATTAGATGATATTTTTTAACATTTTTGGTGTGCAAAAGGGGTGTTTTACCGTTGATTTCGTTCTTCGAACGAGCTAAAAGTCTATCTAGAAACCAGGGCTGGCAAAATCTCAGAAAATAAAAAAATAAAATGGCAAATTCAAGAATAAAATAAAATAAAATAAAATGGAAAATTTCAAAATAAAAATAAAAATTGTATAAAAATTAGAATTTTTGTAATTTTTTTGTAAAATTGTATAAAAATTCATATTTTTGTAAAAATTGTATAAAAATTCATATTTTTTGTAAAATTTTGATCTTGTTGTTTGGGGTTCTACCTGTCTAGTCACGGAGCTGGGGCAGTCCCAAGCCCTGTAAGGTGTCAAATGTCATATGAAATGTCATGCAAAGTGTCAATTGTCATGACAAATATAATTTAAAGTGTCAATTGTCATGACAAATATAATTTAAAGTGTCAATTGTCAAGCAAATTATATCCAAATCTTATGTTTTGTATCCAAATGTTGTTGTTGTTTTTGTATCCAAATTGTTTGTGAACATTTGGATACAAAAACATAAAATTATGAAATATAAAATACCAAAACGTAAGATTTGGATATAATTTGCTTGACAATTGACTGTTTACTTTACGTTTGTCATGACAATTGACACTATGCTTAACCTTTGATACATGAATTGACTCTTAACTTTACATTTGTCATGACAATTGTCACCTTGCATGACATTTTACAATGCACCCAGCACACTCCAGTAGTCCTTCTGGCTGGCTTTGCATGCAAGATTCTGATATTTTGTAAAATTAATGTAATTTTTTTGTAAAATTTTGATCTTGTTGTTTGGGGTTCTACCTGTCTAGTCACGGAGCTGGGGCAGTCCCAAGCCCTGTAAGGTGTCAAATGTCATATGAAATGTCATGCAAAGTGTCAATTGTCATGACAAATATAATTTAAAGTGTCAATTGTCATGACAAATATAAAATGTAAAGTGTCAATTGTCAAGCAAATTATATCCAAATCTTATGTTTTGTATCCAAATGTTGTTGTTGTTTTTGTATCCAAATTGTTTGTGAACATTTGGATACAAAAACATAAAATTATGAAATATAAAAAACCAAAACATAAGATTTGGATATAATTTGCTTGACAATTGACTGTTTACTTTACGTTTGTCATGACAATTGACACTATGCTTGACCTTTGATACATGAATTGACTCTTAACTGTACATTTGTCATGACAATTGTCACCTTGCATGACATTTTACAATGCACCCAGCACACTCCAGTAGTCCTTCTGGCTGGCCTTGCATGCAAGATTCTGATATTTTGTAAAATTAATGTAAAATTTTTGTAAAATGGTGTCATTTTATCTTATTAATGACTTTTTGGAAAAAAATAAAATAAAACAAGAATAAAATTAAAATAAAATACATTTTTATACAATTATTATACAATTTGTATACAAATAATTTTTATAAAGCCTACCCTGCTAGAAACTATTATTTACATAATGCATCTGCAATAAGTAGACATCCAATCAAAAAACGGCTTCTGTGCTAAATAAAATAGAATAAGCACTTGAAAAGATGCAAAATTAACAGCTCATTCTCTATTAGTTAAGTATAGGGAGGGATGGAAAAGCGCTAGAAGAAATGGCACCAAGCCCCAATGGCGCCATTCGAAAATATGGCACCTCTGGCTCTGGGTGAGGACCCATAGCGCCATGCGGCTGTTCAAACAAGGGCGCCAGAGAAAATTGACACCGTTTATCACACTTGGCGCCAATCCCAGACTCTGTAAAAAGCTCTGTAAAATTTCAAATGTCATGCAAAGTGTCAAAAGTCATGGACAGGGTAGGCTTTATAAAAATCATTTGTATTCAAATTGTATAATAATTGTAAAAAAATGTATTTTATTTTTATTTTATTCTTGTCTCATTTTATTTTATTTTATTCCAAAAAGTCATTAATAAAATAAAATGACACCATTTTACAAAAATTTTACAAAAATTTTACATTAATTTTACAAAATATCAGAATCTTGCATGCAAGGCCAGCCAGAAGGACTACTGGAGTGTAGGGTTGGGGAATCGAACTGACCCAAACCGAACCGAACTGAGAACCGAGCACTATTTTGGAACCGAGAACCGGAACCGAGCTTGAGAACCGAACTGGAACCGAGAACCGGCACTTATACCCGGAACCGAAGTAAATACCCGACAGAACCGAAATTTTCTAGGAATCTTAAAGTTTTTAAACAGCGTTTTTTCAACACCTACATCTAAGCCTTTAAACAGCAGCTGAACATCTTGGTGCGTGTTCAGAATTGCAAAATTCATCTGTTTGCAAAATGATTGCGCGGGAGCGTGTAATTTCACGTATACTCCAGCGACATTACCTGAATAAAAGAACAAACATAAAAAAATTTCATCATATTTATCAAATTGCTTTGATAAATATGATGAATTTTTTTTATGTATGTTCGTTTATTCAGATGGGATATGGTAGATTTCATTGTAAGGTGTAATGTCGCTGCAGTATACACATTATCACTGGTAGTAGTTTTCATTGGTTTTGTAACAGTTTTAACCGTAGTTGGCAAAAGTTTTTTAGCAAAAGCAAAAGGCTCACTCGCGTACTACATAAATACATTTATGTTTCCTCCAGAAAAAAATACCAGTACTCATTTACTCGTGTACTTTTTGAAAGTACGCGAGTACAGAAAACGTATATGTTTGCTTTTACACTTTTTTAAATACCAGTATTATTATAACAACTCTGATTTCTGCATTCTACCATGAAATAATAAGCTGTGATATGCTCATGTAGTATGAAATCTCCAACCAATGTACTTACCCATGTAAACTTGGGTATATTGTTTTTCTGTTGTTCAGCCGATTATTACCTGATACCCGGTTGTTTTATTACCCGGAACCGAAATTTTGATCATTTTAGAACCGAACCGGAACCGAGTTTAAGAACCGAACCGAGAACCGGAACCAAAAATTTTCAGGAACCGAGAACCGATACCCGAACCGAAATCTTTTGGAACAGAGAACTGAGAACCGGAACTGAAAATTTTGAAATTCCCAACCCTACTGGAGTGTGCTGGGTGCATTGTAAATTGTCATGCAAGGTGACAATTGTCATGACAAATGTAAAGTTAAGTGAATTCATGTATCAAAGGTCAAGCATAGTGTCAATTGTCCTGACAAATGTAAAGTAAACAGTCAATTGACATGTAAAATGTCAATTAAAGTGTCAATTGTCATGACAAATGTCATGCAAAGTGTAAATTGTCAAGCAAATTATATGCAAATCTTACGTTTTGGTATTTTATATTTCATAATTTTTTGTTTTTGTATCCAAATGTTCACAAACGATTTGGATACAAAAACAACAACAACATTTGGATACAAAACATAAGATTTGGATAAAATTGCTTGACAATTGACACTTCAAATTATATTTGTCATGACAATTGATACTTTAAATTATATTTGTCATGACAATTGACACTTTGCATGACATTTCATATGACATTTGACACCTTACAGGGCTTGGGACTACCCCAGGGGCCAGATTTAATACTCCCTACAGATTTGTAGGGTAGGGCGTATGCCCAATAGATTTTTTAAAGTTCAGCCGCATCGACGCACATGCACCGAGAGCAAGGCGGTTTGTAAAATACATGAAACTATCCCTTAAGGTCGCCGAAATTGCAATATAACGTATATCGCTTCAATTTTGGCCGGGAAATCACAATTTCGTCATTTCTTGGCCGTCTGCCAATTTGTTTTTTATTTTATTTTGTCGGGCAGGTTACTCGCATAAGTCGCGCTTTTGTACGCTCGTGCATGCATTTCTTTCTTGTCGCTGCCCTCATGGTTTCGGTTGTAGGCAGTGAACGCTAAAAAAGTGACCACCTGACTACACAAAAGCGCGATTTATGCGAGTAACCCGCCCGACAAAAAAAAACAACGAATTGGCCAACGGCCAAGAAATGACGAAATCATGATTTCCGTGCCAAATTCGAAGTGATATACGTCATATTGCAATATCGGCAACCTTAAGGGATGGTTTCGTATATTTTACAAACCGCCTTGCTCTCGGTGCATGTGCGTCGATGCGGCTAAACTTTAAAAAATCTGTCGGGCGTGCGCCCTACCCTACAAATCTGTAGGGAGTATTAAATCTGGCCCCAGCTCTGTGACTAGACAGGTAGAACCCCAAACAACAAGATAAAATTTTTACAAAAAATATGAATTTTTATACAATTTTTACAAAAATACAAATTTTTATACAATTTTACAAAAAAAATTACAAAAATTTGAATTTTTATACAATTTTTATTTTTATTTTGAAATTTTCCATTTTATTTTATTTTATTTTATTCTTGAAATTGCCATTTTATTTTTGTTTTATTATTATTATTTTCTGAGATTTTGCCAACCCTGGTCATGGAAAATGCCCTGCAAAATGACAACCGAGTTGCCATTTTGCAGGGCATTTTCCACGACTTTTGACACTTTGCATGACATTTGACATTTGACAGGGCTTTTTACAGGCTTTTTACAATGGCGGAATTGAATTTATCGCTTTTTTCTAAGTGCTGCACTGCAAGCGATAATGCTCCATGGCGCGAGCCCTCCGGCACCGTTAATGGCGCCATTCCGTTATTAGTCAGGCAAAGTAATCCAGGAACAGTAGATTGGATATTGGATTTCAAGCTACGTTTTGTTCGCACTTTATTCAATTCTGGGATTAGCATTAGATTTGTGCCACTAGATGCTGTCAGATACGTAACGATTAGGGTTCAAACGGGACCAGTTTTTCGGACTGGGACCGGGACCAGAAATTTTTCTTATCGGGACCGGGACCGGGACTTGGTGGTCGGGACCGGGACCGGGACTGGCATTTTTCAATTGTCGGGACCGGGACCGGGACTGGGGCATCCGGACCGGGACCAGGATTTGCCGAACCAGGTACCAGGACCACAGCCCCCTTTTTGAGCCCTATCGGGACCGATAACTATTTGAATGCATATTTTCAGAAGTTTCATACGATTTTCACACTTCATTCAATCAAAATTGTCATCAAAAATATAATAAAGGTCACAAAATTCAATTGAGTCACAAAAAAGGACATAATGCACGAAAATTATGACAGTGAGTATTGATACATAAGCTGGTGCAGTGCTTTCTGAAGGAAAATAAATTTTTCAGCCTTCTCTGATGTCAAACATGAATGAGAATTTTTGGAACTCACCAAAAAAACGTCAAAAATTCGTCGACGGAATGAGAATGCGCCGACTGGCGCAAATTTTTTCGAATTTTACAAGTATTTAAAAGGCAAAATTTGGATCCAGTCCGGTCAATTTTTCTTATCGGTCAAAAATTCCGGGACCGGGACCGGGACCGGGACTGGGTAGTCGGGACCGGGACCGGGACCGGGACTGGCCTTTTTCAATTGTCGGGACCGGGACCGGGACTGGGGTGTCGGGACCGGGACCGGGACCGCCCCAGTCCCGACTTTTTGCCGAACCATGTACCGGGACCGCGGTCCCGTTTGAACCCTAGTAACGATGGAAAACACAAATTTTCAAAACTTCGGAAACGTTTTCGGAAAAAAATTCACCGCTAAAAACACTTAAAAATCTATTTTTTGCAATATTTATGGTTGAAAATGCATAAAAAAAGGCAGAAACGCAATTTGAAACATCAATTTTAAACGGATATATTTGCAGCGACAGAATAAAAAATGTGTCGATGTGTCTGCGATAACAGTTTGAAAGGTTGCACTGGCAGAACGTGGGAATCAAGCAAATCTTCCTAAAAACAACATAAAAAGCTACAAAGACCAGTGTGATGCATTGTACGCGTTGTTTGGCTCTGAAATCGATCGCAGAATAGCGGGGTTGTACGCTCTACCTATATAATGGGTTGTTAGGCTTATGCATTGCTGTGTAGCTGTTATTTTACTGCATTCATAATTCCCAGCAAATGTTTGCCTGATCATCAAGGCATTCAAACTTTTTAATTTGGCACATGTCCAACTGACCCTCGCCGCTTTTATTGATTCCATGTCGATTCGGTGACCTCGACACCGTCGGAATCGACCCAAACAAAATCAAGATGGATCCAAAACTGTCCAGAAAGCCGCAGCGCGCCAATTATCGCGAGAAATCTCGGCTGGCCATTCCGCTCGGGTCGATTTCGTCGGGAAATCGACTTTTGCGCAGCGGGTCGACCGTGGGAAATTTGTCGCAAAATTCGACCGCCAGCAGTTCGGAGCGAGATAATCACGGTAAACCTGTTTTAAGGGTTTAGTGTGTGTTTTTTTTAGAATCTTTTATTGCCATGTTTTTGTTTTTGTTCCGCTGTGTACGCCTAAATTTTCTGTTCTTGGCACTGTGCCATCTCCGAGTGGCGCTTTATGCTGTGCGCAATTTGTACGGACCTCGGCAGATTTATTGCTGTGTATCGGATGTGGCTCACCTTTTATAGTGTTATTTGACTAAATTTCACTAAAGTGATTGGATACAATAAAAGCATACTATACAGAGAATGTTACCATATTTTGGTGAATAAAGCTATCGTGTGATCAATTCCGCAAATGGCTGAAAAAATTAGAAGTGAGAAGTGAAATGGCAAGTAAAATGAGACGTGAGAATTACTCCGCTTTAAACCTTTTACACCATCTAAAACGGTTTTTAACTTCTCCACTTGCGGAATTGGCACCAGTTTATATCTAATTCCCCCCCCCCCCCACCAAACATGCACAGTGTGCTCCCAGTGCAACAAAGTGTTCTCTACAAATTCCGAATGGCGCACGCACTTTTTCAACGAGCACGTAGTCTACTACAGGTGCCACTCCCAGATCCTGTAATAGTCCGTGTAAAATGTAAAATGTCATGCAAAGTTTCAAAAGCCATGTAAAATGCCCTGTAAAATGGCGCACTCGTTTTCAATTTTACAGGGCATTTTACATTACTTTTCAACCTTTACATGGACATTTTACATTTTGCAAAGCAATGTACAGAGTCTGGGAGTGCCTTAGATGTGATGTTCAAGGTTGCAGCTACCAGGGGTCTTCGAAAATAGCACTGCGGAATCACGTGAACACACGTCACACCATAGTGGATATAAAATCTTCTGGGGCTGCAAACGAGAGGGGGAGTAGAGGCGCCAAGCGCCAGAATGAGACGCCAGCGGCCACGCAAGTTATAGTGAGGAAACGGGAAACTGACTTTGACTCAACGAGTACTGTGAGTCGGGGGTTCAGTGGGGGGGGGTTTGGGGTTACCCCCAAATGTTCCAGCTATCTATCAACGGGGCAAATTTTTTGGCTTCTATCCATCTGCTCCCCCCCCACAAAATCGACCAGATGGCTATCGATCTGAAGCGATTTTTGAGAAATTTTCGCACAAAATCTCTAATTTTCATACTTTTTAAATAGTCTCTCACCTTCAAAATAAATCATGATTTTTCAAACTTCAAAATGATTATGATTTATGTTAATTATTGCCTATTTTGGACTATTTTTGGCAATATATGTGCTTATATGCCTATTTCTAGTCATTTTTCACCTAATTTTAGTGGGTTTTCTCTTCTACACCTTGAAAAAGCATATATGTCGATATAATATCTTATCTATCACTCACAGAATGGACGCACGGTCACACCTTCTAGCTCAAAAAATTCAGACTGCCAACCTCAAACTAGATCTAAAAGAAAATCTCTTGATTCTGTTGTGTCCCGATTGAGGGCGGCCACCAAATTGCCAAAGATGGATGATACACATGTTTTGCCAAATGGCACCTGAGTTATAAAAAGTTGGTAACTTTATATTGAAAGTGCATTTTTGTTTTTTAAATTTCTGTGATTGTAGCTATGATTACGTGCAATGTCTTTTGTTGATGTATTTCATTTCTATGCAGTTTCATGGATTTGTTGCATTGTTTATGGTATATTTATATTTTTATTCAGAGGTGTTTTTCATTTACTGATAATTACATACCTGAAAGGCTGTGATAAATACAGATAACTCAATAAATTCCTCATGTACCACGCTATTGATTTTTCAACAGAGCGCAACACAGGATCAAAGTTACTTTCGTGCACACACACGCAGTGCATTATCTTGTCGGGTGCCATTCCCAGGCACTGTAAAATGTCAAATTCATGCAAATTGCCAAAAGTCATGTAAAAGTTATGCAAAACGTTAAGTGTCTCGTAAAAAATTCAGAGAAATTCATGACACTTTGCATTACATTTTCCAAGGTATTGGAGCTAGGGTTCAAACGATATGACTTTTCGATATCGATATTCGATATTTTTTTCTGAAACTCGATATTCGATATGGAACCTCGATTTCGATCTTCGATATTGAAAAATGGTCGATATTTCGATATTTTCGATATTCGATATTGCGATATGCTTTTGGTATAGCAAGGCATATTTCAAGTGGCATATTGTATTTTCATGTGGTTGCACACATGTTTAATCATCTCTTTACTGAAATGTGAATGGTACAAGTGATTTTAACAAGCTTTACATCACTCAATGGTAGAAAATAGAAGAAAAACATGATGAATCAAAGTGTATCAGACAAAAAACAATTGGTAGATATTACAGTTCATCCTTATAACCTAATTGCTTAAGGGCATGTTGCAAAAAAAGTATATCAGCGTTTTCTGGCTTCAAATTTAGCACTCCAACAACAATGACATTATAAATACTGTACTCATCAATACAATACTATAAGCACATCAGATCAACCATAAACATCTCAAAATGAATATGAAAAGTAAATTTGGGGAAACAATACAGGTTCGATTTATCGAAAAAATGGTCGATATTTGATATCGATATTCGATATTTTTTCAAAATTTTCGATATCGATATTCGATATTTTTTCAAAATTTTCGATATCGATATTTGATATTAAAAAATGGTCGATATCCGATATTCGATACGATATACCGTTTGAACCCTAATTGGAGCAGGGGTCTCCAAGATTTTGGCATTCGCGGGGGCTGGATAGATAGCAAATCGCTCCTCCGGAGGGATAGCTAGCTGAAAAAATTTTATGGGGGGTAGGGTTGGGACGATATGACTTTTCGATATCGATATTCGATATTCGATATTTTTTTCTGAAAGTCGATATTCAATATCGATATTCGATATGAAAATATGCTCAATATTCGATATCGATATTTCGATATTTTCGATATTTTAGTACAGCGGTCATTATTAAGCAAAAAATTATTAAGGTCATTATTAAGGTGAAAAATTATTAAGCAAACACTTCAGGTCATACTTGTGACTAGGGGTGGCTGGCTTTTTACATTTTAAAAAGGTTGGCATTTTAAAATAAACAGCCAAATTTTTGAGCCATGCTGCCATGCAAAGGTTTGGTGAAATGGTTTCCATGTGATGCAGTTTGCTGTGTTAAAGTCATATATTTTGTAAGGATGTGTATACATTACTCTTGATATCTTACTTTTGATAGCTCAATGTGAAAATAACATGGCATTTATATATGATATATTACTTTGTGCATTCATAAGCATACGTGTTTGGCTGCAGCATCCAGTTTTTGTTGGTTTCTTTCAACCATTTTTTATGGGATCACAAATACCTCAAAAAGAATACCAGAATATCGAAAAATATCGAAAAAATGGTCGATATTCGATATTTTTTCAAAATTTTCGATATCGATATTTGATATGAAAAAATGGTCGATATCCGATAATCGATACGATATATCGTCCCAACCCTAATGGGGGGGGGGCTTGCGGGGGCAAAATATATAGGCTTTTTCAGTGCATAGAAGGCCGAAAGGGGAAAAATCGCTAATAATCGGTTAAAAGTGGTCAAAAGTAGGTTTAAAATGGCTAAAAACAGGCATATAGCCATGCATTAGCCGGAGAGCACAATTTTGAAGGTGAAAAACTATAAAAAGGTGCGAAAATTGGCGATTTTTAGCGAAAATTGGGGCAAAATTTCTCGAAAACCACTCCAGATAGATAGATAGCTGAGCGATTTGGGGGGGGGGGTCTTTGGGGGTAGTAGCCAAAAAATTTGCCTCGGGATAGATAGATAGCTGAGCGGCGTCCGGGATAGATAGATAGCTGGCGGATTTGGGGGGGGGCAGCCCCCCCCCCAGCCCCCCCCCTAGGAAACCCCTGTATTGGAGTGGCCCCAGAAGCCTCTCACCATAGGCGTCAATTTCAATGAGAACGGTAGCTGCACCCACGTGACGAAATTATGCGCTTGCGCGTATTGGCGCTGTTTACTAACCGATAAACTGAAAATTTGATAAACTCATTTTCAGCTTCTGAGCGCATTTGATTTTTCCGGAATGAGCTGAATAACTACAGTTGACGGAGATTGAAAATAATACTTCCGGTAAACTCAGAAGCGCTCAGAGCTGAAAAATGAGTTTACCAAATTCTTAGTTTACCGTTAGGAAGCTAGTGTCTGCAGCACCAAGTTTTCAATATTCGATATTTTTGGACAGAAAACAAACTCAAACCTTCCCCACCAAGCCGTTCCAAAAATGTCGCACCCGCACGGGCGTCAAATCATCGCCATCACTTCATCAGCTTCAGCTGCCCCAAGCACGCAGTGCAGCCGGTGTCCGGAGACTTTTGGAACGAAAGAGGAATGGCGTAGGCACTTTGTTATGGTGCATGTTCATGGGCGGAGCAGTTTGCAGTGTGCCAGTTGCCAGTTTGAGACTGGTTTGTGTAGGGGGGGGGGGGATTTTTAGTTTCTGGGGTCGTGGTGTTTGATGACTGGGCCTAATTTCAATTTGATCGTCACGTTTTCTGTGCAACCATTCTGCTAACGCCGAGTTTCATTGACTGGCAGTTGCTCATGGGCATTTTACGATCAGGGTTTCAAACATTTCAAACTTTGTGCCACCGTATACAGTAATATTTACACCGAAACAGGGACGTATCCAGGATTTTTGAGCGGGGGGGGCTGCTTGTTTACGGGGGCCGGCGAACGGGGGGGGGGCTCAGCCCCCCCCTAAAATTTTCCCCGTATATAGGGACGGAATATCGTTTTGGCGCTAGCGCCATACAAAAGCGCCACGCCATGGCGCTATTGGCGTTGGCACCAGCGCCAGGAACCGCTTTATATGTATGTAAATATGCAAACATATACAGCGAAATTCGGAAAAATGTATTCATTTCCAAGGATTTTGGTTTAAAGGGGCCGATCCGCTGAAAATACACTGCACGGGGAAGAAATTGCGCGCTTGCGCGCAAAATTTTTAAGAAACATCGAAAACTAAATCGGAAAAGTTGCATTTTCCGGTACTTTTTAGGTCTCACCCCGGGAAGGGGGGGGGGCTGCAGCCCCCCCCGCCCCCCCCCCCTGGATACGTCCTTGCACCGAAATAGTGGAAAATACCACATCCTCACAAAACTGCATATAACTGATCCTTAAATCCCCACCGGCAACTTACCTATCAACCCCATCACCGTAGACCCCCAAACCTCTCCCCCACCCAGACCACCGCGAGAAGCTCAAGCTGCACATGGAGCTGTCGCACGGCACGCCGAACAAGGAGCACCAGGCGTCCTTGTACAGGCTTCGCGCCGCCCACACCGACCCCAAGGCGACCCTGGGCGATGATAGGAAGAGGGTCTTGGCTGCAGCTATGCAGGTTGGATACTGGGGACAGTCGCAGACAGTGTAAAGTGTAAAGTAAAGTGTCAAATGTCATGACAATTTTAGAGTAATGTGTCAATTGTCATGCGAAGTTCAGTAACACAGCGTTTACACTGTGATGACTGTGACGACAAAAATGTGATTTTTCAGCTGTTTTTGTACGATACATATGAAATATGTTTCATGTGTGAAGCCTCAATTGATCATGACTTGATCAGACCAACTGCCTAAAACAAACATACAATTATATACATTGCGTGTTCATGCACACTAGATCACACTTTTTTCGTGTTGTCAGAGGTGTTCGCTGATTTGTTGTCGCCAGCCCCTTAACGAGACCGCCGACAACGCCCCTTGAACAAATACAGCGACAGCCTCCGACAACAAAAAAGTGTGATCTAGTGTGCATGAACACGCAATGTATATCATTTGGTATTTGTCTTAGGCAGTGGGGCTGATCAAGTCATGGTCGATTGAGGCTCCACACATGTAAAATATTTCAATTACATCCAACAAAAATGCCTGAAAAATTGCATTTTTTGGCGTCACAGTTGTCACAGTGTAAAAGGCGCCTCATCAAATCTTTTCTTTGTTGTTTCGATTTGCATTTTACATGACATTTGACGCTTTACTTTACACATTACAGGGTCTGGAACTGCCCCCTGGTTGGGTCGCTCTTGAAAAGAACATTTGCTAGCTATGGTCTAATTTAATGAGAACGTGAGGCGCCCGACACCCGACGTGCGCTGAACGAATCGGTCTGGCCAATTTCATGCGCTTACTCGCTTACTTGTAGGCTCCAATAGGGATCCCGATCCCGAATCCCGAAAAATTTCGGGAATTTGTGGTCCCGAAACCTCAATCACGATTCCGAAAGGTTAATCCCGATCTCGATCCCAAAATCCCAGAAAACCAATCCCGTTTGAACTTCGGGCGCCACACTCTCTATTTGAATTTTCTCTATCTGGCGAGACAACGATCAAGAATAACGTCCATAGGTCTCAAGACATCTATTTCTTCCCCTCGCATCCGCAGCATTTATCCGGAGTGTGCGCCACGTGCAAATTGAAGGGCTACCCCGCTGTCAGCGTGAAGCCGGTCGTCTCTCAAGTGAACAAGGATGCTTTAGCACAGCTGGGCGGGGTTTGTTTGGACTTTAGGCGTCTGGATTTTTTCGGGTTGATTTTTGGTAATTGTGCGGGTCTAACGAGCATATGTCGTTCAAAGTTCAATGCTGCGGCGTGAAATACAAAATTGAGGCTCCAATGTGCCCGCGCACACTAGTTTTCACACGAAATTTCGAAAACTCACAAATCAGCTAGATCGCATTTGAGTTTTGTACAATGAGGTGGCCGTAAACTACAGTTGACGGAGATTAAAAATGACTCATTGTGGAAAACTGAAACACGTTCAATTTCGAAATTTCGTGTAAAAACTAGTGTGCGTAGGGCCATTATTCCTGTGGACATCCATCTCGATTGTTACGCCGAATCGATCAAACCCGGGGCAGTTCCAAGCCCTGTAGTGTGTAAATTCAAGTGTCAAATGTCATGTAAAATGTTATGCAAAGTGTCAACTGTCATGAAAAATCTAACGGAAAAATCTAGTATCTAAGGCATTGTCAACACGTTGTTCCGCTGTTGTCTCGATGTGTCATAATGTTGTTTCAATGCTGGGTTTGTGCGCATCACAATAAAAGCATGCATTAACATGCTGTGGAACAATGTTGTCCCAACGCTGAAAATTTTGTCAGAACGTTGTTTTCAAGTTGGTGGAAATGTTGTCCCGACGTTGGCACTACATGTCATAACGTTGCTGAATCGCTGTGATTTCACATGACATTCGCCATTTTACAGAGCTTGGGACTGCCACCAGGGTCCATTCTCTCTTTATAAACAAAACCATCCCAAAATCAACCCACAGTCCGACTCCGCCCCTCCACTCAACAACATCACTGAAACGGCACAAACCGCCTCGCCATACTACATCAAAAAGTTCGTCTGCGTCCACTGCGGACACACTTATCTGGGCGGCGCTGCGATGGCGATAATTAGTGCGGATGTGAATCGAAAAAGCGACATTGTAGTGCAGCAAAGGGCGGGCGAAAGTTTTGTGAATAGTGTGCCCGTTGTAGGGTCTTCTGGTCGGTTTGATTGAATCTTAAATTTTTTTTGGATTGTTTTAGTTTTATTCTGTGTCGATTCGGGAAAAATTTTTATGAACATTGGTTGGGGTCAATTTGGGTATACTCCGGTTACGTTACACCTTGCACGCGTGGTTCCCGCTGGATGTGTGCCAACGATGGTTAACGCGTGCGAGTTTCATAAAAAGATAATAAAATTGATTGTTGTTATAATGTCATTCATTAACATATTCACATCGATGAATTTTTTTAATCTTTTTACGGAAATCGCATGATTTAATAATCATTGGCACGCTTCCAACACGAGACATAAATCAGTGCAAGGGCAGAGTATCATGTACGCCGAGTATACCAACTAGTCAGCGATGAAAATAGAAATTTCGGAAATAATTGTTTCTCGAATTTAGTCGTCACTTTTGACTTTTGAATTTTATTACAGTCATCCCCGGGTTATCGGGTGACGTAAAATTTTTGAAATCTCACCCTATAATGCGGGGAACCCTATAACCGGGGGATGTACTATAGAAGTGTTGTGGTGCTGGCGCAAGGCGTTACCAGCATTTATGAACATCAGTAATAATGAACATGAGTCTTTTTAATGCAATAATTGTGCAACGTTCAAAATGTGCATTTATGATGTTCATATGTAAATTTATACTCTGCGGACAGCACACTTTTATTCCCAATGTTATTCCCCTTTTATATTATACTTGAATACCCGATAACTGAAGGAATTTTATATATGAAAATGCTAAAAAAATTCCCAAATCCCACCCGATAACCCGGGAATACGGGGAAACCTTCAATCCGGGGAACTTTCTTCACACGTGTCCCCGGTTTTCAAAATTCCACCCATTAACCCGGGGAACCCTATAACCGGGGGAACCGTTAACCCGGGGACGACTGTACCTGCTTTGGCGAACACACCCTAAATAATAACATACTTTATAATGAAATAATTTTAAAAACCCTAATTTCACAACAGTGAAATGCGCACAACAAAAAACACAGGCACGGACGCTCTCAAGAGGAAAATTCCAGCCCACGAAGCCGATGGAAGGGTCATCGGCAGACTGATCAAAGTTCACACAAACCGACCCGTTCACGGAGAGAAAGTGGCCAGGGGGTATTCGTGAATTTGGAATCTTATTGTGAATTACTGGGTGATTCCGCGCATGGTGCCATTCCGCAACTCTCACTCGATCAAGCGACACGTGTTGTCTGTAGCATAAATTGACTTTACTTCCCAGTTGACTTCACTTACTTAACTCGAGCCTGTGCCGGTACCCATCTAAACCCGCTACTCATCTAGACCCGGCACTCATCTAGATATACCCACTACGCTTCTATGCCCGCGACTCGTCGATATCCTGCACCCCCAGCTGCAGATGTCATGCAATCTGCACTGCATGACTGCACGCCGCTGAGTGGCGCACACACATAAAATATGTTTGCTGACAGTGGCCGGTTGGCACTTAACACAACTATGTATGTAATTACAATGAATGCACTGCACATACGAGTGCACAGTTGTCAGTTCAGTAATCACAAATGCGATTGCACACGTTGTAGTAGCCCGCCAGCCCCTGTTGCAAGCATCTAATGTGTTCGCACCACTCAACGGTGGGCAGTTGCGCAGTGCACATTGCACGACGTCTGCGGCTGCGGGATGGAGGTGTATGGATGAGTGGCGGGTCTAGATGAATAGCGGGTAGATCTAGATGAGTACCAGGTCTAGCCGTGTAGTGCGTTTTTAGATGAGTAGCGAGCATACATCCTTACCTTTTGTCCATTTGCGGAATTGACACCACGGGGAGTGACAAGAAATTGTTCAATGTGATAATAAACGTGTAAGTAGAAGATTGAGTTGTAAACGATAGGTGACAAAACTTTTGTTTTCCAATTTACCTGTATTCCTACAACTTCGATCCATCATCATATTTTTGTTACTTGACAATGTGGGGAGTTGGCGGTTGGCACCCACGCTTTTGAACGATAGTATTTTTCCAAATTTATGTTTGTCCCTTTACAGTTGAAGTTAAGTGAATGAAGGATGAAAGGAGCAATCACTGTTTCTACATTTCGATTATATTTACAATCGACTTTGATGTTCTCAGTCTCAAAACGTACTTGATGTAAATAAATACGTTAATTGGGTAATAGATTTACGTGCTTACAACGGTCCACTACTAGATACATAAATAAATATTGCATCACCAACGTTTAGTTGATAAATATGTGACTTTGTTCAAATCATGTTCCCTTTTCTTTATTCGATGAATATGATATTTTCACATAATGTGATGTGGAGTACTTACATGAAATCAAATATTTTTTAGTTGTCATCGTTTTTATTGCAGTGCGGAAACGAAAAAGTTGTAATTATTTTTACAATTATTTAGAATAAATGGAAGAGTCGAAAAAAGAAAGAAAAATTCAGTAAAGTACATTTGCCACGTATTTAATAAATAAGTAGACTATTTAAGTGAGTACGAAAAAAGTAAATCGAATACCAACATAAACATATCCATCTTCATCCAGATAAACCTCGTGAAGTAACCTTCATCACTTCTTCATATTGTGTCCGCACTTAGTGCAGCGCTGGTACTGGGGGTCGCCGCAGCCGAGCGCGTTGCACAGACAGCACACGAACGACAGCGCAGTGCACTTCTCCACTTGCTCCACCACTGGACCTTCCTGTGAGGTGCGGGGTGGCGTGTTTGGTTCTAACGGGTCATTTTTTATCGCGGTTTTTTTTAAGTGCCCAACACAAGCAGCATTGTGTAAATATACCTTTGTGTTTGCCCACTACTCTGGGTATTCAGGGCCCGCTAATCCCTTGCCCGCCATTCATCAAAGCTTCACATTAACAGGCGTAGATTACAACTGTGTAGGAATACATAGCTGGTGCGGCTAGATGACTAGCGGGTATGGACTAGTAGGGTAGAAATATTTACATGGCTCGTGGGTCTAGATGACTAGTGGGTTTAGATTACAACTAGGCATATGCTTTTCAGCCTTCTACACCTTGATAATCCCTATCGAACCCCCGCAAGCCCAGCCCCAAAATTTTTCAGCTATGTATTTATCCATCCGGAGGAGCAAGTTGCTAAATATCTATTCAACCAAACCATGGGAGGGCCGAAATCTTGGAGACCCCAAATGTGGCGGTCTGCTTGAATCGTTGCTTGTCACTTGACGGGGAACTTGAATCTAGACACTTGACAGGGTCCGGTTGTGTGACTATTGAGGCGTCAGCGCCACTACTACCAGACAAGCTGTCTCGTAAACAATGTTCGTCCAATAACTGCATATCCCACTTCAACCCACAAGCACATTTTTCAGTCAACCAAAACGTACCCCACTAAAATACCCAATACTCAACGATACCCGATACTCACCCCGCACCTCTCGCACATGCGGTCCACGATGTGCACATCCGGGGGTGCCGCGTCCGGGTTCGGCTGCTCGCTGGACGCGTTCCATTTTAACTCGACTTCTGAGGTGCCGCAGCCGCCGGCCGCCGCCGCCGCGCTGACAGCCATTTTTTAGGTTGGGGGGGGGGGGTAATTGAAAATTAAAATTCAGTCAAATGTGACCATGTTGGATGTGTAGTGTGAAGTGAAGCTGTGAATTGATGTGGGATATGGGTTTGGTCATTTTTCGGTTAGTTAATACAATCGATGTTGTATTGATTGCTTTTACAAGTGAGGCGGTCGTTTTCAATGGTGAATTATTCACACTCTTTACATGCGCGGTGCACATTGGCTGTGAGCCAACATTGTAAAGTTCATAACGAAAAATTTGCTGCCTTTCAAACGTTTGACACAACGGATTTTTTGTTGCTTCGCGATAGCTACGCTGGCACACTTCAAACGTGAGACAAATCAGTGCGCGTGTAAACAGTGCGGTCCGCGTCCGCAGTGTTATTACATAACTAGTAGACAATCTGATCAAAATGCTACTATGGCAGTCTCGTAAGCTTGTTATTATACTATTCGAAAATTTAACAATGTCAACTAATTATTCCAAATTTATTTTCCAAATCTGTTATTTATTTTTTAGATTTGCAAATGCAGATTTGCAAGTTTTGCACCTGCAGATTTGCAGGTTATCGTCTTGCGTGTAAATAATTTCCACATGAACAAGTAACAAAAAAGTGTTGTCATGGAAATCCATCACTCCACGAAATTTGTCCTCGAGATCAATTATGCAATTTTTACCATGAACTACCTATTTATAGATTTCTAATCATACTTTGCTGGCACATGCCTAATATCATGCACAATAGCTGCCAATTGGAAATCTCCCATGGTGCTCTTGCATATGCAAATTGATCCAACGATTAAAGGATCATGGATTTACAGGGGTGAGGGTGAGGCGTCAGTGTTAAGAGATGAATGAAGTTACCTACCTAGATATTTCAAGTCAAATAACAAGTAGGGGTTGATTTTTGCACAGTGGAAATTTTGAGGGGGTAGTTCGAGCGGGGGTGGGGGATTTTTTCGCCAGAATTTTTTGAACTCCCAGTACTGATTCCTTGTTTGTAACGTATGCAGAAAAATGCAACAAAAGCGACCTGTATAAGCGTCGGGACTTGTATAATTACGTATATGTAGATTGTAAAAAAGTTCTGTCTTAACGTAACTCAGTCATTCTTTCTAAAGTGAGAGCCCACACACTAGTTGACTTCTCAAATTCGTGTCAACTGGATGTCAACTACGTTACACAATAACTAAAAAATTGCAAAGCACCACACTTAACAGAAACTATGCAAATTAAGTGTCACGATAAAAAAATTAACCCTGCTCTATCACATGGAAAAGTTAAAAGCACATATTTAGGTAAGCAAAATTTGGTTGACATGAACTTTGATGTCAACTAGTGTGGGCCCTAACTCACAAAAAACGGCGCGTGATATTTAAAGTAAATCTGTAAGTTGTAAGTCAAGTGACAAGTATACACTTAAATTGTAAAGGAAAATACTTACTGATCACATGTCCGCTAGCGGAATCCTAGCTATCCGCTAGCGCTGCGCGACGGAAAAAACCCAGACTAAGACGACAAAAACTTGAGATTATTCAGCAGATAAATGGTCGGGAACACACGATATCCTGTCACCGTATGAATTGAGTGCAATCACTTTCGAAAAAGCACCTCGGTAATTTTTAATGTAGGTAAAAGTACGCGTAAAGTGACGTAAGCCACTTTACGCTTACCGGCGAACGCCTTTCGGCGCTACTATTTTTGACAACAAAGTCCACCTAAATAGTAAACATGAATAATCACACGTGATTAAAATTTTATAGACAAATGCAACGTAATTATTTACATACGAATGGGTAGGCAAATTTGTTACTGTTCACTCAGAAATAAACATCGATGTCTCACAAGGTATAGCGATGGAAAAGCATTAGACATGAAAGTTAGATTGCGTCATGGCGTTTCACATCAGAGTTGTTAAAAGTACCGAACTTTTTCAAAGTATGCGTAAATGTGAAGTTTTTACTCACCCCTGAGTACAGAAAACGTAAAGTAAAAGTTTTTTACTCACCCCTGAGTACAGAAAAATAAAGTCAAAGTTTTTTTTAACTTTTACCCATTAGTAAATGTGTATTAAGTACCTTTTTTCCAGAAAACAAAAGTTAGTACTTTGAGAATTTTTGCCCAAATTTTCACTCAAAACCACTAATTTCCATAGTATGCCTATTTTGCCTATTTTCAGTTATTTTTGTCTATATATGTGCATATATCCTATTTTACTATCTTATATTTTGGCTATTTTTTCTCTATATTTTGAGCCTTTTTTCACGCTTTTTCCTTCTATGCCTTGAAAAAACCTACCTATCTGACATGTTTTCTGTACTTGAGTACTTTCAAAAAGTATACATAAAAGTGAGTACAGGTACATTTTCAGAGGGAAACATAAACATTTTTACTCATTGCTCGAGTATACGTATTTTTCGACTAAACGTAAATACGTTTTACGTAAATATGTAAAAAGTATGCTTCACGTTTATTAAGGTGTGGTCCGCGCGCAAACATGGTAACAGCGTGGTAACATCAAACTGCGAAATGTATGATATGTGTTATCTTTTCAGCGCCATGTGATTTTGGCAATAGTGTCAGAGCTGCAGTGTCTTATTTTTATGGTCAACTAAGTATACCTATAACAAAAGCAATTAATATGATATAAAGTAAATATAATGTTTTTATTCTTTTATAACCTTATTCATTTGGCGGAATCTCGCCCGGAATAAAGCCTGACGCAACTGAGTATTTGTTGACTGGCCGGGAACTTTAGGTGTTCCCTTCGTTTTCTGATCCCCTGGGGTTAATTCCGCAAGTGGAGAAGTGAAAAAAACATTTTAGAAGAGCGAAGCAAAAAGTTAAAAGCTAGTAAATTGAGAAGTGGAAGGTTAAAAGCGTAGTGAACTTTAAACTTTAACTATTCCTTTTGCTTTTAAATTCGCATTTAACCTCTCACGTCCAAATTTTCGTAGTGTTTAAACTTTTTACTTCTCACACCTAAAATTGTTTTCTTCACTGTTCCACTTGCGGAATCGGGTCCTATTTAAGTTTAGCACATTGCGCTGATGACGTCTGTGCAGAAGATAACTGAGCACAATTACTTCGTTGCATTGACGCGCCAGACCTATTCCAGCTTGATAAATACAAATGCAAGTACCGTATTTATTCTAATAGAACGGCATACCTCCAATAGGATGGCAATGTTTTAGCACTTTTTTGTACTCAGGACTAGGGATGGCCCGAGGGGTTTTCAAAGGGTTTTTTAAAATAAAAACGTGTTTTTTATTTAAAAAACCCAACCATCGAAACCGTTGAAAAACAACCTTGGCCAAAAATGTTAGTACTAAGCAGTCGTTTTCATTGGTTTTGAGGCATTTTCAGTGTAAAAGCTTCAATTTGTTTGTGCTATTGTGTCATAATACGCCATGATATGCTAGTGTAGTATTGATATACAGCCAATGTGCCCCACATACTTGTACAGTGTGAAACACCACTGCCATTGTGTTAGCCCACTCTTATAACCTTAATTAAGCACTTATCCATGCCCAACTTCACTTGAAATCATTAACATTTAACAGACGGTGATATACATAATAAGTCAACATAAAACAGATATTTTTGACAGAAATCACCACTTAAAATGCTCTCCCATGACTCCACAGCCATTCTACGGCTATATATAACACCACAAAGTACTGACACCTGTCTGATTTACCTGTATATGTTGACTTATGACCATATTTTTATTTTAAAATAAAACTCTGTTTTTGAAAAAAACCTCCTTGAGATTTAAAAACAACAACCTGTCGTTGAAAAAACCTTTTTCAGCCATCCCTACTCAGGGCAATAATAGACCTGCAACCACCAATAGAACGGTAAAAAGATTGACGAAAAATAGAACGGCGCTCTTCTATTAGAAGAAATACGGTAGGTAGGTAATACGGCGAAAAAACCTTGAATATAAATCGGAGTACCTACCTACATCGCATTGCAAATGATTTAGATCAAATTTCCAATGCACATAAAAAAGAACCAGGTTTTGCGGGTAAATACCGTATTTCCTCGAAATACCCCCCCCCCCCCCCTCAAAATGGGCACTATGAATTTGTGGTCCGGGAATTGCATAAACGACGTTCAAAACACTTACGCTTACGTTAGAACATCGTTTATACCATCTACATCCTTATATAAGGCTGTAAAAACTTATAAATGGTAGTTATTGTTGCATTTTTCACGTTTTTCTCTCAAAATTTTCACTCTGAAAAAATGAACCCCCGGGGGGTAATTCGAGGAAATACGGTAAGCATTTGTAATAGGTATCTTTCTTTTTTCTTCTTAACCACTGCCTTCACGCCCTGGCGCCGGCGCCAGAAATCCTGGCGCATTTTCCATCTAAATATAATTAGTCGGATGCGAACTGAACGGGCTAGGTTCATTAGCGCTCCAACCCGCCTAATCTTCTGCTGTCGATTCTGTGCAGCGAATAGGGCCCTAATTGGATGGACGCATCACCAGGGGCTGCGCGAACGCCACGCTGTACGGGGTGACCCAAATCATGCACTGATTTTTTTCTAGTCACAGGTCATAAATAATATATAGTACATACCGTACGTCCTCGAATAAGACGCCCTCGAATAAGCCCCCCCCCCCCCTGTTGCCGAGTTGAGGAAATATAACTCCCCCTTGAATGACTCCCCCGTCTTGAATAGCTCAAACCTCAAAAACTTTGGGTTTTATTGTGGATATACGGTATATATATTACCTATTATATTTAGGTATGTAAATAGTAAGTACATTAAGTGGCGACAAGTAAGCAATAACCAAAGCGCGTGAAATGTTCCAGATTGAACCTGCACAATTATGTCAGTAAATACACATTATCGCTGAAGCATGGTTTTGCAGGTATTTATGTGCAAGCGCTTTTGCCATAATTTTCGCGTCACTCAAATTTCCTGACTTATCAGTGAGTTCACACCCCCCCTCAAAAAAAAAACATTTTGAAAAATTCCCAGGGCGAAATTCAATACACACGGCAAATTTGTAGGCCAGTGCGCTACACCCGATATGTTTTCATCGGTCTGCTAGGTCGACAAATGCACCGAGGTGGAGGCATAGCTGGAATTGTGTGTGGCCTTTTTTGGTGGGGGGGGGGGGGGTCCACCAGACTTTCGTGTCATCCCATTCTGTTGCACTATATTATTATATATTATTTAGCACCGATATTTATTTACATGTCTGTCAAGTTGTCAATCTGACTGAACGATGAAAATATAATATATCTGACGTAACGCACATATCTAAACTGGTTTGCAGCAAGACATAATGCACTACGAACGCGGTGCAAGGGAGGACACAAAATTTGTGGATTATGCTCCAACATTTATACTAAAAAAGTGGCTAATTTACATCATATCATGCATGTTTGCACTGGATTAGATAAGGTAAGAGCACAAATGAGAGAGACATCGTGCTCAGTTTCTTGTGAATGGGAGAACAATCCTCTAGTAAAAATGTATGTCATAATCATAGAAAATCGATAGACAAATTACTGGTGTTTGGGACGAGTCATCTTCATGACAGATAGGCAGTTAAATAATCATAACTCGTTTTCACGATGAAGTGCGTGATAGAGGAAGGGCGTAACTCAGAAATGAGTAGGGCCCTGGATCCTCACACCATATAATAATAATAATAACGCACTGCCCTGCAAATTTGTCGGGCGTATTATTTGGTCACTGGTTTCCATCATCGACCTAGGTAGTTATTTCCTTCAACAGGTGAAAGGCAAAGTTGTTAAAAGGTACGTACGTTTACTTGAAAAATACGCGTACGCGGTAAATACGTTTACATATACTTTTAAAAAAATACCGTACGCACTCGTACATACATTTTCAAAGCATACGCGTACGGAAAATGTATTTCAGAATTCTAGTGATTTACCGCATTTGGATGAATTAGTGTTGTATTTTTGTTGCCGCTATTCTTGCTATTTTTATCTCCTAGAACAAAAGAGACCCTGAAAACTATGTCATCTATGATTTTCTTAAACAAAAACATACGTTGTGCTGTACACGTATGAAAAGTGTCCACTTGACACCCACTTGAAAAAGTATTGACGCTTCACAAAAGGTGTAGTGTCAGGAATGACGAAAAATAGTCGTTTCTACACTCGCAAAAAAGTACTGAAATTTACGCGTACGTACGGGTAAAAAATTATTTTACGTTTTCGATACTTTGTGGTGAGTAAAAAAATACTTTACGTTTACATATACTTTTGAAAAAGTTCAGTAATTCTAACAACTCTGGTGAAAGGGACCTCTTGCATGACACAACAAAATATGTCAACGTTTTAGCAATCCCGATATGAGTGACCTGAAAATTCTGGAACACAAATTTTTTACGAATGCCTTTTATCGATAAAACCGACCACACTGTATTCCATTAGCACCCGCCTCCCTATGGCTTAAATTGCGATCACATCACAGCTGAATGCTTCCCTGCACCGTGGCGAACTTATTCACATGGTGTGTTCCAAAAGTGACGCCCCTCAGAAAATATTTTATAAGCTCAAAATTTTGGAAACTGAAATTACTATACACTTGAATAGGGACAATGGCACGATATTTCTGCCAATTTCGAGTATTTCCGAGTGGTTATGACCGTCGATCGAATGCAAAGTTCTTGCAATCGCACCGCAGAAGTAGCTACGATTCGAAAAGTTAATGGGGATCGGCGTTATTTCTGTAACGCACCGAGTAAGAGAGTGAGTGAGTTTCAATTAGAGGACAGTTTCTTTGTACACAAATACACTTGTAAAGAGAACGTGTCCTGGAGCATTCCATAAATAGATTTGTCGCACCATCGTAGATGATTAAATTTGTGATGTTCTTCTGTGCCATTTTTCGACGAGTAGAATTTAGCACACGCTGCCGTTCTTTCAGCCAGCGAATTCCTGGCGGCAGGTGTGATCGCCCAATTAAAAATTCGAATAATTTTGCACGATGTCATGCACTGCTCCTCATTTAGCGAGTCGAAACTGCCGCACATGGCTCTGACACTCTTTGCGTGTGTAGCAATAATAAAACTAGAATTTCTCGGGTGAAAGTGACACGGTCCATCATCATTACCACAGCGAAGCATGGAAATATTGCATGCATTTTTATACACAGCTGGGAGCCAGTACAGATTCAGTGGCTCAGTGTGCAATTTGTGCAAAGCAATGGTTAAATTGCCACTGCAGTCGGATGATGCAGTCAACTGGGGGCAGTCCCAGACCCTGTAAAATGTCAAATGTCATGCAAAGTGTCAAAAGTCGTCAAACTGAAGTCGCCATTTTTCACGGCATTTTCCAGGACTTTTGACACTTTGCATGACATTTGACATTTTACAGGGAATTTACAGGGTCTGGGACTGGCACCTGGTCAATCTGATGTAGTAAAGGCCAGTGCACTCCAAGTGAATATTCATGGATGGATTCAGTACCATTTCTTCTAGCTATTGTAGATTCTGATTTGTAAAGATTGCTTCCAAAATAAACTATGGCCACAAAGTTCCATACAAGCCACTGCACTAACAGCCTGCAAAATTCATTCTGTTTATGAATAGAATATTATGTTTGTTTTGATATACATTCATTTCAATTTCAAATTACATGGAAAACCTAAACCATTGATAAACAAACTTTGTGCTAAAATTCAGAAAGATATCAACTAGTGTGTTGATAGCTAGACCCCACAAATGACAAAAAATATACATTACCTGTTAGTGATGTTGCAGTTCATAGAGGATACTCTGATTATCAGTGCCATGATGAGTGGTGCCAAAATTGGCATCACAGCTTCAGCAGGCTTATTTGGATAAGTAGACAGGAGGAAAACTGGAACAGATGTAGTTGCAAGTGTGAGCCAGTACCTGTGCATCAAGTCACCTACCTTGTTCCAAGTGTTTAAAAAAAATTGAACGTGAGAACCTGGTGTCAACCCTTTTCCACTTGCTGGGGCCACTCAGTGTAGTTTCCAACAGAATGTAAATTAGTGCTGGTCCAGCAAGCCCATAACACATTGTTAAATTATGAGTCCAGTGGGTAAGAATGCTGTGTGCTGCAAAAAGTTGTATTTACAGGTGATTTTATGATTTCTACATATTTACTCAGCAATTACAGTTTACTACACCTTTGATGCTGTCATCTAGCACCAGTAATTGATTCAATGCATTCACTGGTGCCACAATCAGTTTTTCAACCAATTGCCCAAATGTAATGTTCCCAACTGATGCAGCTATGTGCAGATCAACTAGAGCATCAGTGTGGCCATAGTACCATGTGTCAAACATGCTCAGACAGCAGCCAGTTGCCACAAAACTGGTTGAAATACCTGTAGTGATCTTATGTGAGCTAAAAATACAATGAATATTTGCTGGAGGATATAAGTAACAAGTAACTTACCTAAGATCTTCAATGGAATTGCTCTGAGATTAGTTGGATCACATAGCCAATGAGCAAGTGGTGCAAAAGCATACAAAATGAAGGAGGGGCAATGCCATGTGACCATTGCAAATGTGAAGCCCAATGACCAACCACCTGCCAATTTTTCCATCTTGTAACACATTTCAAGTTGTAAAACAACAATCTATCACCAAAACACACCATGCGTTAGTCCCACTTCCACACTATTACCACAAGCACATCTGCTAGTACCGGTAGTCCCAACTCCACTGTGACAGGCTTTACTTCCGGCAGCGCACTGCACCCGATGCCGCGACCACACGCTCATGTTCACCACGCACGCGTGCGTGAACGCAGCCAAGCCCAGTGATAGAACGCAAGTGCTGCCTGGCAACGAGCCAAATGTGAATGGAATGAACGAGGCGCAGTGTGCGCACAGAAGCAGATTCGGCTTGACGTGCCACGATTTGGCTACGCGGAACCTGTCGATATGAAATTGAGTTATAACTGGAAAGATTGAACGAATGAAGTTTGTGGACGATGCGGAAAGGGCCACTCGTAAAATGTGATTGGCAACTTCTGAACTTGACAAAATCACAAGCACCACGCGGAACTAATTATGGAATATTATTTTTATGGAAATATTTACTTAGACTGCATTTTGGCAGAACTGGTTCTTGTCCATTCACGCACCAGACACTGGAATTTCGAGTTGTGTGTTTGAGTGTTTTTTGAAAGCGAGACAAAATGGGTAAATAAACAATCTACGGAACGGAAACTTTATAAGGAAAAAGCTAGGCTGACATGTGAGTGAACTGCTGAAAGGACCAGGCTTCAAACTTTTTCGGTGAGCATGTTTAACATCTAAAAATTAGAATCTTTTGAACATTATGAACAGTAGCTCCACTCCCGCATCCAAAAAACGTTTGACTGAAAATTTAACTGAATAACTGAAAATTTCAGTTCACGCCGCACCATACCTATCACAAATTCAAACGAACCAAAAATAATCAATAGCAAAGCTGGACAGTAAACTCGGCAGTCGCCTCAAGCGAAGCAGTGTCGACAAGCTCAGCGCACTGAAAAACGATATCCCATTGTCAAACACATCTGACAAATGCCGTATTTCCCATAGTTGTTAAAATACCGGTATTTTTGGAAAGTGTAAGTGTAAATACACTTTCCAAATTTTGAGTATGGATACCAAAAGTGTAAGGTATTTTAAAAAGACCTAGTAAAGTGTAAAAAAAGTGTAAGTGTAAAAATTTTTTTTTAGAAAAAGCTCTCACTGTTGAGCATCAGAAAACACCACCGTTTTCATCTTTAGATCACTTTATTTGTCATTTTCATGCATTATTTCACATTTTACTGCCTTTTATGAAATATTTCAGACTGTAACAAATACTGTAGTGGTATGAAGTTGATAACTCAAGAGACTGTAACTCAAAAGCAAAAAACAGGGCCATCTGAAAGATAAAAAATACACTTTCTGTACCCGGGTATTCTGTTCAGGAAAGTGTAAAGAAAGTGTATAGGTATTTTATGAAAGTGTAAGTGTAAGTGTAAATATAAATACCCATTTACCCGGGTATTTCGGGTAAGTGTAAATACACTTTCGCAACTCTGGTATTTCCTCGAAATACCCCCCGGGGGGTGATTGTTTCAGAGTGAGAATTTTGAGGGGGGGCTTATTATTTCGCCAGAAATTTTTTGAACACCCAGTACTAAAATGTTGTTTGTAACGTACGCTGACCTCGAAAAATGCAACAAAAAGCGCCACGTATTTATAAGAGTCTATAGACTTTTATAAGTATGTAAATGGTGTAAAACAGGTTCTGACGTAACACAGTCATTGTTTTAACGTCTGTTCTGCATCGTCCAGCCAGATCACAAACAGTAGCTTTTTCATGTACGTTTTGATTTCAGTCAAATCGGGGGGGGGGGAGGGTATTTCGAGGGTGGCTAATAAATTCAGTGTCCATTTGGGAGGGGGTATTTCGAGACATGGTGGCAGTCCCAAGCCCTGTAAAGTAAAGTGTCAAATGTAAAGTCAAGTGTCAATCAAAACAAAAAAGAAAAGATTTTATTATTGAACTTTGCATGACAATTGACACTTTACTTTACTTTTGTCATGACAATTGACACTTTACTTTGCACTTGACTCTACATTTGACACTTTACTTTACACTTTACAGGGCTTGGGACTGCCCCATGGAGTATTTCGAGGAAATACGGTATAAACATTTGTGCAAATATTGACCAACCCAGATGCACCGAATGCTATCCTATAGGCCATCATAGAAACCTGGACAATTGTCGCAGTCAAATAAGGTAAAAAAGCACTGCTACTTCTGCTAGTCACACTGGATTTGTCCAAATTGTTAAGCGGGTTGGAACTGTTGAAAACTTTCTGTCGTAAAATGATGTCATAAGTCTCCGTTAGCTGGTGAATAGACCCATTTGAATGAATGAAGGGTTCATTATCGGCTGGTAGAAAATACAGCACAGCGATAATCCGAACCAAAATGAGACAGCGCCATAGCGCGGCCAGCCAAGGGACCACGACATATTCACCGTGAAGGGACTTTTTGATAGAAACGAGTAGTGCTATTATGGCACCCATTTTTGGGAGGATGCGGGCACCTGGAGATAATTAGTTTAGTCTGACATTTCTCTGACAGCCAGATTGCGTGAATATTTTTGTCAAATTATACGTAGCCAGATTAAAATCGCATCATTGGACAGCTCATCTCATCAGTATTATACCTCTTTTCTTTCTCTCACTATTGCTTTTGTTTCTCTGCCCGACAAAAACGCCGGTCGGGCTAATTCTATTTCAGCGTGACCAAACTACCGCTGCGCAATTAAAAGGACCATAATTAAAAATGTAAATGAAATATTTATTTTCAGATACTGAACTCGGTCAAGTTCTCCCAGGCTAGCTAAACATTTCTGTGCTTAGCAGTTTCAGACATAAGAGTATCGATCGCCCAGCGAAATGTATTCAGGCGTTCCAAGTAAACAGTGCGCTGTGCGCAGAGCAGAGCAACGCATGCGAATTGAAATACTACGTAGAAATGAAAAGGGATAATAGGTATGCATGCTTAAAGAGCGGTTTGGTGTTTTTGCATGGAACTGACGCGATTACTGGGGAGCACTTTAGACGGAATGACCTCTTTTTATGTTGGGTACTACAGCTAGTATTTTAGTAAATATGTTGGGTACAGCAACGACAAAATCCAATGTATTTTCATTTTCTGACATGTACTTTTCGCTCATTCACATTACATTTACTTGTAAAAAGTGTGCCTAATATTTACAAGTAAAAGACAAGTAACACATGGCAACAAAAAAGTACAGTTTGTCAACTCTACACGTGCAAGACAATAGTTATTTACGAATTAATTCTAGGTGTCACTAGACTAAACAATATCTATTTATCACCTGCGATGGGCAATGTTATTATGGTAAACCTAACAGTCTTAAATATATATGATTATCAGTTGATGAACAGAGTAGCGACACCGTCGAAGCACAAAATGTACGCATGACTAGTATAAATAGAAAGTAACACTTAAATACAAAGGGTGTCTAGACAAAACCACTGCCTTAGAAGACATTTACAAATGCGATGAAATCCCTGGATTAGAACTGACTGAAAGGTCGAGTGTGTCGAGATTAGAACAGCCACAAATCAGAGTCGATATATACGAAGGGAATTAATTCCCACTAGGGCGTCAAAAAAATTTTATACAGAAAATGGAAAAGTAAAAACTTGTCCTTCAGAAAACGGAAAGTTGACACCCTAATTCTCACCAACTTGTACGAATTTAATCTTCCAGTCATTTCAACAAATTCCCAATTCACTCGACATAACAATCGACCACGGCGTCTGCAAATTCAGCGGTGGTCGCGTAGCCGCCGATATCGATAGTTTTTGCCAGACCTTTGGCCAGTACCTGTGTTTTGAATTGGATGGGGTAAAAAGGTTCCAGGGGGCAGTCCCAAGCCCTGTAAAGCGTAAAAGTGTTAAATGTAAAGTCAAATGCAACGTAAAGTGACAATCAAAACAAAAAAAGATTTTATTACTGAACTTCGCATGACAATTGATAGTTTACTTTGCATTTGACTTTACATTTGACACTACTTTACACTTAACAGAGCTTGTGACTGCCACCAGGGGGCTGTTTAAGGGGGGGGGGGGTGCAAAGTAAAATGGAAAATGATAAATGCGAAGAAATTTGACAAAAGGCCAGTCCTCTTGTCAAATTTCTTCGCACTTATCATTTGCCATAAAAGTGAAGTAAATGGTTGAGAGACAAATGGCAAATGACAAGAAAATGTCATATAACAAAAATCAAAGAAGAAAAATTAATTTAGATCCAGAAAGCATCATTTCCAATGCCAACTGAAAGGTCAACGACATCAGTCCATCCAACCTTTTCCACAGCTGCAGTCAACCTGTCGCCATGATCAAACAGATTCACATGGCGCAGCATATTGCCAGCCGCCAGCAACATGGCAGTGGGGTTTGCAATGTTCCGCCCAATTGCGTGCTGGTACGAGTGACGCGCACCCTGAAATATGAGCAGGACTTTGTAGGGCGGAAAAATGTCATGTCTTGGTGCTGACGCCAGCGTTTTTGGCGCTGAAAAGCACCAGGGCAGTTTTGGCGCTTTGGTCCTAACTCAATTTTTATCGTTTCTGTTAAGTACTTAGGTACGCTTTCAAAACAACTATTGTGTTATGTAGTTGACATTTAGTTGACACAAATTGGGGATGTCAACTAGGTAGTTTGTGTGTTATAGGTAGTAGGCCCATATATTATTTCTCACTATCGCTGACCTGTTCGAAAACGACGCAATCCCTGCCGTAACTCTCGCCTGCAACGATGCCGGCGCCCCCGACCAGACCGGCCGCCAAATTGTCTATTATGTTACCTGAAAATAGACAATACGTTTACATTAAAATTGTATGTTGGGTATGTAAGATAGACTACCGTATGTAAGATAGACTACCGTATTTCCTCGAAATACCCCCAGGGGCCAGATTTAATTCTCCCTGCAGATTTGTAGGGTAGGGCGTACGCCCGATAGATTTTTTAAAGTTCAGCCGCTTCGACGCACATGCACCGAGAGCAAAGCGGTTTGTAAAATGTACGAAACCATCCCATAAGGTCGCCGATGTTGCAATATGACGTATATCACTTCGATTTTGGCACGGAAATCATGATTTCTTGAAATCATGAATCGTCATTTCTTGGCCGTCAGCCAATTCGTTTCTTATTTTATTTTGTCGGGCGGGTTACTCGCATAAGTCGCGCTTTTGTGTAGTCAGGTGGTCACTTTTTTAGTGTTCACTGTCTGCAACCGAAACCATGAGGGCAGTGACAAGAAAGAAATGCATGCACTAGCGTACAAAAGCGCGACTTATGCCAGTAACCCGCCCGACAAAATAAAATAAAAAGCGAATTGGCAGACGGCCAAGAAATGACGAAATAGTGATTTCCGGGCCAAAATCGAAGCGATATACGTCATATTGCAATATCGGTGACCTTAAGGGATGGTTTCGTATATTTTATTAACCGCCTTGCTCTCGGTGCATGTGCGTCGATGCGGCTGAACTTTAAAAAATCTATCGGGCATACGCCCTACCCAACAAATCTGTAGGGAGAATTAAATCTGGCCCCAGGTCTGAGCGACCTTGTGAAAAAATAACCCCTCCCCTCGAAATACCCCCTTCCCCTCAAAATTTACACTGAAAAATAAACCCCCTGGTGGCGTATGTATTTCGAGGAAACGAGGATGTACGGTGTATTTATTTCAAAAACAGAAACTCAAAAATTATTTAAACCCCCATTACATTCAGACAAGAATATAGTGTCACAGAAGACGCATGCTGGCACAAAGCCAACTCACCGTACAAATTAGGCATGACCATAACATCGAACTGTTGCGGTCGTGCGACCAACTGCATGCAGCAATTGTCGATGATCATATTATCAAATTCCACGTGCGGATACAGCTCAGATATTTCTTCGCACGTGTGCAAGAAAAGTCCATCCCCCAGTTTCATTATGTTTGCTTTGTGTACTGCGGTAACTTTTTTTCTGCCGTGCCTGAAATGATTGTGGTTTGATTAAACTGACAATTTTTTACTGGCACTCTGCGTTGATCGACCTATTTTACCTATTTTATCGACCTAGTAGGAAACCTATTTTCTTGAATAAGTTCAGTGGAAAAACTTCTTATCAAAATTTAGTGACCAGGAGCTTATTTGAGGGGGGTTATATATTTATATTTAAATTAAACTTACACTGTAAATATTTATGTAATGACCGTGATTTGTGATAGTGCAGCTTCACCATTTTGTCAATTTTTGTCATGTGTTCAATTTTAAGATTCTATGTGCAAGGCATAAATATTTACAAATAAATATCACAAAAGTCAGGGAGTTACAACTACATACTCTTTTCACTCACAAAGACAGGATCTATTGTTGATTTTACCATGAACTAGCACTGCAGTAAGATATCGATAAAAGTAAACATCAAAACCAACTTGGTGGCATAATCAAATGCAAATTTGGCAATTCTCTGAATCTTGGGCCTGGTACTAATTTTCAGCGATTCCACAATGCCCGAAACTGATTCATGTTCTAATGCAGAGTACTCGCCCTCAGTTTGTTCCCTGATTATGACCATGTCAAGTCCGGAATGTCGAGATTCCACACCGGGAAGATTCTGCAGATAAAAGGTGTTTTGAAAGGATGCAAAAATTTATAAGGCCACTACAAATGCAACCTTAATTCGGACGACATTAGCAAAGAGATCTAGCGCGCGACGCAATTTGATGCCCAGTGATTGTAGCTCGCCTAAGTGCTGCCTGAAAAAGTGAAATTGAGTTTATGGATGGCACTTGATTTTGTATAACTGATAAAAAAAATAAAAAATCAGAATTTTCGGTAGACATGCACTAGGTATTTTTTGCACAGTAGTATGCAATTTCACTTTCAGATTGACTGACGTGAGGGTGGTTTTCATTGTCTTTTTGGTGACAAACCTTCCATTTCCACATTTTACAAAGTAAAAATATGCCCTGATATGTTAGTGTATCATACAAAATACATCAAATGTGACAATAACGTACACATATTTTTGCTTTATACCCCCATCCTGGATGATTTTGAAAAATCTTATTTTAATTTGAATAAATCAATTTTTTAATAGATTTTTTGATCTCAAGGTGTTTGAAAAAAACTTAATTCAGTTCTGGTTGAAAAAAACAAATTGTCTCCAACAAACTATTACACTCACAGATAAGCGGGCTGAATAACCCCCTGCAGAGCGACGCCATTGTTTCTGTAAATCGACGCGACCACTTCATCCAGCGGTTCAGACCAGGAACTGTGCACCTCACTGCGAGTGGAACAAATGTTTTTTTCTTTTTATAATTTATAAAAAAACTGTTCATCACTGTAGAATCTACAGAGGAGCTGAGAAGACAGTGATGTAAAGAATAGCTGTCATACATTCTGGGGGCTATCCCGAGCCATGTTAAGTGTAAAGTCAAGTGTCAAATGTCATGTAAAATGTCAAGCAAAGTGAAACGCAACCATTTTATTACAGAACTTTTCACACTTTACATGACAATTGACAAATATGTATCATATTTTACATGAAATTTGACGCTTGACTTTACATTTTTCGTGTAGCCTGATTAGTCACAAATATAGTTATGAATTTAAGTGCTGATCAATTCAAGGACATTCTCATCGACACCCAACCTGACCGATCGAGATCCCCAAAATTATCAGCCCACTTCAATTTCATACCAGTTTGCAATAAAACACGCACACCTCAAGAATTTCTCCTCAAAATCGACCGGTATTCCAGTCTGAGAGAAAACGTGCTGCACGGCGCTAATCAATTCGGGGCTGACGCCATCCCCAGGAATAGATGTGACTTGTACTCGTTTTTCTCCCTCTGTTTTGTGCAATTTTCGCGCAGCGGATGCAATGCATCGTGACTGGTGGCTAACTGGTCTTGTTAGGCGCTGCGCCAAGGTACAGGATCGGTGCAACATTTTCGGGACAGTGCCAAGAATTTTATGTTATTTTTTTCACGTGGATGTCCATGTGAAAACCATTTAACCGTGATAAATGAGATATGGTAGGGCACAAAACCTATTTATGTGTGATTTTTATACTGATGATTGCATTAATATGGTATATTGTGCATTGAAATTGCGTTTGAGATTGGCCTTCGATGACAACAAAATTTACGAATGTATCCTTTTGTTGCGGAGATACCTGTAAACTTGGCAACGGGCCATTATTTTCGAAATCGCTATAAATAAAAGCAAAGTAGGCTTAAAATAGTTAACATTAAGTTAAAAAACATTTATATAGACGAAAATAGCAATTATCAACGTGAAATTTGGCAAAATAGAGCACTTCTAAGCGATTTTGAGCAAAAATTGAGAATAATCGCTCAAAGTAAAACACGCTACCGTTAACTTGGAGGTGGGTCAAGTTCACATACTTGGATTTGTCGCATGGCGTGGCGAGTTTAATCTGCTCAATCGCCTTCCTATGATTACGTGCCAAATTGTACCAATTCGAATCGGCTGGCAAATACCAATCAACCTGCACATAACACCCATTGTTTGGGCCAATCTTCCGCCTATACAAACAACATTTTGATATTTGCAAACACCGTTTTCGACAAAAAAAAAGAAAAAAAGTCTTTTGAATTCCTTCCAAACAAACCCCACACCCAAAGGTCAACTCCCCCCCCCTCCAGCCCTCCCCACTCAATCCACCAACTCAACAATGCTGCGTCTGCGCGGCTCGGTGCAGCACTACGCGTGGGGCAAGCCGGCCGCGTCCAGTTTGGTCGCCCAGTTGCTGTGCGCCGGCGACAGTTCCGTCGGCATCAATGATCAGACGCAGCCTTATGCGGAGGTGGGGTTGGGGACTTTTTTTTTTGGGGGGGGGGGGGGTTCGTGAGTTTGTGGTTGTTGGGAAATTAGTGTTAGGGTTGGAGAGTAGATGGCGTCATTTTTGTAGCGGATGTGTATAGGGTTCAAACGGGATCCCGATCCCGGATCCCGTGAAATTCCGGGATTTAGCAGTCCCGATCCTGAAACTTTTCAAATCCCGATCCCGAGAAACTCCAAAGTCCGGGATCCCGATCCCGGAAAAATTAGTGGTAATTATCAGACGCGAAAAAACGACGTTTTTGCATGCAAAAATGTGAACGCAAACCCCCAGCGTTCATTTTATGCCACGTTTCTGGCATCCAACAGTGTTTTCAGACCAAGTTTTTCATTATTCAGATGGTTATGATAGATTTCTATGCAAAACACGCGGTCCGCATTTATAAAAACTATACAGTAAAGCGTTTATAAAAACTATACGTCTCAAATTGTATATAATTTCAGTTGTGGCTTGGCACGCATCCAAAAGGCGAATCAATTATTTGGGACAGCGACGAAAAGCTGAGCGATTGGATAAAGAAAAACAATGCTGCAGTTGGTGATGAAAAGCTACTGAAATGGTGTTTGGACAATGATGGACAAGTACCTTTCCTGTTCAAAGTTCTCAGTGTTAACAAAGCACTCTCCATACAATCGCATCCGTCTAAGGTCACTACTTAACTTAACTGTTTTTCTCTTCAAATTTATTTTTTCAAAAATAAAAGTTGAAAAACGCAGAAACAAGCTGAGGAGCTGCACGCTCGCGACCCAGTCAATTATCCGGATGGGAATCACAAGCCTGAGATGGCCATTGCGCTGACGCCATTTGAAATGTTGTGCGGTTTCAGACCGGCCACTGAAGTGCTTCAGAATTTGAAAGGTGAATGTGCTTTTGTGACGGGCTGTGCCGTATCGGACCAGATTTTTGGAAGCTTTGAAGTCAAGGACGTATCCAGGGGGGGGGGGGGGGGCGGGGGGGGGGGGCTGCAGCCCCCCCCCGCTCCCGGGGTGAGACCTAAAAAATGCTGGGAAAAGCAACTTTTCCTATTCATTTTTCATGGTAGGTGCAAAAAATTTCGCGCGCTGGGGCGCGACCTCCCCTCCAACACATAATTGTCAGCGGATCGGTCCCTGGTGACACAAATCCATGAAATTGTGTGCCCTCCGCTGTGTATGAACGTGTATTTCATACATATACAGCGCACGGCCGTATCCAGGGGGGGGCGGGGGGGCTGCAGCCCCCCCCCTCCCGGTGCGAGACCAGAAAGTGACCTTAAAATGTGACTTTTTCAACGTCAGCGTAAAAAATTTTGCGCGCAAGCGCGCATTCTTCGCCAGACAAGGTTTATTATCATCAGATTTGCTCCATGTGACCGCAAATCGTGATAAATACACTCAATATTGTGCTTTTTGCTGTTTTGTATGTATATTTACATACATATACAGCGTTTCATGGCGCTGGCGCCAACGCCAATGGCGCCATGGCGTGGCGCCTACTAATGACGCCAGCGCCATGGCGCCATTCCGCCACTAGTTAGCTAAAATTTTAGGGGGGGGGCTGAGCCCCCCCCCCTCGCCGCTCAAAAATCCTGGATACGTCCCTGATACAGCGGTTTCTGGCGCTGGCGCCATGGCGTGGCGCCTATGAATGGCGCCAACGCCATGGCGCCATTCCGTCACTATGTAGGCGAAATTTCAAGGGGGGGGGGGCTGAGCCCCCCCCCCCCCCCCCGTTCGCCGGGCTCCGTAAACAGGCAGCCCCCCCCCCCCGCTCGAAAATCCTGGATACGTCCCTGTTTGAAGTAGCTTTTTTTTGTTGCAGTTGTATTTTTGAGTCGTACGCAGTCGTTTTTGACCCAACTATTTTTTTATATTTTTTTATTATTAAATTTATTTGTCTTATTAAAATTAATTATTAATTTATATACCAAACCTATTAAATAAAATAAGTTGCTTATAATACTTCATAACCTTCAATATCAAAAATACCGTTCTATACGTTGTGCGATTTTAGTCTCACTCAAGGACGTATCCAGGGGGGGGGGGGCGGGGGGGGCTGCAGCCCCCCCCCTTCCCGGGGTGAGACCAAAAAAGTCCCGGAAAATGCGATTATGGGGTGGAATTTGGAAGGTACCCATAAAATTTTTTGCGCGCAAGCGCGCAATCTTCCATTACACATAAGGTATTTTCAGCGGATCGACCTCTGCACATGCATATAGCTAAAAATGCCATCCAGGTGTGCCTGCCGCTGAGTATATATCTATATATACATACACATACAGCGACCCTTGGCGCCAGCGCCAACGCCAATGGCGCCATGACGTGGCGCCTACGAATGGCGCCAGCGCCATGGCGCCATTCCGTCACTCTGTAGGCAAAATTTTAGGGGGGGGGGGCTGAGCCCCCCCCGTTCGCGAGGCTCCGTAAACAAACACCCCCCCCCGCTCAAAATTCCTGGATACGTCCCTGGTCTCACTTATAATATATTTATCTCACCAAAAATCCTAAAACCCCCACCCAGACACCCCTGAATTATTTGAACTAGTCGGCGGCGAGGCATTCACCCAGCTGCAAACTGGCGTCGATCAACTCGAACAACCCGACGCCGATCCCGCACAGGTCGACGCCGCCGTGCGCCAGGGATTGAAAGCTTGCTTCACTGCTCTGATGAGCCAGCCCGAGGTTTTGGTGCAGAGAAATGTGGCCAGTTTGGTTGAGAGAGTGGCTCTGGCGCGTTAGTTGAATTGCGCGCTGTTCCGCTTGTTACTGAATACTTTGTGCAGGGGTCTCCAAGATTTTGGCCCTCGCGGGGGCTGGATCAGCCATCTATCGCTCCTCCCGAGGGATAGATGGCTGAAAAAATTTTCTGGGGGGAGGCTCGCGGAGGCAAAATATATAGGCTTTTTCAGTGCATAGAAGGCCGAAAGGGGAAACAAATCGCTAGCAATCGGTTAAAAGTGGCTAAAAGTAGGTTTAAAATAGCTAAAAACAGACATAACCGCGCATATAGCAGGAAGAGCACGAATTTGAAGGTTAAAAACTATAAAAAGGTGCGAAAATAGGTGATTTTTAGCAATAATTGGGGCAAAATTTCTCAAAAACCACTCCAGATAGATAGATAGCTGAGCGATTTGGGGGGTCTTTTGGGGGTAGTAGCCAAAAATTTTGCCTCGGGATAGATAGCTGGCGGATTTGGGGGGGGCAGCCTAGGGTTGGAAAAAAACGTTTTTTTTATCACTCGATGTTGTTGTTTTTTAACTAGGGTGTCAACAAAAACTTTTTGGCGGAAAACGGAAACGGAAAAATTTTTGCACTTGCCGGAAAACGGAAACGGAAACGGAAAAAAATTTGCACCTGCCGGAAAACGGAAAAATGAAAGGCCGGAAACCGGAAACGGAAACGGAAAAATTTGCTGAAATTATACCGGAAACGGAAAAAATTTGCTGAAATTTTGCCGGAAACGGAAAAAAAATTGCACAAATTTATCAAGAAATCAAAAAAATTGCAGAAATCTTGCTAGAAATAGAAACAATTCACATAATTGAGAACCTGCATGCATGTTTACCAGTTTGGCTGAAACAGAAAACAGAGAATTGAGCCAGAAAATGAAAAAAAGTTGGAAAAACAGCAGTTGAGCCGGAAAACGGAAAAAAGGCGGAAAAACTGAAATTTTAGCCGGAAAACGGAAAATGAGCCGGAAAAACGGAAACGGAAAAAAAATTTAGCAGCCGGAAAACGGAAACGGAAAAAAATTTTCCTGTGGAAAGCGGAAACGGAAAACGGAAAACGGAAAGTTGACACCCTATTTTTAACGTTTTTTGTTAATAAAAAACGTTTTTTTTTAAAAGCTCCCAGATATGACCTAGTGTAAACATATATGGGTATATCAGACAGTGGCAATACTCTGTGATGTTAAATATGACCATATAATGGCTGTGGAGTCATGGGATAGCATTATAAGTGGTGATTTGTGTCAAAAATATCCATTTTTTGTCGACATGTTCGTATATCGCCTTACAGTCGATTGTTCGGTGACTTCAGGTGAAGTTTGGAACGGAATAGTGATCAAACAAGGTTATAAAAGGAGGTGGTTACTTTGGGAGTGAAGTTACACACTGGAGGTACATGGAGCACATTACCTCAATATTATATAATACAGCAACATATGACTGCTTATTCACCTATGGTAGCACATGGTAGCAGCAGAAATCGATGCTTTGATACTAAAAATGCCACAAAACCAATGAAAGCAACCACCAATGTCAATTTGTGTGTGAAATTGCGCGCTTGCGCGCAAAAATTTTGCAAAATACCTAGTGCTTAGTACTAAAAATTTTGGCCGATGTTTTTTTATAAAAAAACATTTCGGACATCATGTTTTAAAAAACAACAACGTTTTTTTAATAAAAAACGTTTTTAAAAAAACATCGGCCAACCCTAGGGCAGCCCCCCCCCCAGCCCCCCCCCCCCCTAGGAGACCCCTGACTTTGTGTTTTTATGCTACGTGAATTTTAACTACTGTATTTCTTCTAATAGAACTACATACGTCCAATAGAAAGATACCTCCAATAGGACGTCGTGTTTTAGCGCACTTTTGCCCGCACGAATACAATAGGACAGGGGTCTCGTAGGGGGGGGGGGGGGCTGCCCCCCTCCCCAAATCGGCCAGCTATCTATCTATCCCGGAGGCCGCTCAGCTATCTATCTATCCCGATGCAAAATTTTTGGCTACTACCCCCAAAGACCCCCCTCCCCCCAAATCGCTCAGCTATCTATCTGTATGGAGTGGTTTTTGAGAAATTTTGCCCCAATTTTCGCTCAAAATCACCAATTTTTTTTTAGTTTTTCACCTTCAAAATCGTGCATTCCGGCTTTATGCATAGTTATATACCTTTTGTTAGCCATTTTAAACCTACTTTTGGCTACTTTTAACTGATTATTAGCGATTTTTTTCCCCTTTCTGCAGTCTTAACCTTGAAAAAGCCCATAGATTGTGCCCCCGCCATCCCCCCCACCCCCAACACCCGCCCCAGCCCCCCCCCCAGAAAAGTTTTCAGCTATCTATCCCTCCGGAGGAGCGATTTGTTATCTATCCAGCCCCCGCGAGGGCCAAAATCTTGGAGACCCCTGCAATAGGACGGCAACTTCCAGTAGAACGGCACCTCCAATAGAACGGCAGGTAGAAATTACGTTATAAGTGTGCCAAAACACAAATATGAAAAATGGATGGCGAGAACGTTCAAATCTTTCAAACAGATGTTAAACTTTCTCGTTGTTGCTCTATTAGAAACAATACGGTACATAAATATTTGTTTCGCATCAATACCATTTTTTGACGTGGAATCACAGTGAAGTCGCGCAAGGACGCCGACCAGTACGGCAACTACATCCTGTCGGAGCTGCTCATCAGACTGAATTTTCACTTCCCCGGCGATGTGGGAGTTCTAGCGCCATTTTTCCTGAATCATTTTGTTTTACAACCTGGCGAGGCGGCTTTCTTCAAGTCGAATGAGCCACATGCGTATTTGTATGGAGGTTGGTTTTTCAACTGTGAAGCATGACCGTCTAAATTGAATTAAATATGTCAAATTCTGAATGTAAAATTAAAATCAGATTTTTCAAAATAGCCTGTTTTTATGTGATGTTTCATGCTGTGGAAGTGTGTAGAAGCACATTCGCTGATTTTATATTGTCACATTTAAAATACACACACTGTCAATTTGTGAGTGAAAACGCAACAAAAATGGCAAAACACCCAGTGGATTGCTACAGGAAATTTTGTCTTTTTATTCAAAAAATTTTTTGATTGATCCAGCCTGTGATTTCAGTTAAAAAATAGTTTCATCCATAAATATGACCACTACGCAAAAATCTTTAAAATTCAAAACTGTTTGAAAAAAGCGTGCTCTCAACATGACAGGTGACAAGTTTGGATATATCAAGCGCATAAGTTCCGTAAACACTCAGATTGTATCGAATGCATGGCCTGTTCGGACAACACAATCCGAGCTGGCTTGACGCCAAAATTCAAAGATGTGCCAACTTTGTGCGAATCTCTCACCTACAGAAGTGAATCTGCCGAGAAAAACAAATTTCTTCCCGTGGAGAAAAGTGGTCCTGATTGTCAAGCTG
Organism: Sphaerolaimus hirsutus; assembly: GCA_964036195.1. Taxonomy (NCBI): domain Eukaryota; kingdom Metazoa; phylum Nematoda; class Chromadorea; order Monhysterida; family Sphaerolaimidae; genus Sphaerolaimus; species Sphaerolaimus hirsutus. The sequence goes on from OZ038459.1 coordinate 18,398,568, forward strand.
GTGGGGATGGGAAAGGCCAGGTTTTGGTATATGACCCACCGGTGTCCGAATTTGTAGTGCACGCGTTGAAGGTGTGTTTTGCGGAAACCGATTTCTTATGTAATTGAGTTGATCTTAAGAACTTGGGACTTTGGGCATATCCTACGATTCCCGACTCCCGACGTCCAGACTCTGTCATATGTCATAAGAAGTGTCAAAATTCATGTAAAATGCCCTGGAAACTGGCGAATGACTGGCATCAAATAAAAGCAAATTTGACATTTTACATGTGTTTTATATGAATTTTCACATTTTACAGGGAATTATATATTTATTTTCACACTTTGCATTACATTTGACATTTTACAGAGTCTAGGAGTGACACCAGCTGTCTATAAGTTTTATTAGAGGTTTCATCAAGACATACAAAGTTTTGGCCGGGAATAAATGGGAATCTGCTACAACGGAAAATGCATGGAAAATTTGATCTAAAAGATTTCACCCTCATTCGAGACCTCTTTTCAATTTGAAATTCGAAAATACAGGCTCTGCCATCGCAAACGGTCACAATATCGCCTCTGCCCACCGTCAGTATCCTGATAGTTTGCGAAGGATTAGCTCAGATTTTGATTGATAAGAAATCTGGACCGGTGCCAAAATCACCGAAATTAGACGGCGATGAAATTAAAAAAGGCCATTTCTTTGTGGTGCCCGCGAACTTTTCGGCCGTGTTGCAGTGCCCTGTAGGAGATTTGCCGTTTTTGGCTTATCGGTTGGTTTGGAACCTTTCAGTGTTTGTGATATTGACTGAAAAGAAGCTGATCAGCTAAAATCGCCGATCAAGCTGCTGATGTCGGGCAGTCGCTCTAATGAAATTCACTTTAAAACTTTTTTTACGATAACAATCAATATGTTAAATTGGACACGCTTCCCTGTATCTAATAATCAATTCAGACGGGGCAGTTTGTCGGGTTCAAACTTCCTACCCGATCAATGCACCCATGTTCATTTGAGCCTGTGTCGGTAGTCATCTGAACCCGCTAGTCATTATCATGAGTTACGGGTTTAGATGACTAGCGGGTTCAGATGACTACTAGGCCTGCGCCGTTCATTTCACCAAGGTGTAGGGGTTTTTGGTCAATTTGAAAGCCATCCAATAACTATGTACTTAAATATTATTTTTTACACTACTCAGGGCGTTCACTTCCGCATCCGATGTGGCTAATTTATGACCGTCGCTCGTCCCAGGACTTTTGGAACGCTAGGAAATGAATTATATGTATGTGACATCATTCCGGCATAAATCTGCTGTGAGTCTGGGGTGTAATTTTGAAATATATTTCGTTTTCATGTTTGAAGCTTTCGAAGTGCTTTTCTAATTGTGTGTATTTATGTCTGTATGTTATGTACCGCAAATCCTCGAATAAGACCCCCCTCGAATAGCTCCCCCCTTGAATAACTCCCACATGTTGCCGAGATCTGGAAAAAATAACCGCCCCCCTCGAATAACTCCCCACTCTTGAAAACCTTCCCCCTAGGGAGATAAATGATACAATACAAAAGAATATTATCCTACAGCAGCGACAGCAGATACATGATGTGTATACAGTGTATACACATCTTTTTGTTGTTGTTGGACAGTTTTCAGATTGCACCAGACATATACCTGAATCACATGAGTTTACAGACTGCACCCATGCAATGAATTAAGTCCAAGTTTTCTGAGGAAACATAACTCCTCCCCTCGAATAACTCCCCTTGAACCCCCCCCCCCATCCAAAACGTCTATGGAAAAAAATAACTCCCCTGGGGTCTTATTCGAGGATTTAGGGTAGGTAGTTTTCCATCCACGCGCAATTGTCTAGCTAGCTTTGTGTTTGCGTTATTCGAATCGGTTTATAAGATTTCTGTACATGTCTGTAGTAGACGAACAAAAGTGCATGTTTGCATTTACGCGCGGATGTTGATCTGTTGATTGGATAAGCGGATTTGATTTCTGGCCTTGTTTTGTGCTTTTGTCTGGATTTGTGTGAAGCTTTTTGACGGGTCATGTTTTGCCAACATTAACCTGTCAATGTGTTGAAAATTTTACATAAGCGACCGTTCACTAAGTTATGTTTCTCTATTGAGGGGACCATCCGCGCACCCGATTACGTGAAGTTGGAACGATATTTTGTATTTAAAAAATACTTAGGTATACTCCGGCCAGCTCAGATCAGATACTTGATTTTATTAATAATCACATCATGGCAGGGACGTATCCAGGATTTTTGAGCGGGGGGGGGGGCTGCTTGTTTACGGGGGCCGGCGAACGGGGGGGGCTCAGCCCCCCCCCTAAAATTTTTCCCTATATAAGGGCGGAAAAGCGTTTTGGCGCTAGCGCCATACAAAGGCGCCGCGCCATGGCGTTATTGGCGTTGGCGCCAGTGCCAGGAACCGCTTTATATGTACAGGAAATTGCATACATATGCAGCGAAATTTGCAAAAATGTGTTCATTTCCAAGGATTTTGGTTTAAAGGGGCCGATCCACTGAAAATACACTGCATGGGGAAGAAATTGCGCGCTTGCGCGCAAAAATTTTAAGAAACATCGAAAAAAATATAGGAAAAGTTGCATTTTCCGGTACTTTTTAGGTCTCACCCCGGGAAGGTGAGGTCTTTTTAGGTCTCACCCCCCCCCCCCCGCCCCCCCCGCCCCCCCCCCTGGATACGTCCTTGCATCATGGTGAAGTGTTTCGTTCAGAAAAATCTACAGCGTGCATTTCGCGGAACCGAATCTGCATATTTATCGTCCCAACCTTACATGGTTACAGAAATCGCTGTTTGTATGTATTGCAAGGTCAGACAATGTATATTTGGATTGTGGCAGGGGTCTGGTAGATTTGGACCCCCGGGGGTATAGATAATGGATTGTTCCTCTGGAAGGATACATAGCTGAAATTGTTTCTTGGTTGAGGGGGGGGGGGGTTCGCGGGGGTCCGATATATACATTTGTTTTCGAGGAGTAGAAGTAAGAAGAGGGAGAAACAAATAGGTGGGAAAATTCAAAAATAGGTGAAAAGTGGAAAAACCAGGTTAATTTTTCATTTAAGGTTTAAATAGCTAAAGATAAGTAAATGTTAAGGCAAAATATGCAAATAGGCAATTAGGCACGCCACTAGTGCTTTTGCAGGGCAAATAGTAAGAAAAAAATGGCGCTAAAATTTCTCAAAATGACTCCGGATAGATAGCTGGTCGATTTGGTATGGGGTTCAAGGGATTGATAGACAGCTGTAGTGCTTGGGAACTCCTCCGACCTCCCTACTACATAGATCCCTGGGCAGTGGACACTGGTCACTTGTATTTTTGTACGCATATTTTGATAGTCAATGTGGTTTCACATTTATTCATATTTGGCTACAATGCGCATAATGGAATATACCGGCCAGACCGCATGCTTTGCACACAATTTTACCATATTTTTACTAAAACAATCTTCTTTCACAACCTGTGCTCTTTATCCAGTGGTGAAAGCAATGCATTCTTATAAAAAACGCATAAACTTTTGTTCATTATTCACTTCAATTTCAAATATAAGATTTCATTCACTGCAAGTTACAGCCAACGAATTAAATATTTTTGTAATGGCGGCCCACACTCTAGTTGACACATGTGTGTCAACTGGTCTGTCAACTCCAGATGTCAGCTCACGTGTCGCAGAGCGATCTCCAAATGCACATGCGGCGATGTTGAAAAAGAAATATCGCGACAAGTGCATTGTAAGATTTCTCTGCGACACATGGAGCCGAAATCTGAGTTGACACAGACCAGTTGCCACAAATGTGTCAACTAGTGTGTAGGCCGCCAATATGAAGTGTTCGCCTTTGCTGTTAATGGTTTTTACATCCATAAATATTTATGTCAATACAATACAATGTGTAAAATGCGGGGAAATATTAAACTATTTTTGGGAGAAAACTGACTTTGATAGATCATAGACGCGAGTTGTATATTTTTTACACGATTGAAACTGAACACCTTGTATCAGAGGCGGTAAAAAATCTGTATTTAGTGATATCATCGGGTGCACCTATGGTCTTACATGGTTTTCTGTTCGTGGAAAATCATTGTCGTTCATGAAGAAAAACCTCTATTCTAACCTTCAAAAAGCGATTAGTCGAAATTCTTGTTACCAAATACATCCTTAGGCCGCGTTTACACGGATTTTTTGTGACGACTCAACATCACTAAAAAGTTCAATAAGTTGAGTAAAAAGGTTCCAAATTCATGAGAAAAAGTGGTCAATTGTACATTCTACCTAGGCGAATATACATGTCGAATTGCTGAATCGTGCTTGTAGCTTAGACTTATAGATGTTTGAAAAAACTTTGCCAGTGTCGGACAGTCTCCCGACAGCCAGCGACAACAGCAAAATTGTTTCAAACGTATATAGATCTAAGCTACAAGCACGATTCTGCTATTTGACATGCATATTTACCTCGGTAGAATATACAGTTAACCACTTTTTCCCATGAATATGGAACCTTTTTACTCAACTTATTGAACTTTTTAGTGGTGTTGAGTCGTCACAAAAAATCCGTGTAAACGCGGTCTTATGATTACAAATAGCAAGCAATTCACAAAAAGACGCAATTGTTTGATATGAAGATGGAAAAAATTATGTTAAAATGGTGTTTCAAAAAGAACATGACAAAATTTGTAAGAAGGAAATAAATACTTTAAAAGTAACTAATATTACATAAATAATACTGCGATCATAATGACCATGCGCACACTAGTTGACAAATGCAATTTGCTAAAAAAGCGGTTCAGTTTGTTGGAATTAGGAGTCTGTCAACTACTGTTGACGGTGATCAAAAATGATCCATTGTGTTCAACTGAAATGTGTTCAAAACAGATTTTTCAGTTTTGGAAATTTCAGTTGTCAACAAAATCGTGTGCGTAGGCACAATATTTGATTCTCAATTTGTGTTTAGACCAGGGGTCCTAGGCGGGGGGGCTGCCCCCCAAAAAAAATCCGCCAGCTATCTATCTATCCCGAGGCAATTTTTTTGGCTACTACCCCCTGAGCCCCCCCCCCCAAATCGCTCAGCTACCCACCTATCTAGATAGATTTTTAAAAACTTTTGCCCCGATTTTCGCTCAAAATCGTTGATTTTCATACAATTTTTTTTTCTTTCTCACCTTCAAAAACGCGGCTTTCACCTATACACATGGTTATATTTCTATTTTTAGCTATTTTAGCCTATTTAGGCTACTTTTAACCTTTTTAGCAATTTTTTTCCAGCCCCCATGAGGGCCAACATCTTGGAGACCCCTGGTTTAGACCAGCCAATACATCGACATGTAAATAAATACATCAACAGTCAGCACAAAATCATTGATCGTTGTGCTGCCAGTGCTCGTAGGTCGTGCTGGCAAAGCTCGCCGTGCTTTCTAGCATGGCGGCGTACCTGTGCATGTCAGAAGTGGCTGCGTGTTGGTCATGTAAATGTGCTGGCGAAGGAGGCAACGACATGGCTTTTTTGGCGCTGGCGCCATTGGCCCGAACACAGTAGTTGACATGAAAAATCAGTGTGATACAGCATAGTTAATTTTTTATTGTGACAGTAAATTTTAATTGTTTCTGTTAAGTGTGATGCTTACATAAAAATTATGTTATTGAGTTGACAGTCAGTTGACACGTATTTTTGTGTCAACTAGTGTGTGTGGGCCAATTGTCCCAAGACTCTAGCATCTACACACCTAAAGCGCGCGGCGCCCCATGACACTATCTATAGCACCACAATAAAATATTGTCACCTGGCCGTGTGCGTGGCCTGCGCCGCGTCACCCCTAGCCCCGAGTTTGTCTCTGACGGCCTGGGGCAGCGGCCTGGCGCTCACGTCGCCCACGTACACTTGCACGGGGTTTTGGGGTCGGTGTGGCTTTGTTTGCGCTGGGGGACTCGTCGAGTGGTGCCGTCTGAGGGGGTGGTGCGATGGTTTGATAGATTTTTAGTGTGTACGAGTTTTGCACCCCCAGGTGTCCCCAGGATTTTGACCCTTTCAATATATGTATAGGCTTTTTCAAGGTGTAGATGGAAGAAAAGGGGTAATCGCAAAAGTAGTTGTAAAAATTCATCCACATATTTTGCTAAAAATAGCTGAAAATGTGAAAAAAGCACATGATCTAGTTATTTTGAATGTGAAAATGGGCAAAAAGGTATGAAAATTATTGATTTTGAGCAAAAATCTGGCAAAATTCCTCAAAAATCGTTCCAGATAGAAAAAGCTAGATAGCTGACCGATAGGGGGGGGGGGGGGGTAGGGTTCAAACGGGATTGACTTTTCGGGATCGGGATTCACTTTTTGAGATTTCGGGATCGGGATTGGGGTTTCGGGATCGGGATTGGTATTTTGAGATTTCGGGATCGGGATCGGGATTGGCCGGGATTGGGGTCACGGGATCGGGATAGAGATTTTCGTCACTGTTCTGGCATTCACAGTTGTTCATAAAGGTCTCAAAACACTGTTGGATGCCAGAAAAGTGACATAAAATGGACGCTGGGGGTTTGCGTTCACATATTTGCATGCAAAAATGTCATTTTTTCACTTTTTATAAATTTCACTATTTTTTCCGGGATCAGGATCCCGGACTTGGGAGATTCTCGGGATCGGGATCGGGATTTGAAAGTTTTCGGGATCGGGATTGGTATTTTTGGATTTCGGGATCGGGATCGGGATTGGGGTTTCGGGATCGGGATCGGGACTGCTAAATCCCGGAATTTCACGGGATCCGGGATCGGGATCCCGTTTGAACCCTAGGGGGGGGGGGGTTACTGGCACAGTAGCCAAAAAATGTGCCTCGTTATAGATAACTGAGCTATATATATATATATATATATAGTTGGTATATCTGGTATAAATAGGGGGTAACCCCCTCCAAGCCCTGTGATCCCTACCACTTTAAAACGCAATCCCGCCAAACCCAACCCACCTAGCCACGCTATGAACGCCCTCCTGCATCTCAGTAGTATCCCTATCATGATCAGCTATATTCTCGCCCGCCCCCGCCGCCACGAATTGCAACTGTTCCTTCGTACGCGTGAAGGAATTGTGCGTGAAGTGTCGAGTTGAGGGGCTGGTTATTTGCTGGGTTGTTTGGGGTTGGGGGTTTTGGTTTGGGTTTGGTGTTTGGGGTGGGTGGGTGCTGGCGCCGGCTGTGGGTGAGCAGGCTGTCTGCACCTCGTCTGGGTTCGCTTTCCTGGGAGGGGGGTGCCAGTTTCTAGGTGTGTCAATTTGGGCCTGTGTGTATTTGTGATGGTGATGGTGGCACTAGAATGTGGGCTTATACACCTAGTTTTTGCGATTTTCTCCTTTTTATTCTTTCTACACAACGGAAACGCCTATATATCGAACACCCACAACACCCCCAACCCCCCCCCCCAATTTTTTCAGTTATCTATCCGGAGGTATTATTTGCTATAACCCAACCCCCTGGTGGTTAAAATGTAGGATACCCCTTAATTTTTTTCGAGCTAAGTTTCTTTCGCTTCAGCACGTACTCCATGCAGCCCACACTACCAACCTGGGTGCATTAGCAGCCTGCGGCGCGTGCGCTCTCTTAACGTAGCGCCTTTTTCCGTCGCCGTAACCACTGCCCCCGATACCGTAATCCTCCACAATAGGGCCCCTTTCATCCGTGTATGATTTCGTGTGCTGATGAATGTCTATTGTGTGCTCCATCGTGGTCGCACCGTTTTGGCACGCTTCCAACACGTTGTCCAGGCGCTTCATGTAGTTCAGTTGGGTCAGTGTGTGGATTAGGGTTGTCCATTTGTCCCTGTATTTTGAGTAGATGGTATATTTTCTGATTTTGCTATAATTGCCATTAGGGTGCAAACGGGATCGACTTTTCTGGATTGGGATTAGGGGTTTTTCGGGGTTGGGACTAGGATCTCTGAATAAGAATAAGGATTTCGGAAGTTCCGGTATTCAGGGTTTTTCTCTAATTTTTCAAAAAGGGTGGGAGGTAATTAAACACTTGGATTCTAAAGAACTGGTATAAAATGCAAACTGGATGTTCACATTCCTCTTGCAAAAAAAGTAATTTGGCAAATTCGGCATATTTTTCCGGGATAGAGATTGGGATCAGGATTGGTATTTTGAAAATGTTCGGAATCGCGATTTCAAATTAAAAATTTTGGGAACAGAATTGCGGGAATTATTGGAATTCGGGATCAGGATCCTGTTTCAAGCCTAGCTAGTTCACATGGGTCAGCTGACCTATTCATGATCTTGGAGTACTGCGCCCGTCTTGACAATGTCTCATAATCGTGCATGCCGGCCGAGCGCCACAGCCAGTTGGCGAATAGTTCGTCAGTTTCGATCAAATTGATGAATCGTTCTGATGTAGATTGTTGATGCTTAACTAAATAACGATCTACTGGGGGCAGTACCAAGCGTTGTAAAGTTAAGTAAAATCAAGTGTCAAATGACATGTAAAATGTCAATTAAAACAAAAAAGTAAAGATCTTATCACTGAACTTAGCATTGCAATTGACACTTTGCATGGCAATTGCAAACTTATGTGCCACTTGTTATGACATTTGACACTTGACTTAAAAACACTTTACAGGGCTTGAAGCTGGCACCTGGTTTCCCCTAACATTACAATCAATTAATCAAGTGGCTCACCTATCTCCTGCTTATTCGGTCTGTGTCCATTTTGCCCATTGTGATTATTGGCATTGTTCCAAAACTGTTTGCGCACAGCGCTTATGCACTCGTTCAACCAGCGACTGCGCTGCTCCATTTGCTCGTTCGAGTCCAGTTTTTCTATTGTGTAAATTTTTGTGCATACATATTTTAGTTTCATTTTGTCAAATACAGAAAGGTGTCAGTAAAATGCCAATGGACCAGGGGTAGAATAGATTTTGACTCTCCGGGGGGTTGGATAAATAGCGAGTGACTTCTCCGGAGGGATAGATAGCGGAAAACAATTTTTTTGGGGGGGGGGGGGGGGTCGTGGGGGTTCAATATATAGCCATTTTCGAAGTATAGAAAGAAGAAAAGGGAGAAAAATAGCTCAAAAGAGGCAATACCCCCTCCCAACACCCCTTTCCTACCCCTGCATTGCACACAAGTACTTTTGGTGTCATTCAAATGGCGCCAAAATGTCGTGCTCCAAATCACCAACCTTCCAATGTAGAACTAGACCCTGCCGCTTGTAAAGTTTCACCCCTGTTCGAAGCAACAGCGTGCAGCGTTTGACCGTGTTCGAATTGCAAATGGCCACTTAATCCAGCCGAATTTAATTGCGTTATAGATCGGTCTGCCTCCTCTAAGCCGCCGCCGCCCATAATTTGTACTGGCGTCGCTCGAAATTTGCCTAATTGGTTGGCGTCGGGTTTTGATGCGTGGTTCCGATTTTTTCCGCTGCGGTCGACTGGGGTGTAGAGGTCGTTTGTTGTCTGTAAAATTGGGGTTTAGTTTGTGGTGATGTTAAAGCCATGAGGTTAGGGCTCGGACTCGACTCGAGACTCGAGATTTTTGCCTGACTCGAGACGCGATTTTCACTGACTCGCCCGACTCGACTCGCCGGCTCGACCGGAAAATTTTTGGGTTTGTGACTCGAACTCGAGTTTGATAAAAATCGAGTTTCGAGCCCTGCATAAGGTGTTTATGGTTCAGGGCAATTTATGTCGACGGCATGGATAGTACCCAGGGCCGTATCCAGGGGAGGGGGCGGGGGGGCTGCAGCCCCCCCCCCCCTCCCGGGGCGAGACCAGAAAGTGACCGGAAAATTCGACTTTTTCAACGTCAGCGTAAAAATTTTTGCGCGCAAGCGCGCATTCTTCACCAGACAAGGTATTATCATCCGATTTTCTCCATGTGGCCACAAATCGTTGTCAATACACTCAATGTTGTGTTTTTGATGTTTTGTATGTACATATACATATACAGCGTTCCATGGCGCTGACGCCAATGCCAATGGCGCCATGGCGTGGCGCCTACTAATGGCGCCATTCCGGCACTATGTAGCTAAAATTTTAGGGGGGGGTGGCTGAGCCCCCCCCCCTCGCCGGCCTCCGTAAACAAGCAGCCCCCCGCTCAAAAATCTTGGATACGTCCCTTATAGTACCGTCGGTCTTATTGAAATTGTTTTCCCTGGGACTAATGGTGCCAACTTCACTGACCTTGAGTAAACATGTTGGGATAAGTCCCAGGATTTTGTGCCTTTCGTTTTCTAATATTCATCGAACAAAAACATTCACTCATCGAGACACTTAACAAAAATGTCCAAAAAGTTCACATTTCCAGCTTCCATTTCTCAATTCCCATTACTGCATCACTCTTTCAAAACTCAAAAAACAATAACCTAAATATTTACCTGGTCATTCTGTTTCCTAGTCAACAACTCCGCCTTCCATTCGGAATACGACCTGGGTGCATTCCCATTTTCCTGATTCCCCCCACCGCTTTTGTTCCTACTCCTGGGCGCGGGCGTGGGCGAGTGTCCGGGAACTTTTTGACCGTTTGAATCGTGCGCAACGGCTACAGTTAACGGTCGATCGAAGTTCGGCGACGTTTGACGATTTTGATTGTCGAGCACTGTTTCGTAGGCGTCGTACATTGGAGCCGGGGGCATGCGTTGTTGCCCTTTGGATGTGAGACCGGTTTCTGGGGGGGGGGAGGGGGGGGGGTTGGTTTAGAAGTTTAAGTATGTTTTTGTGTGATGGTTAGATCAATTGACGGTCCACACACATCTGTGTCAACTGGTTTGTGTCAACTCATATTTCGATGTCGCGTATCGCAGAGCGATCTCCAAATGCACATGCGGCAATGTTAAAAAAAATAGAACGGCATGTGCATTGGAAAATCGCTGTGCGACACGAGAAGTCAAAATCTGAGTTGACACAGACCGGTTGACACACGTGTGCCAACTAGTGTGCGGGCCGCCAATGACGCTTGAAAATCTTACCGTCTCCCCCAGAAGATGTGGGCGATGTGTTTCCCGCTTCGCTCGTTGACATTGCCGCGAATGCTGCATGTTGAAGGAATTATGTAAAATACATTTCGCGGACAATGTTTTTGTCATTGTTCTATTTTCATAAGAGGCTAATCTGTTTTAAACAGGCTGAGTTTACCAGAATGGATCATTTTTGAATCATCTCCGTCGACAGTAGTTAAAAGTCTCCCAGTTCTGGTAAACTCAATTGCATTCAAAACTGATTTATCAGTTTCAAAAGTTTGATCCAGATGTTCCAACTTGTAAAAAGTTACAAGTGATCCGGTGTTGGTATCGTCAATGTTAAACTACCCCATACACTACACCTTTAATAACTTGAAAACCCGAACAAGGAAAATTCTATTGTAAACAATAAAAATTATATAATTGTCCTTGCTCACCGTCCTTAGTCGAATTACTACTGATCATATAATCGTGGGAGAGCAGGGGGTCGTTGTTGGGCCTGCCCGTCCACCACAGGTTGCCGATGCCCAACTTGCCCATCTCCGCCCCGCCCACGTTGCCCATGGGCGATAACGACGACCCTGCTCCTGGCAGTTTTGGATACATGTTTTATGTATTAATATGAAGGTTTATATTTATATAATATTGTATAAATTCATATATATATTATGTATATCAACTTATACTAATACAGGTATAATAGATTGCACATCTAGACAAATTAAATGTAGGGTATTTACATTTTTAGTACGAGTACTAAATAAATATTCTGCGGACAAACAACAAATAAAACAATTTATGCATCGATTTTTAACGGTCGCTGCAAATACTTCCACAGCCAACAGAAAAACCACCAATTTTATAAAAAGTCAATCTGAAGCTATTATATTATCATCAAGTTTCCCATCCCCTTCCCCCAGCTAACCTTTATTAGTCGCATTCACTCGATTCCGACTTTCAAATGTAACTTTCCTTCTTTTAATCAATGCGAACAGACAGCCGCACACCATGCACAAAAGTGCCATCAGTAACATTGGCAGGACCAGGTAATAGACATATGCGTAGTCTAGGCTGGCCCCTGAAATTGGGGGGGGGGTGGTGCTTGTTTTGTTTTGTTGTTGATCAGGGTTTGTTGGTTTTATTTTTAGAAGGGGGTTCGATCGATATTTAGACCTCTTTTTTTGCTTAGTAGAGGAAATTTAGTGTGATGTGTGGTTGTTGTTGACAATGGGCCCACACACACTAGTTGACATTGCAAATGAGTGTCAACTGAATGTCAACTAAATAACACTATTTTTAAAGCATCACATTGAACACAAACGATAAAAATTAAGTGTGACAATATAAAATTAACTACCGCTCTATCACATACTAAAGTTGATATCGAATCAAATAATTAGTGAACCACAATTTAAACTGGATGTCAACCAATGTGTCTGGGTCCAATAAATTAAAACTATTTCCGGGACATCTTGATATTAAAGTAACAAATCATGGCAATACCTGCAGCAACAAAAGAGCGTTGCAGTTATTCACACTTGACACTTACCAGTAGATTTCTCCCTGAGAGTAGTGGCCGCCCTGCCATTCAAATTGTCTATCTCTGGCGATGTGCCAATAGTGTCGCCATTGTCAAAATTTCGCTGTTTGAGCCCGCCATTAACGAGCGAATTTCTATCAATTTGATCAATATTGGCGCCGCTGCCAGCGTGAAAAACTGGGGCTAATGTTGGGTAGGTTGGCTCGAACGCTCCGGGTAATTCGATTGGGACAACCTGCATACTTTATGGCATTATTTGGAGTTTTCAAATCTGGACGGATGCCAAAAATGGCGGCCCACACAGTTGACACAGTGTCAACTGGCCTGTGGCAACTCAGATTTCGGCTTCACGTGTCGCATATCGATCTCCAAATGCATATCTACACACACTAGTTTTCACCGTGACTTCGTGGGAAAATGAATTTTTCAAATGCAGATTAATCAACACGGTTGAATGATTTTATTTATTTGTAATGTGAATTTAAATTTATGAAAGTTTAAATTTGAAAATTTGAAAACTGAAACATTATAGCACACACTAGTAGTAGGCTGAATGTCGCCATGTCGCCATTTCAGTTTTCACCAAAGTCACGGTGAAAACTAGTGTGTAGAGCCAATATTGAAAAACAACATTGGAAGATCACTGTGCGTCACGTGAAGCCGAAATCTGAGTTGACACAGACCAGTTGACACACGTGCGTCAACTAGTTTGCGGGCCGCAAAAATTTGGTTTGAAACTTGCCGGTTCCGGTCCGACCGCCGGTGGGGCGTAATAACATCTCACGGTGATCAGTTCATCCCCCCTCAGTATAATCAGTGGATTTTGACCAATCCGGATGACGTTTTCGAAGGTGCCATGGTCGACCATTTTGGTGCCACAGGGATCGTTTATCAGTGGAATTTCCAGTATAAAATCGGTTTCACCCCTGCCCTGGGGGCAGTCCCAGACCCTGTAAAATGCCGTGTAAAATGTCAAATGTCATGCAAAGTGTCAAAAGTCATGTAAAATGCCCTGCAAAATGGCAAAAGTTGCCATTTTGCAGGGCATTTTACATGACTTTTGACACTTTGCATGACATTTGACTTTTTACATGGCATTTTACATGGTCTGGGACTGGCACCTGGTGGCGGCATGCGGCGTTGCTATTGGTTCCGATGACGATCCAGTCGTAGAACTCTCGGACAAGAGTTCGGTTGAATTTTAGGGAGACTATCATAAAGCGCGCAGAGCATTCGGGTAGGGCTGCAAGTTGGATTTAAGGTTGTTCTGTTCCGAGGTGAAAAGTAATGAACTTTTTCAAAGTAAATAAAAAAGTATTTTTTACCCTCTGCTGAGTACAGAAAACGTAAAGTAAAGGTTTTTTGCTTTTACGCTGCGTAAAAGGTGAGTAACTTTAAGTAACCTCTCCTGACAATGTATAAGCGAGTACCTATTTTAACAGAAATCATAAAAGCGAGCATTTTTATTACAGAAAACGTAAAAGTGAGTATTTTTCTCACAGAAAATGTGAAAGTGAGTATTTTTCAATTTTTACGCTGTAAGACATCAACGATGGATTTTTATCTTGATAAGTAATGCTTATGAATATGATATGCTGTGCTGTTATCAAGATTTCTCTATTTTTAGTTAAGGGCTACGCCTGTAATTATCGCTAACTTTCTAAAAGTTGGCTTTAAGATGAGTACCAGTATTTCTTGGAGGAAACGTAAACCCAAAAGTACTGAAGAAAACCCCAATTCCCCAACCTGTAACTTTGGCCGACTCAGTGGCCACATTTCTGTTGGTTTGCGGAATTCCCACTTGTGTTCTGATGCCCGCCTGCAGCTGTCCCAATACTTCCTGTAAATACATGGGACAAATTACATTTGTTCAAAACCGTCAATTTGGAAGTTCAAAGTTTTTTTTTGAAAATTGGAAACTTTTAAGTGTCATTTTCACTCACATGATTAAGCAGGGCTGCGTAGGCTATTATACTGGATACCAATATTTGTTGAATCATCATGTTATGCCGTCGGTTGCGTGACGGGAAAATTCCATGCACTCGCAGCTACGAAGTCTAGTTTTAGATGTTCGTGGATAAATAGTACGTTAAAATCTGTAAGGTACATTTCAAAAACAAAGATCTTCAATTCAATACAAATCGAGTACATGAGAGAAATATCTAAAAAACATCAGTATGCATAAAAATATGTAAATGTATGTGTAAAATACAGAGGTAAATATATAAATCATAAGGAGGAGAAGTCAATTTTTCATTGTAGGGCAGGTGCAGATAAAATTTGACCCCTCTAACGCAACACAACTTCAGATTGCACAACAGAAAGGTGTAGCAACAAACAAGTGAAAAAAAACGTTCGTTCTGCAATTTTGACACGCGGAAATTGGAGGACACTCGACATTGAACTGGGCACGCTTGTTTTTGCTTGTTTTTCAGGGTCGAGTTTGAGTGTCCTTTTTGACATTTTCAGCCCATCCGCAGATTGGAAAAATTGCGTGAAACTCAATTTTGTTGTCGCTCATTTTTCCGGCATAAAAATGGAAGTTGCCTGATTTTTTACGGCATTCGGTTTGGTTTCGATCAATGGAGCGATTTACATGTCCATCCCATGCATAAACATAGATATGTATATTTTTGATGTATATTATACATATATATATATGCATAAAATCATAATATTGTTTATTTTATATATTGAATATATAAATATAATATTCAATGTATAGTATTCAAGTCAGCGAATTTAGTAGTTTCCGATTTCGTAGAAGATTTTAAAATCGAATGACCGCAAAGTGTCAGCCACTTAAATCCTCATAAAATTGACTTTCCTTATCATATCCACGGTCATTATCAGCCTCGAAAAAAATCATTCAAATGAATTTATTGCTTCAAAATAGGTCTCCCGCTAAACATGACTTCCTACACAATAAAAAGTCATATCGAAATTGACCACATTTTTACGAGCAAAGAAAGAAGCTGTCTTCGTGCGGGAGTCAAGGTTAACCATGATTCCCTCTCAAACATGATACACATTGCGATCACAATGGACCAAAGTGCACACAATGAACTGTGTTGTGTCCAGGGACGAAATTCGGTTTTACCGACACGTTTTTAGGGCAGCCCGATAAATTGTATATGCGATTATGGTAGGGTTTGGACGATATATCGTATAGAATATTTGATATCGACTATTTTTGATATCAAATATAATATTTTTTTTCCTATTGAATATCGATATCGAGCGTCCACATCGATGTCGATTTCGAACAATGAGTTTCAAAAAATATCGAATATCGATATCGAAACATCATATCGTCCCAAACCGTATCCGAGATTACGGTATTTTCGATTGCCTGTGATTGGAAAATTACCTACCATAATCACATCAAATCGGGCTGCCCGAAAAACTGTGGGGTAAATTAAATGTCGTACCGACCAATGAATTTAATTTAACATGCTATATTGATATCCATTTTCCTACGATTTAGCCAGACTCAGAGGCGGAAATATGTTTTATGTAGAATTTCTTTTTAAATGCTTGAAATGTGGACATTGATCATGTCTGAAAAAAATTGAAAATGTAAAAATAAATTCAAAATTTTCCGCCCGTACTGGGGGGACAAGAAGATCATGTAGATCAACCTTTGTGAAGGTCACAATATCTCAGAGATTGTTTGAGGTAAAAATACAGAATACCCCAATGCAAATTGACATTTTAACTGGGAAAAAATCATTCATTTATCGATGGAGACATTTTTTTATTGATAACAACTGCCTAAAAAAATCTTTTTAGTATCTGCAGTGTGTGATAAAACTGATGGACAAATTTTGAGGGCATATTGACCATTGTGCCAATTTAACCGCAGTAAAAAATTTAACCCTATGATGGAACAACACCGAATCGAGTAACGCAATTTGACAGGGAAAAAAATGATTCAAAATGTCAGAAAAATGCTACCCACAGTACCTGAGTTCTACATAAATCAACTGCTAGATGAAAAACCTGCTTTGCATGAATACCTGTACTTTGAGATCACTCAGCGCAAAGTCACTCAATAATGCCCAAGTCTATACATTACAATCATTTCACAACTACTTAAAGTACATATGCACCGCTTCTTAAAATCGAAATGTTTGAAAATGAGTGCGGTCAACTGTGCAAAAAAAGGTCATGATTGACTGTGAAACTCAACGGGTCATTGGAAAATGTCAAGAAGGAATGCCCTACAATTTGATCTTGTAGACACTATGGGCTCTGTGCCCTTTTTTCCTACAAGGTGCCGCATTGTGCTTGATTTGATACGGTCCCCATAATGCTGTGTCATCGATGCAACTGTAAATAAAGTATATAGTGCAACTGACTGCGCACTTTGCACGGACGTCTACCATAACCCGTCTGAATAATGAGCCAACAATTCAGTATTTTTCACCATAGCACATTGTACCTGGTGGCAATCCCAAGTCCTGTAAAGTGCAAAGTAAAGTGTCAAATTTAAAGTCAAATGCAAAGTAAAGTGTCAATTGTCATGCAGAATTCAGTAATAAAATTTTTTTTGTTTTGATTGACACTTTACTTTGCATTTGACTTTACATTTGACACTTTACTTTACACTTTACAGGGCTTGGGACTGCCCCCTGCACACAGTAGTTTTCAACTTATAAATCAGCTTTGAACTCATTTCAGTTTACCAGAATAAGTGTTCATTCCCACCACATCTTCTTTAGTTGACGGACTCCTAAATTCAGTAAACTCAAATGCGTTCAGAGCTGAATTGAGATTTCAAAATGTCTGTTGCGTGTTGTGTAGAGCCATTAGGTCACCGATGGCTGGATCGGTACAAAATTTATCTCATGTCTTTATTCGACAGATTACGGTAAGATTCTGCAACATATTCACAACTAAACTTATACAACAATGGTGTAGTAAATTGAGTAGTGGTAAATAGTATTTATTTGGTATCACTGTCATAGGATGCTGGCTGTAGCGTCATGATCATAGGTTATACTTCCAAAAATCCATACACGTCAACTTTCACTATTATTCGCGGTAAACAAGTTTGCAAAATACGCCATTTTAGGTCATGGAAACCATTGTACTTCATAAAGTGCCCTAGTGAAAGAAATTTTATAGCAGTTTTATGTGAGAAAATTTAGTCAATGGGCAGTGTATTCAACCGAATACGTGAAATGGAATAACCTTTGGGGAAAATTGAGTATTCGTGGCGCGCGCCAAACTTTCGTGAAACGTTGAAGGTTGTGCGAACTGCGAAGGCATCACCAAAGCGATTTACTTTCCGTACTGGGGTTTGGGAATATTTAGCCATCGTGTGAATTACGGTATCAAAGGAAAGACGCCAGTCAAAAATGAAAGATAAATATTTTACAGAAAAATTTTTTTTGCCGCCCCGATACGCTTATTTCCGGGTTGGCGCGATAGAAACTGTCTTTTAGATACACTCATCATCATTTTGGATGATTGCGGGCAGATTTGGAAGCGATTTCTTAATTCTGATCACCTGCGACATATTTACCTGTGTAGTATTGCTATTGTTTGGGCAACGTTGGCTTAATACCCAGCGACGCAAGTTAGGTAAATACTCAAATACCTACCTACATAAAAACAGTGAATTTATTTTACGACAAAACCGGGAGGGAGGTACCCGGCGGCAAAATCCGATCCCACGGGCGTCCGGTCTCGCTGCGGCGGGGCGACGCAAAACAAGCCGCCCATCCCCGACGGCCCTATGCCATTACGCATGTAAACCCATCACGCATGTAGAACTGGCGCGCATTTAACTATAGCTGGCATGCTGAAAATATGCGATAGAACACGTGACCTAGTGATTTTCAATGTGAAAATCTACAAAAAAAGTATGAAAATTAGCGACTTTGGGTGATAATTAGGGTAAATTTGCTCAGAAGCGCACCAGATAGCTAGATAGCTAGGCAATCGGTGGGGGTTGCTATTCAGGGGAAAGTTACCAGAAAATTTTGCCGCTGGTATCGCTGGGCGGTTTGGGGTGGGGTTACCCGCCCACTTTCTTAGGCCTGTGGGTATAATGTGTCTATAATGGGTCTACATGCGTAATGGGTTTACATGTGTAATAGGCCTGCCCATCCCCGACGGCAACGAATGCGCGCGTAAAAAAGTTTCTGCCGCCATCAAAACAGCGCGTTTGAAAATTCGCGCGGTGGTGTGAAAAGCGGCTCCGATTTTGTGCCGCCGATACTATTTATGCGGATTTTGAAATGCAAATAAATATTTGGCGAGCGGCGGCGATGCGCCGAAATTATTTAGTGCTGCCGGGCAGATTAGCCACGGTGGCGGCGGCGGAAAGTCTATCAATTTAGCGCGTTACATCATTTCTGCTGGGGAAATGCTTTATGCATAACTTGACACCTGCACCCCGGATGTTGCAGGGGAGGGGTGCCAATGAGGGGGTGGTTGTAGGGTTTATACTTATTGGGTTTGCGGAATTGCGGCGCGCTTAACACGCTACTGTCTACTACACCATGTATAAAGGTCAAAGTAGCCAAAATAAAGGCTCTAAGTATCAACTCAGGCTAGTATCTTACCTAAATATAGTCAGCGCACCTA
The DNA here is from genome assembly GCA_964036195.1 of Sphaerolaimus hirsutus. Taxonomy (NCBI): domain Eukaryota; kingdom Metazoa; phylum Nematoda; class Chromadorea; order Monhysterida; family Sphaerolaimidae; genus Sphaerolaimus; species Sphaerolaimus hirsutus. The sequence continues at coordinate 18,417,640 of OZ038459.1, forward strand.
AAAACTATAAATGGGACCTAGCGAATCACTCGCACCAAAGTTCAAATTTTGGAAACACCGAACTGTGGTGATTGTATACCCTCGCACCCCCCCCCCCACCAAATACCCCTACCCGAAATGAGTGTAGAGGCGAATTAATAACCCCCTCGAATAAGCCCCCTATCGAATTACCCCCCTCCCTAAAAATTTGCTGACGGAATAATAAGCCCCCTAGGGGTATTTCGAGGAAATACGGTAAGTTAGGTAAAACCGCATCACTTCGCCAAACATTTTCAGCCAATGACCGATTGAAAACATGGATTCTGTAATCCTCACTAAATATCTGTTTGGCACTTTCATTTTTTCTGTTGCACATCCTCCAATTGCAATTTGTCAACCGAACGTGTTTGTGTCATGAAAAATTCACACATTTTTCACCATCCATTGAATTTGCTCTGAGGGACTGGCAAAAAATCTGAAGTCAATGCAAAGTGGAAAAATATTTTGAGTGATTCGCCCTGAGGCTACCTGGAGCTTTTAGTCTAAATAACCTAAATGTAAATAGCGTATATCCTCAAATAAGTCCCCCGCGCAAGACTACCCCCTCGAACAACTACCCCTTTTAGCTGACTGAGGAAAAAACTCCCCACTCGATTAACCCCATACTTTTGGGTGAGAAAGACTAAAAAAATTATATATGTATGAAAACGCGGTAAATATGCATTTATGTGTACATTATAAAGAATGTAAAGGTATTCTTTTTCAGCTGATGTCACTAGGATTGATTTCATTGCATTAAATGCGGATTCATGTATGAATGTCACCTCATTCATACAATATATTGATAATGCATTTTAATTAATATTCTTGACGATAAAGTAACTCCTCCCCTCGAATAACTCCCCTCAAATGACTCCCGTAGAAAAGTTCTGACGAAAAATTCACTCCCCCGGGGACTTATTCGAGGATATACGGTATGTAAAGTGTTGACATATTAATTATATCTTAAATGTAGTGGAATTCACTGCATTACACTGGTTGCCTTACACACAATGTATCCTTTAGCCTAAAGCGATCGATGAATAAAAAAAATCTAATGCCTAGTCATGTAAATATCATAATATTTCCTATTTGCTTGATAACTTTTTCAAGGGAAAAAAAAATTGATGTGTAATATTTAAATGTGTAAATATAATACCTATGTATTTTCACTCTCACGCTATTTATATGACGTGATATCACCGCCTCTAAATAAGCATAATTCTGGACTCGATTCAGGTCGAAAATGCATCACATTACACACAAATGGGACCAAATTGAATTAGCCCCACCCGAATTCGGGCAGCCCGATTCATGTTATCGAAAATTATAAAACGTAACCCTATTTTTGATTGGTTGATATACCTACCTAGTATATTACAATACGTTTTGTTTGATAGCTGGGCTTGAGAGAATTCAATTTGCATAAAGAAGCGTAAAATTTTACACATAAAAATACCTACAACGAATCGGGCTGCCCGATCATAACGTGGCGGGCTGATCAAATTTGGCGCGCGCGTAATTTCGTGCATAATTTTGGCATATGCGAGATTCTCACCTCCTTTTGCTACTTATTTCGTAGTCATAAAGCGACTGTGAATTTGTGAAAGTTAGACTTTTAGCCTCGATCGAAAGGGATTGGGGTCAACACAGATTCCGAGTATAAGTGGTGTTCAAAATTCATTGAAGTTTGCGTAGAATTTCCCTTTCTAATAAGAAAATATGAGATCATTTGCGAATTTCAGGTGATAAATAAAACAAAACAGGAAATGCCAGTGACCAATTTTGACATCATTTTCATGCGTTGTCTCTGATTCCAGAGCAACTGACCTAAAATTCAACAAAACGTGACTGAGTTTCTCAGGTGCAAATTTTTTTAATGTTACGGTATACTATCGAGTCTGTAAATACCGTATTTCTTCTAATAGAACGGCACCTCCGATAGAACGGCAGGTTTTGGCACTTTTTTACAGCCACGAAAAGAATATAACGGCAGCCTCCAATAGAACGGCAGGTAGAACTTACGTTGAAGTGTGCCAAAACACAATATTCGAAAAATTGGTATCGAGAACATCCAGGGTGTTCATAACTATGATTCCGGGGTTGTACTCACATTTAGTTATGGTTGATTTGATACACTTATATTAGAATGTCGCTCATGTCTTACTAAAAATACCACGTTCAAATGAAAATTGTGTGAAAAAGTTTGATGAAAAAAAAGAACGGCAGCCTCCAATAGAACGGCACCTCCAATAGTACGGCAGGTAAAAAAGTTGACGAAAAAAATAGAACGGCGCCGTTCTATTAGAAGAAATACGGTATTCGCAGTACCCTGTAATTCAGCCTTCATCGAAGTACCGTAATTCCACGAAATACCCCCAGGGCGTTTATTTTTTCACCAGTTAATTTTGAGGGAAGTTATTTCGAGGGGTATGTTTTGGCATATTTTATTATAAGAATCTGATATAATAATGCAACTACAACTACCTAAGCCATTGTTTTTGACATGTGTTCTGCATTACATGGATCACAAACTGCAGGTCGGTGGGGGTATTTCAAGGGAGGGGTTTTCCCCCAGCTCGCTCAGACCTAGGGGTTCTTCGATGGGGTTAATAAAAGGGGTGTAATTTCAGGAAATACGGTACCTTTTTTTTAAAAAAAAAAGTTCGCAAAAAAGAATCAACATGGATCTTCCAAGAATCGTAGGTACTTTCCACCAAGAAAAAGTATCAATGAGAAAATGTCCTGCACACAGCTAAAAAATTTTTTGCGTTGGCACAACAAAAACTGAACATTGACGTGAATCATAGCTGATTTATGTTCAACATACAACGAACTGAACTGATGATGCGTTTTCTTGACAAGGTAATATTAAATAAATATCAAGTACATATTTGCGTATATACATACCTACATGAGCACTGCAAGGGGAACATGCAGGGTGACTTGTAATAAAAGACTATTCCAAAATTCATTTCATCAGAATTTTAAATCTGTAAGGGAAATAATCGAGCTGGAAATACGCAACACATCATTCTTTATGAACAGTTCATTTTATTAAGACTTTAATTTGTGTCTTTATACTGGGAAGAAACCAGCGCATTCACATGATTTTTCATCTCATCATTGGCTTAATATGAAATGTGGAAATAGGAATCCATATTCAAACACGATTACAATTCTGATGGCACAACAATGAAATTGAAATGACTTGAAGTAGATAAAGTATGATCCAACTTTTCCTCATTTTGTCGCAATTATAGGTATTTAATTAAACACAAACATTCAAACCTTAGACTTCCCAAAATCCCAAGCCATCTTCAGAAAAACCCTTTCTGGCGTAATGAAAAACAGTCAAATTTAGTTGACCCACCCTGTACTCCGCATAGTGAAGTCACTCACTTCCGGTGAGTGTAGACACACACCCTTGATTATTGTTCCGTGTGCATGGACGCGCGCAATCATGCGGCATGCTTGATATTTTTGCATGTGCACATCTACGCACTTGCCAGGAATTATTGATACCTGCCTATGGCCTATGGTGTCTTTTGAAATATTTCCAATGATATTTATATTGAGAAATTGTGCAGTGTGTTCTCCTTATGACATTTTGTCGGTATTTTCGTCCTGTGGAGTATTTGTTTGGAACATTTCCTTCTGCGAGATGTGAATCATGGTTATTCATCGATAGGGTTTTTTAACCGTAATTTGACTACGAAAATACACAAAGTGGGAAATTTGTTTGGCATCATTCAGAGACTGATTTTGTCACGATGTGTTCAAATTGGGGACAAAACGCATGCATTTTTGTCACTGCTGAAAACGTAAACGGGTGAGATGAGCAATTTGTGATAATTTCGATAAATTCACAATTATTGGGCAGCAAAACGGAATAGGTACAAAAGTTCCAGTCCATTCATTTTAAGAAGGCAAATTAGTAAATAAATAGACAAATAGTTTGCATATGTATAACTAATAAGGCACTTGTGTAAAGTAATCCCGTCTCTGGTACACCATAGTTTCATTTATCCTCCATACTGAATTTTATCAAATTTCCCTGCTCATCGTCCTGGTCACTCTCTGCAGAATGAATTTTGGTTAAATATTATCGCACTAATTTGAAGCGGGGTGAGAAAATTTGACCCTGGAGGTGAGAAGTCACCATTTGTATTTAGTATTTTTACTCAAAACCTAACTTAAGAGGCACTGCACTTGATAGGTCATTTCATTGAATACAAACTACCGTGTTTCCTCGAAATACCCCCCCCTTATTACCGAAATACCCCCCCCCCCGTACTTATTTCAGAGTGGAAATTTTCAGGGGATCGGGGTTTTTTCGTGAGGGGGTGTTATTTCGCCAGAATTTCGCCCGGATCACAAACCGAAGTGATCTGTTTGTATTTCGAGGGGGGGTTATTAATTCATAATGGCCGTTTTGAGAGGGGGTATTTCGAGGAGGGGAGTATTTCGAGGGGATACGGTATTCATTACCTATCCATGAATGACTCCTACATAGCTTACAAGTGAATTCTTTTTCAAGACCAGTGACTTTCAGTGACTTTTTATCACGATTGTCATAGTAATTAGAATGCGACCGACCAGCGCTGTAGTAGGGACTGGTGCGGCTGAGCTCGTGGGTCGGGGTCACTGGGGACCCCCCTGAGCTTCCCCGTCCCCTCTGGGTGACGAGGGTCGACCTGAAAGGGGATAGTATTTATTTAGTATTATTCAACTTTGGTGCCTTGTCCACTATTGGAGGGATTCGCGGGAGCAACGGTGAGTAAGTTTTCATTAAAAAACGCTTTCTGTGTTTTGAGTTTTTTTAAATGAATATCTGTGTCTTGCGTTTTTTTGGCAAAAAACTTGAGTAACTCTGTTTTTATTTGTATGTTTTTGATGAAAACTCAAGTTTTTTTACAAAATGTAAGTTTTTCTCAAAAACTGAGATTTTACCGAGAGGCAGTGTCTCAATGCGAAAACATATTTTCTTATCAGGAATTGTTCTATGCATGTTCAGGGTTCAAGTGCAATTTTTGCACTTTTTCTCACCTATCAAGCTGAAAGCGAAACGTCCGAAAGCTGAACTGTGACTCGTGTAGCCAATTGCGCTAGGTTTTAAAATGAAAATGTTAACACAACCACCACTCTCAAACACCCCCCAAAACCCCATCCCCCCACCTGCGGGCGCGATGCTCGGGCGAGTCCACCTGGGCCGGCCGGGCGGCAGCGACGGAGGGGGCTGGTAAGGACCCATCATGGGGCGGCGCCACTGTGGAAATAGGGGGGGGGGGGTGTTTGGGGGGGCTGTGGTATGGTTGGAATGTGTGAAATGGGTTCGCGCATGCGAAGATGAGTAGTGGATTTGTAAAGGTGGGTGGGTAGACTACCGTATCCTCGAAACACCCCCCCCCCCACTTGAATTAACCCCCCCCTTTTCGAAATATGCCAGGTCGTTACGAGCTAGGGAAAAAAATAAACCTTTCTCGAAATTTGCACGCAGAAAAAAAAACCCTCTCTAAATTTGTACTCAGAAAAAATAAACCCCCTGGCGGGGGGTATTTCGAGGAAATACGGTATAATATGCCGTGGGAATGTCAAGCAAAGCTTTCTAAACAGCTGCTTTTACTCTAGCAATCGCAATCGAGAGGCAGTCCGGCCATGCGCGCACATGCATCTGAGAGTGCCGTGAAACAAGCAGGTAACTGCAAGTGGTGGTGCCGACATGCATGTGCACTGTGCAGCATGCGCACTCACGCACGTGTCTCAACTGTCCAGGCGGCGGCACATGCCCCTGCCGCCCCTCATCCTGGGCCTCTTCCTGGGTACCATCATCCTCAACCCGGTCACGATCCTCACCATTCTGCCTGCGGCCCGCCTGCCGGTCACTCTCCTCACTCTGCTTGCGCTCCTCGTCCACGAGCTCCACGAGCACGTTGTGGTGGTGGTTGATGTGCTCGGGTGACATGAGAGAGTGCTGCCCCCATCCATCTAGGGTGGCTGTTGTTGTGGGGAGGGGTGGCGGCAGTTGCACTTGGGGAGTGGTCCTGGAGAGAGTAGGAAAGCGTTGCCTGTTTTTTTCATTGTTTGACATTATTTAGGCGAAAATAGACTTTAGTTGAGCTGTAGCTGCATTTTATATGTGCCCACACACACACACTGGTTTATCGCGATGAAGTTCTCGACCATTTTGGTAAACTGTTTCACATATAATAACAGTACGAAACACTGTACAACTATGTACAGTGTTTCGTACTGTTTTGAGCAAACAGTTTAAGCTGCGTTCAGACTGCGTTATGTGCCGACAAATCAAAAGTAAGAAAATTCCATAAATCCGGGATAAAGCTCCATATCTACAAGAAAAGACAGAGAAGTATACTCACCAGTTCAGTGTACACATATGCCAAATTTCAGATAAATCGGGCTTTTCGTTCCATGGTTATGAGCATTTGAAGAATTTGATTAAAAAAGCGAACAGACAACGTCAAATTTTTCAAATGCTTATAACTATGGAACGAAAAGCCCGATTTATCTGAAATTTGGCATGTGTGTTCACTAAACTAGTGAGTATACTTCACTGTTTTTTCTTGCAGAGATGGAACTTAATGCAGGATTTATGGAACTTTTTACTCTTTTATTTGTCGGCACATAATGCAGTCTGAACGCAGCTTTACCAAAATGGTCGAGCTCTTCATAATGGTAAACTAGTATGTGTTTGACCACATTGTATTTTGTTGACACGCAATATGCAAGTTGCGACTAATTCTTGCACTTGTTTGTTCGTTTGGAAAAAGTAGCATTGTATTGTGCCTACACACACTAGTTTTCACCGTGACTTCGTGTGAAAACTGAAATTTTTTGCAAATCCAAATAAATGAACACGGTTGAATAATTTTATGAAATTTTAATTCGAATTTAAATCAATGAATGTTAAAATTTAAAAATTTTTCAAACTAAAACACCTATAGCGTACAAAAAGAGTAGGCTGGATGTCGCCATGTCGCCATTTCAGTTTTCACATCGGTCACGGTGAAAACTAGTGTGTGTAGGGCCATTGGGACAATAGGATAAACCCACCTGGAACTCGATCCAAAAACTGCACTATCCGTACTAAACGTGTCGTCGGGCGTCCATTGGCCAGTGCTGGTAGTGCTCGACCTGCCCCTGACGTCCCTACCCTTGTCTCTGCCCCTGGGGGCAGTCCCGGACCCTGTAAAATGCCCTGTAAAATGTCAAATGTCATGCAAAGTATCAAAAATCAAGTAAAATGCCCTGCAAAATGACAAATGTCGTGCAAAGTGTCAAAAGTCATGTCAAATGCCCTGTAAAATGTCAAATGTCATGCAAAGTGTCAAAAGTCATGAAAAATGCCCTGCAAAATGGTAACTCGGTTGCCATTTTCCAGGGCATTTTACATGACTTTTGACACTTTCCATGACATTTGACACTTGACAGAGCATTTTACAGGGTCCGGGACTAGCACCTGTATTGCGTTCTCGGCGCGAACTTTGCCCCGTTTCCCAAAACATCGTCCAATTGTATTACGGTGTTGTTATCACTCGATTGTGTAGTTTGCTGTGAACTGAGCATCGGGGCCGGCGGCGGGCTGGGGGAATTATTCGAAGACCCCGATTGGAAAATATGCGACGATTTACGGGATTCTGATATGTTGCTGTAGTTCTCCCTGGAAATGGTGGTTGGGGTGACGTTGTTAAAATGAACGGATCTCGGGCTTCGCACACAATGCTACAAAATGTGTATATGAATGAAGTCTTGTGAAATTATCCGCGCTTGAGTATCGGGATAGACCGCGTATGGTGGGCTAACGACTTTTTATATTCACTATGTTACACTTAGCTAGCCATCAAATTCCTGCGAAAAAAATCCTAGTAAAAGCATCAATAACTGCGCAGTTCTATCGCAGAAAAAGCTCTCTTCTAACATAATACAGCTCATTTTTATCAATAAAATACCAGTAAAACATCACCCTGTAGTCTAAAAAATACCCAAAAACTACCAAAAATCAGTCGAATTCTCCGAATTGCCCATGAGCGCGGAAATGTTCATGGCGATGGGGTAGATGATGGTGGACCTGTGCTCGGCGGCGATGTCTTTCAACGTCATGAAGTAGCGAAGTTTGAGGGCCTGCGGACTGCGTTCGATCATGTCGGCCGCCTGTGAGCGTGCAGTGTTGGTGTTAAGTATGTATAGTGTACGATAAGTTTTTTTTGGGTGGGGTTTTTGTCGGGCAATTTTGTCGGGTTTGTTGAAAAAGGATCCTTCCTATCGAACTCGGGTCGCCTCGCGGTGCACTACATTTCTCTTGCGAACATTAGAATACAGAGCGACGGATTCTACTCACTGATTACATTGATACGGGCGCCACAATCAGTAGGCAGGTATGCGTCCAAAATTAGTTATGTCTTACTGTTTAACGCGCCGGCAGGATACGTATGGACGCACTTTCACAAAAAGAACAATATTTAAAAAAAACTTATTTTCAGCAAACCAAACTGCCTGAAATCTTTTTTCTTCTTTTTGGAAACAATTTTAATTTTATTCACGGTGGTGACGTCATAATGGAGTGCTTCGTTCGGGGAAATACATAGCGTGCGGTCCGATGAGTATACTGGCGTGTAGGGCGTCTTAGGACGCTTTGAATGTGACCCCAGGTGCCTTCAACCCCCTCAACCCCCCAACCCCCCAACCCCCCACCCACCCTCCTCAGCGCTCCACTAGCCATCTGCTCCCCCTCAGCCAGTACCATCCTGGCCCTGGCCACCCTGCTCGCCTCCGCCTCGGCCGCCATCGACCGCATCAAGGCTGAGGGCAGGCGGATGTCCTTCATTTCTACGCGTTCCACTTTGACCCCCCAGGGGGAGGTGCCTTCGTCCAGCATGCGTTTCATGGCCTGTTGGGGTTGGGGGGGGGGGGTTGGGGTGATTCGAGAGCCTGTCAAATTATCTGTAGAGTGTGAGATGTCAGGTAAAGTGCCAAAGGTCAGGTGAAATGTCCCGGGAAATTCGCACAGGGGTTGGCCATTTCACAGACCATTTTCATGAAGTTTGACACTTTGCATGACATTTGCCATTTCAGACCATTTTACAGGGCATTTAACATGAATTTCTCATCACATTATATGTATCACTCTCACAAAGATCAATTTGGTGGAAAATGTTGCACTCGGCTCTATCTATCAAACTTCAGTAATATTCCCTGTGCAGCTTTAAGTTAGATCATTATACCTCAATTAACCTGTTCAATGATAGGAACTTTTCAAACAGCGCTACTAATTTCCAAAAAATAACATTTTCACACACCTACCTAACCCTAAATAGGTAAACCTCCAAACCTCCCCAAACCTTCCCTCCAAACCCACCGCTTTGATCATATCCCTCTCTGAGAGCATCTCCGCCAAACTCTTGGTGCCCAACACGTTTCTGAGCGTGGTCTGCGCCAAGAGCTTTGTGCTGAAACGCACGTCGGACACGTTCGTCACGGACACTTCCTGTGGGCAGTCCCGGAGGCTGTAAAGTGCCCTGAAAAGTGTCAAATGTTATGCAAAGTGTCTAAAGTTATGTAACGTGCCCTGCAAAATGGCAAATGTTTGACCATTTTGCAGGGCATTTTACATGACTTTAGACACTTTGCATGACATTACACATTTTTCAAGCCATTTTACAGGGTCTGGGATTGGCACCGGGTCGCACACTTTGAAGTAGACCACCGCGTCAACTGAGACTGTCACTGAATCTTTGGATAGGATCTCTTGCGGCGGCACGTCGAAGGACAGTGTGCGCTGGGGGCTATCCCAAACCCTGTAAAAGACCCTGTAAAATGTAAATGACCCTGTAAAATGTCGTGTGTCGTGTAAAGGACACAGTAAAATATCATGTGTCATGTAAACGACCCTGTAAAATGTCAAATGTCATGTTAGAGATCCTGTAAATAAGTATCCAAATCTAATTCTTTTGTGTAAAATTTTATCCTTTTGTATCCACATCTTATGTTTTTATGTAAGATTTAGATACAATAGAATAATATTTGGATACTTACAGGGTATTTTACATGACACATAACATTTTACAGTGTCTTTTACATATTACAGGGTATTTTACATTTTACACGGTCTTTTACAGAGTTTGGGACTGGCACCAGGTCGACCTGCATTATGGTTGGGGTTGGAGTCTACTAAGAGTCTCTAAATACCGTATCGCATCTGAATAATGAACAAGTATGACTTTTGTTGCACAGAGGTTGGTTTTTTTGATAGCAGTTTCAATAAAAATCATTGTCCTGCTCTGATTACAAATATAAATGTAAAAACATGCATAAATCTGATCTCAGGCAAAGACAATTGAAATACTCTCAGTTAAAATATCTCTATCATCTAAGTCTCAATATCAACTCACCTTCCTAATTTTATCCAAACACGGTAGGACGAAAAATATTCCCGGGCCCTTGGGCCCGCCGGGCAAAAGTCGTCCCAAACGAAACATGACCGCCCTCTCATATTCTTTGATTACTTGAAGACAGAAAAATAGCGAAAATGGCATGGTGATTATGATCAGGAACCACGAAATGAACACCATAATTTTCGCCGTTTTGTCTTCGGATTTCTGCGAGGGTGGGATTGTTGGATTGTTTTGTCATTGGTACGATTTCATTTAGTTGGATTTTGTCGAAATGATATAAAGTTGTCTTTAGTCAAGGGTATTGTCGTCGCAGCATATAACCCTTTAAGAGTATTCTAACTGATAAAGAGCCCGGACGCCACTGTGATCTAATAATGGTTATAGCGCTCGTGTTTTTCAAGAGAGGCGCGGGTTCGATTCCTGCCTGTGGTAGTGCAAATTTTGCACTCTTTCAATGGCCCCAAATCTCTACATAAACGCAAAAATTTACGGAAAAATTTCTTCAATGACGGCAGCTGATAATCACTTCTCTATGGGCAACACTAGTTTCAGCCTCCAGGCGCATTTCAAATACAAGTACCTAAATACCTATTTGTAGTAAAAACGGGTGCAAAAAAGTTACATTCTTCACTTCCGACCCCCCTTTCTTTGCACCACTTGAAAATGGCCGGCCATTTTTAGCGCGCAAGAAAGCAATCTATGATGGGAAAGGAATGACTTCGATCATTGGTCCCCTGTGGATAACTCGAGTGCTGCGCACTGCGGTGCACGTGCATCGCAGTGCTTTTGTGCACGGACAATATTGATGATCGTGCCATTTCGCACGCCGCTGCGCCTTGTGTTTGTGGAATGTTATCTTTCGGTTGTTGCTTGACAACTCGCAGTGGTGGTGCTTGTTAAGGCGCCAAAAAAATCATTTTTGGGCGTCCAAAATCGCTTTGGATTCACGCAAACTAGTTGAAAACGGGAATTTTTCAAACTAATAAACGAGGGGCCAGTTCCGCAAATTGAGAAGTGGAATGGCAAAAGCGAAGTGAATGGCAAGCAAATTGGCAAAAGCGACGTAAAAAAGAAGTAATTTTTCTTTACTTTGCCATTTTACTTCTCAGTTCACTTCGCTTTTGTAATTTCACTTCGCTTTTGCTATTTCACTTCGCTTTTGAAGTTTTACTTCTCAATTCGCGGAACTGGCACCTGATTTGCAAATGGGCGCCATGCGCTTTTTGTTGGCGCTAGCGCCAGAACCATGGCGCTTTTAACTCGCTATCAGCGCCATTGCCGTGGCGCTGTTCCGCTGTCAAGTCGAGACCGTTTTCCACCCTTTCCTGGCGCCGTGCGGTATATCATTTTCAAATTCTGTGTAACTCACGTCGAATGTTTCCACTTTTTTCTTCTTCACCATCCACGAGTTGCTCCTCGGTCTGTGAAAATTATTTCCCAACTATATTGACGCATTTTTCAGTTTTAAGAATTACCGTATTTCTTCTAATAGAAGGGTGTCTCCCAATAGAATTTAATCTTTGTTAACTATACGGTATTCGGTCCACGAAAGTGATAGAACGGCAGTCTTGAATAGAAGGTCAAAAACCGCTGGAATTGTGCCAAATGCATAAAAAAATGCCGGCGGTCTCTGTTACTAATTGATTTTGGTCCACTGATTTGGTGCTATTTTTATAATCAACTTTGAATGAATCGCCTTTCAATGAATCCTCTGTGATGTAACACTTTGAAAAAACTTAGCAGAACTTGGAAAAATTCGGCTGTAGAAATGGTGAAAAATAGAAGGGCGGGTAAACGGGTTGACGAAAAAATACAAGGGCGCCCCTCTATTAGAAGAAATATGGTATCTCACCTTGTTGCATCCTTGGAGTCTTTTTCCTCCTGTTCTTTCTTCAGCTGTTTCTGCTTCATTTCCAAAAGGCGCTCTTCCAGCGTCGTTCTGTGCGGTTTTGTCGAATTTGATGTTTCCGCCGTGTCGGAATTTTCCCTCGAAACTCCATTCGACATTTTTAAATAAGTTTTTGAATAATATTTTGCAGATTTTGTACGATTTCATAAATTTTCCAACTGGTAATCTTGAGTGAGAAGTTAAGAACTGCACTTATTCGAGGGGCGACACACTCTTGTGTCTCAGTAAAACTTTATGAGCGTGCTGGCAAAATTTGGTGGAAAATTGACAGCCTTCTGTCGCGTTTTGAGTGACATTATTCCCGAAAATGGTTTTTGTGCATTGAAATTCCCCAGCCACACATCGTAATTTGAGACCTGCTATGTTGTTTGTCGCAAATTCAACTGTTCGCTCGGGTTTGAATACTTTGAACCGGGATTACCGACTTTGACATTGGCGCCGGTTTCCAACAGAACTTCGGTCAGAAAGAGTTCTAGACTTAAATCGGGACCAGTCACAATGAAAAAATTTGATGGTTACTCGATCCGTGTTTTTTTCATACGGTGACAAAAAACTAACGATGTGAAACAGATCCGAAAACATTTTAGAATTTTCACATTTTTCCATCGCATGAAAACACGCACAATCGAATTTTTTTTTTACCAAACAAACTCAAAAAACAATTTCGAAGCTCGAAAACTATTTTTGAGGAAAATTCGTGAACTCGAGTTCACAAATTTCGGCGACTTTGTCAACTAGCGTGGAAAGTCAACGCGTCAAAAACCACTACTCTTTCAAATCATCCTCATTTCTCCAGCTTCTCAAACCTCCCCCAACCCCCCCCCCAACCTCCCCCACCCTCCCTCACCCTACCTGCTCATCATCTTCTCCTTCCTAGCGAAGGCGGGCACCACGTCGGCGGTGCGCACGTTGGCGCCCTCCGCCGAGCTCGGCGCGATGCCCGCCACCGCCGTGGAGGCTACCAGAGCTTGCAGGGTGACTCCGGCTGTGGGGGGGTCCCGGTCTGGATTGGGGGGGGGGTGGGAGGTTGTTGGAGGGTGAGGTTTGGTGTGTGCTGTGCTGGGTAGGTAATGGTAGGTTGAATAGGTCGGGTTGTCCTTGAATTGTGTGGTTGCGGCAATCATTTTATGGTTTACATATTTATTTATACTCGGCGGACTGCAAAGTATGCGTACAAAATTACTTATGTCCTAATCGATAACGCGCCAGCAGGATACGAATGCACACACTTTAAAAAAAAGAAAAATGTTTGAAAAAGATGGAGTTGAACAAGCGACGAATTTTATTCCTGAAAAGCTTTTTTTGTTGAAACCATTTTAAGTTTATTGACTATGACGTCATGATGGAGTGTTTCCTTCAGAAAATTGATAGCATGCGGTCCGCAGGCTACTTATTCAATGATATACGGTATATGTAATAAGAATCAGATTAATTCTCATCGAATAGTTCTAAATACCTTTCTTCTTTTTGAATAAGTGTCAAAATGTATACCTACTGTAGCAAAGAGGTATAAGAACAAAGTGTAAGCATTCTCATATAGGTAACATTTCTGAACCACCTTTTACTCAGTACCTAGATTACCTTTCTACAGAAGTTTCAAAACGGTCAAATAGAAGAAAACTGTGGGAAGCAACGCGATAAAATAAATCAAGGAAAGCGTAAAAGGATTTGCGAGGGGGGGGGGGGGTGAAGTCAAGTCAAGCGATATCTGAAGCATCATTTGTTTTGTCTCCATCCACTGGCTTACACAGTCCGCGGTCGAAGTGTAGATGTTCGGACACTTTCCGGAAGTTATCTGGCACGTGCAGCATTGTCGCGGAACCCTACGATTTTGCAATGTTTCTTTTACGCAGGTGATTGTGGGAACTGTCCATCGCTACTTTACTCATTTATTGTGTTGCGGATATTTTTTGAGACTGTTTTGTAGGTAAATATGCGCAACACATTTGACTTTAGATGAACAGTTTTTGGGCTTTATTTGGTTGAAAATAAGCAACAAAGCTTTAGGGTTTGGGTTGGCGGGTGGTGCATAGCACAGGTTTTTGTCAGGGGATTTTTTTCAAGCATCATGTCACATTGTCAAAATGTCATAAACTTTCCTAAAATGAAGGGTGATGGCTGAAAGTTAGATGAACTCAAACAAACGTGCAGGTGCTACAAGCTGTTCTACTAAATATATATGGGTAAATATTTAAAATTGGAATATAAATATTGAGGATTTTGCAAGCGGTGCAGGATGCAGATTTGATAATTTTTAGCTGGGTAATTTGCAAATTTATCAAAAAAGGCATTCCAGATGAATATTGTTCGAGGTATAACACAGTTATTCAGCGGTGATGAGGTGGGTGAATTTTAGATTTTGTAATCATGCAGGTTGAGAATTTGGATTTTTTTGCAAAATTACTAGACAAATTGTTGCATTCAAGCTTCATCCTATTTTCTCTCATCACTTCAGTTGATTCTATCATACAAACAGTTCTCATAGTCTATGTATGTACATACCTATATACACAATTACTCACACCTAGTATGTATAGTTACCTACGTATGTTAAATCGTAGTAGTTTTTATGAATAGGTATTGAAAATACACAAAAAAATTAACCAACTGTGATTCCAAACGAGCGACCCTCCAAAGTTGAATAATCGAACTCTGGGTGAAATGTAACGCCCCTGTTATAAAATTGTCAAATTGTGGTGACACAATTCCCGGCAAGTTCCCAGGTGTAGTGCGACGGTAATATTAATCCTTTTTAGAATTTACATTTCAAATGATTTCTGGATGCTCTTATGATTGACGACCATAAATGTGAGGGAATTATTCAATTGCGTGCTCGAAACTCTTCCTGACTGCATTTTCTGTCTTATTTCACACATTATTCTGTTCAAATGACCGCGGTGGTTCATTTAAACATTCAATATTTTTAACCACTACTTTTATTTTTTATTTTCCTTTCATCCCCACACATTTTATATCCAATAACATGTTTGTCATCATTTCTGGGCCACAAACCCTGTAAAATGTCAAATGTCATGCAAAGTGGCAAAAGTAATGTAAAATACACTGTCAACTGTCAAATGTCATGCCAAGTGTCAAAACTTACGTGAAATGGCAAACAACCTGTGAAACAAAAAAATTGCCATTTTCCAGGTCATTTTACTTGTCTTCTGACACTTTACATGACATTTGTCATTTTACAGGGTTTGGGAGTGGCACCAGGGCCACCCCGCAATGCACTGGAACCAGCTGCGTGCCGGCACCTACCAAACTCGGATGCGCGACTGTGTTAGATGATGACATCTAATAACTTATGGCATTCATACGACTTGTAGCCAAAGTTTGGATGCTAGTCGAATTTTTGCACGTTATTTGCAGTTAAGCGCTGAGTTCACAGACTTGTTGGAAGGTGGGAATTGGTATTTCAGTTTTAGTGTCAACTGAAAAGCGAACTGGTTGATGAGTCGTTCGGTGATGGTCCATGGTATTTATAACCCCTGGTGTGGAAATCTGCACCTGCGCGCAAAAAAAAAGTTGTAAAGGAAAATGTTTATGATAAATGGAGATTTTTGGACATGATGCAATGAAGCACCCCAACTCGAAATCTGCCGAAGTCGAGTCCGGCAAAAAATTCTAGTCTCGAGTCACAGCCATATTTTTTTGGTCGAGTTGAGTTGCCTTTTGGTATACTTTTTTTGGCCCCAAGTCACGAGTCGAGTCGAGACAAATTTTAGCCCCAGTGCTAACGTCAGGTGCCAGCACCAATCACCAGCACCGTTGCCTACAAAAATATGACTACTGCAACGCAGTAAATTTGGCTCCAAATCTGACAAATAGGTCTAAACGACTTTTTATTTGGAATTAGCTTTCTGGGCTGACATTTGACATTGGATTTTGGTTGTGTTCTGTTGCGTTGGCGTGTAAAGCGAACGGATTGTTTTTACGTTGACACCGCCAGTTCAAACGTATCGCTGATGCTTTTCACACACTCAGATAATTGTCGCATTATTTCAATTCAGTGTGAAATTATTCAATTTTTCAGAAATATGAAAGCTGAATTCTTGGCTGATTGCCAATAAACAAAACTAGTATACACCAAACGACAAATGTAGGTAATTGTTTTGAAAGGAAAAAAAATAAGGTTTTATCGAATTTCCTGACGTGGTCGAGTTCCATAAATAAAGCACAACACCTGAAATTCATGACCTTTCATCACGCACCCAGCTCATTTTCTGTTCTCCTTAAATTTAGCAGATAAAAAGCATGATAAATGGCAGTAATCCAGGCATGATATCTTCCATGCACAAGGCAATTTATTTCAACGGCAATCATTTTAAGATTCCCTATCACGTTAAAATCGCATTAAAACCTCGGTGATGTATGAAAGTTATTTAGCGCTTGAAAATATCTGTATTTCATCATGCAAAAATATTTTACTAATTTGAGAATTTTTAAAACACATACCTATGTTGTTAATGTAAATCATTCTGCAACGGGCCACGTATTGTGTCAAGTGATTTTTTGCCGAAACTGGCTTTAAACACGTTTATAATTAATCTTTAACTTTTATGTGAATCAGACATTACACCCACATCGGCTGTGTACCGTATTCCCTTGAATTAACTCCCCTCGAAATACCCTTATTTCTGAGCGAGCTGGGGAAATAGACCCCTCCTTGAAATGGTTGTCCGCTAAAAGGAGGAGCTCCATAAACCCACCTTGAATTAACCCCCCCCCCCCCCCGAAATAAAAAGCTCGCGAAAAAAATAAACCCCCTGAGGACTATTTCGAGGAAATACGGTATTTACTTTCCAATGCACCCTCTACCTTTTTTACCAACATCCAATTTCCATCACTGTCACTGAACCACTTCAATCTCCTTGAATTTCACTCCCACCACAAATGGGGTGGAAGTGATTAGATTTGTGTGTTTGCGCTATTTATTCTGTAGCCAATGAAACTGAGCAATATATACTAAAATACACGAGTATTTGTTTATGGTTCGTGCACCTAGAGTTTGGACATTCGATCAGTCTGGCTGTTTGAATTTCTGCGGCTCGTTCAAGAGACAGATACCTAGGTGTCAAGAAAAACGAAATTGGAAAATTATTGTCAAGTGTTGACAAAAAGTGCCACTGGGGGCAGTCCCAGACCCTGTGAAATGTCAAATGTCATGCAAAGTGTCAAAAGTCATGTAAAGTAAAATTGTAAAATGGCTAACGTACGTTTGCAATTTTCCAGGGCATTTTGCATGACTTTTGACACTTTGCATGACCTTTGACATTTTACAAGGTCTGTGATTGGCACCTGGTAAAATTCGTGAATCTTTCTTTGACACTTGACATGCAATAGGCAATTTTTCGACATCCTCCTCCTGACACTTTTCATTGTCACTTGACAAAGTGTGGAATCGTTTCCCGGTGTTTTGTCGGATGCGTTCGCTGTTTGAACGGTGCAGTGCAGTGAAATCCATTGAGAAAAAATCCAAGAAACTGCAATATGACTAAATCAGGAAACGATCACTAATAAGAAATGATTTCTTCAGGCCGTCTCCACCTGCAGCATAGATATGGACATGGACATATATCGGCCGGTGGAATAGCGCATAGATCCAGGTGAAGTTTTTTAAGTGCAGCGAGCATAGAAATAGGGGTGTGATGAGTGGTGAAGTGTCGTGAAGTGACTTTGCTCTATAATAGAGTGAATGCACTACTACTAGACACTGAGACGATTCATGCCGTGCCGTTTCAAAAGTCATGTGCGTTGTGTAGCCAGACAAACATTGTGTTGACAGGTGATGTGCGTTGAAAAAATGTAACACAGTTACCTATGAGGGTTCGTGTCGCACATACGGCTCACCTCCCCACAACTCATCAACTCATTTTTACATGTGTAACATCCAAACAATGGCTGGTGATGTTTTTTAGAATCAGGATCTGACCTGGCGCTAGCCGCTAGATTTCGGTGGCGCCAACTTCAAAAATTAGGTACCGTAAATCCTCGAATAAGTCCTCACTCGGAAAACTCCCTCCCTCTTTGATTAGTAATGAAACAAAATATTGATTGCGCATCCCCCCTCGAATAACTCACCCTAGAATTAGTCCCCCTCAAAAATTTCTGACGAAAAAATAATTCCCCCGGGTGACTTATTCGAGAATTTATGGTACATAAAAAAAGCCATTGCTAAGGGAAATATTCCAGCGGTGCGCGGTGACATGTCATGTTAACACATGTCGACTATCTGAGATCATTAACGTTTGAAACCACGCCTTTGCCAGCATATTATTCACACCCTTCTCAAAACAATCATCAAACCCCATCAACCGAAACATCCACCTCACAGAAAGATCACAATCGCCTCCGGAGCGCATCAATTTTCCGCCCGACCCCCGAAATCGCATTATCGCCTCGAAAAGGCGCGACCTTCTGAGGCGATTTTTGCGGGTGGGCGGAGTCGGTGGAAATGGACGGATGAGGTGCCACTCCCAGACCCTGTAAAATGCCCTGTAAAATGTCAAATGTCATGCAAAGTGTCAAAAGTCATGTAAAATGCCCTGCAAAATGGCAACTCGGTTGCCATTTTGCAGGGCATTTTCCATGACTTTTGACACTTTGCATGACATTTCACATTTTACAGGGCATTTTACAGGGTCTCGGAGTGTCCCCAGACCCACGCGGATTTGGTCCAGCCGTTGTTTTATCACGACAGTAGGAGGGTTGGTAAATATTTATTTGGGAATTTTTTGTTTGGGAGAGGTATTTTGTGGAAGATAATGGTAAATTAAGTTTGAAATTGAACGCAGATGTTTGAGCTTGTTTAGTTTGTGGTTACCGTATTTCTTCTAATAGAAGTGTGTGTCTCGAATAGAAGGGCGGGTCTCGAATAGAAGGGCGGGTAAGAAATTTGAGGAAAAATAGAATGGCGCCATTCTATTAAAAGAAACATGGTACATTTTAAATAGTTTTTCTCATCCCAATTTTCGTTGTTGCTGTGTTTTTACCAATCGCAAGATTCTGGCGACATCCACATTCATGCTAACAAATCACCTTCCATTAGCTACATTTGAAAGTTTCCATTGAAATTTCACGCTACTTATTTAGGTATTCTTCTCTCAATTTTCAATTTGCATGCATTCTATAGCACGTCGTTTCTTTTATTTCGAGTGACCAACTTTCATCGCGAACATAAATAGTCAGTGAGTAAGTGCACTGGGGTGAATCCACTTTAACATGTTGTATACTTTAACATGTTGTGGAACGTTACACGCCGCCATGGGAATCTGACATGTTGTGGAAACTGACATGCCAAAAGGTGAATGTAACATGTCCAGCGTGAATGTAACATGCAAAGCGTGAAACTGATATGCGCTGCACATGTGGTCGCAATGCATTCAATTTTTCCAAAAAATTTTTTTTAAATTTTTGAATATTTTTGAGTACTTTTTGAATTTTGTTCAATCTTTCTGATTACTTTTCAAAAAAATTTGCACTAAATTTTTGCATTTTCAAATTTTCTAGTAAAAAATTGGGGGGATTTCTAGGGGTGAAATAAATATTAGAAAAGTCCAAAAATTTGGATATTCAAATTTTTGAATTCAAACTCAGAAAATTTCAAATTCAAGATTTGAGAAATAGACAAACATGGTGATAATGATTGATCACTGATCATTATTTCATGCACATGGGACATGCCTCGGTTGGCAGGTTCAGGGCATGTCAGTTTCTAGCTCTCATTTTAGATTCACCTTTGTGCTTGGCATGTTACATTCACTCTGGACATGATACATGAACCTTTTGGCATGTCAGTTTCCACAACATGTCAGATTTCCATGACGGCATGTTACGTTCCACAACATGTTAAAGTACACAACATGTCAGAATGACCACACTCAGTGCACTGCGCTTTCGCAATGCTGCTACCTATTTAGAAAAAAAAATATGGAGGAAAATTTTCGCGCGCACATGGCGTTTTTAAAATGCATTTTGAATTGGAAATGGGTGGCGGACATTGCTGGAAAATTGAGGTGGATACACTGAAAAGTGTTAAGGATAATTAAAGGGATCAATTGTTCGGTTGAAACTACAGTGAAACTCACAACAACGTGCCTTGTCGAACACTTTCCTGAACACTGAAATGATAATCAAGTATACTCGGCGGATGGCACACTTAGTCTGGAAACCCACCATAATTTAATTGTAGGTAGAAATATGGCTAACTAATCATGCGTAAAAACGTAACGACAATTGTTGTGCAGACACTCCGACGACTCGAGAACGACCATGTGCGACCGAATGACGACCCGCGGTGCACAGGGAAGTCACAGTGAACGTGCGGTTCGCTGTGCACTGCAAATCCGCCAACGAAGCCGCAGCCCCAGGACGGTACGCCCGAATGGACACTACTGCGGCCATGAATTTATTAATTGTTTCTTTTCCGTTAATTATTTAATTACTTCCCGTGTGACGCTAATTTTTAATTTTTATTTTAGTGATTCATTAATTAAGCTAATTAGGTTACCCGCATTTTGAGTTAATTAAGTGATTACTCTCGTTTTTTCTTTTTGCATTTTCCCAATATGTACTGTCGAACGTCATAATTATTAGGTTTTTATCAAGTTTACATTTTGGTTAAAAGGGTGCAGTGTCTGGGAATGATTTAGAAAGGTTTTTATGTTTCTAGTTAAGCTAACAGGTGTTAACTCTGTTAAATGCTTAGACGCCCCGATAGATAACATTCAGAAAATTCCCCGACCAAGTGCATTTTTATTTAGGACTAGGTAATGGGTGGAAAAGTGGCAAACGGCAATTATTGTCGGCATGCGACTGCAAGACACATGCAGAGCACAGTTTACAGTGAAGAGCACAGCAGTGCCAATTAATTATTCCCATCACCCAGGGTGATTGGTGAACTCATAAGTGCTAGTGTCTTGTGGCGTGTGTTCAGGCCCGAAGTTTCCAACCCTTACCCGGCAATGCAATAACCTTGAACAACCCCCGCAAATGAGCGTCCTTTCTGTGGCCTTGGTCGGGCGTGCTATAAAAATATTTTTCACCTAAAGGGGCGCAGGTTGATAACACGTGTCACACCACCTGCTCTCGACTGTACCGTAACCTCTGAATAGAAACCCGGTTCCCGACACTCACCTACGAGATAAATTGTGTTTTAATTACGTCAATGGTAATTACCGTTACTCTACGCTCAGTTTTAATTCATATTTTACCCGCTTTGTTTAATTAGATAATTTTCCCGCATTTAATTAATTTACTTGTGCCTTGTACGTTATGTTTACAGTTTTCCAGTGATCATTGATTACGCCTTATTAATTCGCTTATTATGGTTAATTGTTTTGTCTTTGAATTAGTATTCAGTTCGATTATGGTAGATTTTGGTGATTATAAAACGCGCTGATTTTACATTTTTTCACCCACTAGAGGCTATACGACTCACTTGAGCTATTGTGAAATTGACTCTGACTACATCGCTAAATAAAGTTCCCGTGAAACCAACTTGGTCCCCCTGAAGCATACTAACTGCTTGAATTTTAATTTGAATTTTATTAATTTCGGCTTTTCATTAATTGCGGCTTTTTTAACAATTAATCGAAGTAAACCGCCGGCAGCAGTTACGAAAGGGATTGGTAAGTTGCCGTGTCCGTCCTCAGGAACTGTCAGGACCCCAAGGGGTACTGGCGCCGTTCCTGATTTGCGTGTAAACATCCCCGTACCATAAAACCAATTATTTATTTAATTAAGCACGCAAGTGGAAGCGCAAAGGGACCGGAATTTGCAATTCTCTGCCGCAGCAAAATTCGACGAGTGGCGTATTTTTGTGGTAAAAACGGAAAATAGTAAAATTAGTAAAAACGTAAAATATCTGACAACTGGTAGCGTAGCGAGTGGTTTCCTAAGCAAGCCATAAAGTTTTCTGTCTGGGGCGCCTGATCAACGCCTCTACAAAAAACGGCTTCACGGATAACGAGTCACCCCAAAGGGAATTGAGATCGAGGGGGCCAGCAAGCTTACAAGGGGACACCATAGAACAAGTTTGGCACGCTGCGTTGGAGAAGCAAAAACAAGCACGAAGGCGCGCGCGACAACAGAAGGCTGGGCAAGAAGTGGACGCACAACTTGCGGCAGCTGAGAGTCAAGCAGAAGACAGTGAGTCGAACGATTCGGTTAACCCTGAAACAGACGCGCCGGAAGCGCTAGAGGAGAGTGAAAGTCAACGCTGGTCTGGACAGACAGCTGAGGATACACCGGTAATCAGGTTATCAACGGTTGAAGGTGCAGGGCCTGCGCCAGACAGTTTCAGTCAGTGGAAGACGCCAGCTGTACCGGCAGCGGCGCGGCAGCTAACGTCCAGCGCAGAAGCTGAAGAAGCGCCTGGGACAAGCAGACAAGCTGCAGGAAAGGAAGCAGGTAAGACAGGTAAGTGGTCTAAGCTTCGGAGGACATTGGGTTGGAGCGCGGGCAGCTCATCCATATCGCCTGGAGTGCGATCGGGTTCTGAAGTCGGTTCAGACGGATACGTTGGTGACAGCGAGCCTCTAGGGCAGCCGTCGATTCAACGTGATTATCCTGTGATTGCAGCTGAGCTTGGAGCTACTGCAGATCAATTTCCCGTGATTGAAAATACCGTAGAGGAATTATTGGAGACAGCGGCGCAGAGTGGAGACACTTCCCCGGCGCTGCAGTTAAGCCCCCCGAAGAGCACTTCGACGCCGAGAGACGTGTCAGGCAACAGCAGTCGGAATTTATCGAGCGACCAGTCGAGATCGCAGAGCGCAACTGCAAAGGCTAGACGCCAGTTAATTAAGACCGAATTTTCAAGTAACCCCCCCGTGATAATTATTAGCAGTCCCGCTAGCAGAATGACAAACAATGGCGCAAACCAGACGGCGGCCCCGGCACTGGAAGACAGATACGCAAATGTCAATAATGCTAATTTAATTTACCAAGCTACCATAATGGACCTGGACCCGGTGCAAACAACGCCAACCTGTGCACAATGGACACCTAAAAAGGCATGTGCAGCTGCAAAGAAATGGGCAAACATGATGAGTCAGGCGAGACCGGTTGGTGCTTTCTCACAGAATGGTGAACCAGGGGATTTGCGTATGGTGGCGCTAATTAAAACTGCTATGAATTTATGGGGAAGTGACCCAGTCAATGAGGTACCTAGGGTGGAACATTACTTGAGGGAATTCGAAGAGCACCACAGCTTACATGGCGACGATATAGTTGACCTGACGACGGCGTACCAGCAGCATAATCAAGCCCTACAAAATCAAAATGCGACGCTGGGAGGAAATTCACCGGCCAGTGGCCAGCAGCCAATAGTGCTGACCAATGGTCAAGCAGCGCCTTTACAGTCATCAACGGTACCAGCGGCGCCCCCGTCGGCAGCTGGAACGAACCAGGTGAGAACTGTTACGCAGCGGCGCGCTCGATCCCGTTCGCCAGCATCCTCCAGGAGCTCGTCGGCTACATCTGAAGTGGCGCGGCCCACAGACCCGGGACAAAATTGGCAATTAGAGCAAAGTAATGCGGCAGTCATCACAGCCTTAGCACAACAATGTGGATATTTTCGCGGCAAGCCAAATGAGGGTTTCAGGGACTGGAGAAGGAGCTGGGACACGGTATGTGATGCGCTGCGCATAAAATTACAGGAGCGGAAGCCGCTGGTGAAATTGTTTCTGAAGGGCAGTGCCAGAGCCATTTTCAACACGCGGTACAGAGAATTGCGCGACCTGAACTACAAGGACATGATGCAAGCACTGGAAAAGTTCTATGAAAATCCGAATGACAAACATCATGCACAGAGAGAGATTTTTGAGACGCGACAGGGCGCAGATGAGTCGGTACTGGAATGGGCGGTACGTTTGGAAAAGTTGATAAAACGCGCCTATCCCGGCATGGGTCATGAAAAACGAGGTGACACATGCATGATAAAATTTCATGGAGGGCTGAGAAATGAAATTCGGCGCAATGTACCTGTCACGGCGTCTATCACTTGGAAAGAGATGGTTGACAACGCACGCGCACAAGAGAGCTTTCTGGAAGCAGAACAGAGCCAGAATAAGGGAGAAAAATCCAAACAGGATGTGGTTGCCAGCGCTACAGACAAGGTAATGGACAGGTTGATGGCGCTAAACATGCCCGCAATGGCTGGACTGCCGTCCCAGACCGACAAGACGTTAGAGACAATGGAACAGAAAATGACTGAGAGTGTTGCCAAATTCGACTCTGTGCACCAAGAGATAGCGAAGAAATTAGCGCAACTGGGCGCGTTGGAAGGTAAACTTTTGGGATTGAATAGGGACCCCCCTAAATTGCCCCCACGAAAATTTGACAAAGGATGTTGGGAATGTGGCTCTGAAGAGCACATCAGATATGAGTGCCCCAAACTAACCCCAGAACAAAGGGAACAGTATTTCAAAAGGAGCCGCGGCGGCGGAGCATCCAGAGGAAATGGACGTGGGCGCGGCGGAGGACAACGTGGTGGCTATCAGGGAAATAATCAAGCCCAAGCGATGCAGCCAGGTATGGTGCCCATGCAATACGCATACCCGCAGTGGCAACCAGCGCAGCCGATGCCTGTACAACCAGCGCAGACGGTACAGAGGGCTGGCGATATCAACCGCAAATGATGGCTTATCAAACGCCGCCAGCTAACTGGATGGCTATGGGACCGGATGGGCGCATGCAGCAATATAACATGCAACCGGTACAGGTAAGCAACCCCCACGTAGAGTCGCTGAACCCCACGCGAGTGACCAGTACGACTGGAATGACCATGCATGTGCGCGAAGACGATCGCTGCATGATGATACGTCCCGTTAATAAATTAATCCCTGTGATGCAAGGCTTGGAATTAGAGGCAGATGAACCTGACGAACTGGTTCCAGAGTCACCCGAAGAACAACAGCGCACTACGGGAATGCATGTGCTCGCGCAAGAGCGGGAATTCTGGATCAAACCATGGGCATACATGCAAACCGAGAAAGGTTACTTGTTTCGAACTACCTGGCTGGCCTTTCTACGCAGGATTGGAATGCACGATTTGAGAGAAACGGACTGTACGTTGTGGCCTAATTGCCCTGCAGACGACCACTCGGACACGCTGACTGAGGTGCCCTTGGACGTGCTCATGAATATCAGTCTGGACCCGTTTTTGTACGCCACGCCGGCCGCCCTGCCGCCGCGTACTGGCTCCAGCAACCAGATAGACAGGTATATGGGTTTTCTGTCTACTGAGGAAGGGGTGCGCCCCGCGCCGCGCGCATATTCAGAACCCCCCTACATGCCCCAGGTCGCACAGTCGCTGTTTTTTGTGTTGGCAATTGGATTAATTATAATGGGATTAGCCTTACTACCGGGCGCGGGCGCGACTACCATGCCCTCGTTTCCACTGCTCTGCAGCGACTTGACAGATCACTACGATTTATACACGTACCCCCCTCTACCAAATTGCACGGCTATTGTTGACACTACGGCGTCATTAGAACGGCCACGAAAATTGACACTGACAATCTACAAGCGAAATATGGTAGAATATCGTGCGGCAGCACACAGGTGTGTGGCCTCTATCAGAACGGCAAAGACGTATCAGAACTTCTGGGGCGACGTCACGCTGGAAAAGTTTGATTCTAACCCCCGATCTGTGGAAGGCATGATTAAATATCACAAGTGCAACAATGGGCCCATGACCCCTGTGAGTGATTTGGACAACGCATGGGACACTCAATACCCCACCAATGTTAGTTACTCAGGACATGGACTGTACTGCTGCAAATGGGTGAGTGAAACGACGCCACACTGTGGGCTGTTTCGAGGGGAAGTACGAATGAGATATGGAGCCAACACCATGCAAAGCACGCTGGGTGATGTTAGTAAGTGCAATTATGAAATGGGTGCATGCACACTAGAAGACGGCAGCCAATTAACATGGAAACCGAACCCGAAGGCGGAATGCCCTTATGAAAAATGGCGTGAAATGCATGGACGCATTAGACAGGATATCTGGCTAGCCGATGATCATACGCTATCATTGTCTTTCAGAGCCCATGAAGAGGTTGAGTCATGCGGCATTAAATTATGGAAATCGGACCAGGATATTGTAGTGGCGCCATTTGAAAAGGCAGTGATTCGAAGCGTCAGACAAAAACGAGCGCAAGGTCGACCCACGCTGGGAATAGTGAGCGCAGGCCAATTAGCAGCCAGCATGCAGGCGGTATACGAAACAGCAGAACAAACCATGCGTGCACAGGCCGTAGCCACCTGCAAGAACGTGCAACACTTCCAAGAATTTGTGCGACTGGCCATGAGTGAACACGCCACTACGACAGCCCGCTGGTACATGAATGATAATGAAATAATTGCCAAACCCGCGCCGGACGGATTTTTGGTTCACAAATGTTTTGCGGTAAAAACATACGAGATCATGAAAGAGAAGAAGTCTCCAGAATGCTACGAAACAGTACCTGTGCAAGTTAGTGTACACGGGCAGAATGTGACGTTGCACATGAATAGGTTGACAAACATTTTGCATTTTCAAGCGATCCCGGGCTCATGCACCAATGCGCACAATCGTGTGGTAATGTTAAATGGACAGTGGTACAAATATCTACCGGAAGTCGGCGGCCTGGAACATTTACCTATGTATAACACACACAGTTTCCCGCAGAAATGGCAACAGGAAAAAGTCAGGGATGTGCATCATCAGATTTTTGCCGCCACGACTATGTACAACTTGTCAGAATTATTGCCGACGACCACCCTGAATGACGTATGGCATGCATATTCAATCGTGCGGCAAATTACGCAGGGGGCGGAGCCGAGAGTGGAATCACACATGCAAAGACATCGAACCTTGGCAAAATCGGTATTAGCGCTGGGATGGTGGGATTTTGACACCTGGCGCACCTGGCTACAAGTATGGATCTATCTGATATGTGCACTGGTCACCATGCAGTATTTACTAGCCGCGCTCATGGCTGCAGCGCCGGAAACGGCCGTGACGTTGGTGAACAGGGCAAAGGAAAAAATCAAAAGGCGACCAAAGACAGAAGAAAAGTCCAATATCATTGTCGAATTGGCTGAGGACCGCCCTAGCGAACAGGTAAAGGTAAGAACGGTAATTAACCCGTGCGTGGGAATGCCAAGTGGCATGCCCGCACTCACGGGCGCGCGTCGTTTTCCCGCTATACAATACAGTATCAACAGAAAATGCGATCTGGAAGAAGAATCGGTGTGCATGATCACTTTCTCGACGGAAGAAAGAGACAACATCCATCAAGTAGCCAATCGACGTGAAGAGATTGTGCATGTGTACTACAGCCCATCCATTACCATAACCATTGACGGGAGAGAATATCGGAGATGTCTACTGGACACAGGCGCCATGCGTTCATTATGCAATAGGGACGTGCTGATGCGACACAAGGAAAAGGCTACTAAGCATGATGAAGTTTCACCTATTGGAGCCCTCAGGTGCGCTGCAGATTCGAAACTTTTGGTACTGGGACAGATGGAAGTACCGGTAACGATGGGAAACCATACCTTCGGAATTGTGTTTCAGGCGGTGAACGGATTAGCAGGTGAAATTTTAATTGGCGCAGACGTCCTGCGGCACATGGTAGTAGACCTACCTGCAAGAGAACTACGAATCCCTACGGCTAACGCGATAATTCCTTTTGACAACCCTGACCCGGAAGTGCAGCAGCGCAGAATTTACGCCATTGTGAACGAAAAAATAGAAATTCTGGCTAGACATGAAGCGCTAGTGACGGCGAAATTATCTGCCCCCATGGATGAAAAGTTATTCACAGTCATGGGATTGGATACGGTAGGCGAACGCTGTGGAGTTATGGCTGCTTCAGCGGCGTATGAAACCAGTGCCCCCGTGTTTCAGGTGAGATGTGCGAATGTACGAAACCAGCCCGTAGTGCTACAGGTAGGACAGCGCATTGCAGTGGTCGAACCAGTGGACTGCGTGCTGAAGGTGAAACCTGGAGACCCCCCCGCTGAATGGGTGAAGCAGTGCTATGACAGAGATGTGTGCCGACAGGTTCAAGCGACTGAACCCCCCCCCCCAAAGTAGCCGAAGACAAATTAGGACCTCCACTGCAAGTTGCATGTCCAGATGGACACGTGATGGAATTTACCGTGCCAGAAACATTGACGGACGAACGCAGAGAGGAACTGAAAAAGGTGATTCTGCAGTACAAAGAAGCTTTTGCCCGACATAAGTATGACATCGGCTACAGCGAATTAGTGGACTACCGGTTGCAATTAGTGGACAAAAAACCAATTGCATGCAGAATGTACCGGTTGAGTCTGGATGATCAGCAATACTTAGAAAATCATTTGAGATGCCTCATCGAGCACGACATCGTGGAACCCAGTACGAGCCCGTATTGTGCCCCCACGCTGGTGGTATCCAAACCGGATGGATCAAAGCGGATGGTAATTGATTACAGACGCCTGAACGCTGTTTTGCACGCTCCCCAATTCCCGTTACCCCGCTTAGATGAAACAGTTGAATCTTTATGTAGCTGCAAGTATTTTTAGCAGTGCCGATATAAATCAAGCTTTCTATAACATTGCTTTGCATCCAGACGATCGACACATCACGTCATTTAGAAATGTTTTTGGACAATTTCAGCTGAAACGTTTACCCATGGGATTAAAATGCTCACCTAGCTTAGCGCAACGCTGTTTTGAATTAGCTATGGCCGGTCTGATACATCGAAATGTGTTACTATATATCGACGATTTACTAATTTATAGTGCAACCTGGGAAACCCATTTATATGACATAGGACAGGTGTTAGAAAGATTAATTAGAAACAATTTCAAAATTAGTCCAAAAAAGTGTTTTTTCGCACACGTCACAGCCGTACGTTTTCTAGGATTTATGATTGGACGTGACGGCGTGTGCGTACCGGACGACAAACGACACATAATTCAGGACTGGCCGGTACCCACTACCGTAAAAGAGGTCAAGGGTTTTCTGGGAGCTATCGGTTTTTTCAGACGCATGATTCACAGATGTGCAGAATTAGCTGTACCTTTGTCAAATCTCACGCGTACGGGACCACGAGAAAATTATAATAGCGACACCCCAGTAGATTTGACATCGAAACCCAAGGCACTGGAGGCTTTTCATAAGCTCAAGGAAGCATTGCTAGGAAGCCCATGTTTGCAATTTCCCGACCCTAAACGCATGTTCATAATTATCACAGACGCCTCTAAAATTGCCGTTGCAGGCGTACTGGCGCAACGAGCAGAGGACGAGAAAATACTACATGCATGTGCCTTTTACAGCCGGAAGTTAGGTGCAACCCAAAGCAAATGGCCAGCAATTTCACTAGAAGCATGTGCAATCTACGAAAGTATACGTAACTGGCATTGTTATCTGGCGGGACGGCCCTTTGAAGTCTGGACCGACGCCAAGAGTATTTCGTGGGTAAAAAATCCTAATTTAGAGACTACCCCGCACGCCATGCTACACAAGTTCGCGTTAGCAATTACGCCGTACCAAATCACGTTCAAACACTTGAGGGGAAAAAGCAATGAACTAGCTGATGCATTGTCTAGAAGACAAGACGCACCAGTGGTATTTGACGAGAAAAAGGACCTGGATGAGGCTTTTGAGCAGTTTGCACAAGTTACGTGCCGTGAAATCGCTATCCCGCACGATAAGCAGGTTACGGTAGCTGCGGCGCGCAGGGCAGCGTACCAGCCAATCAGCGAACGAAGTGGCGTAAACGAGGAGGCGGAGTTACTGCGACCAATCAGCGACCGGACGCGCGGGCGAAAAGAGGCGGAGTCACCCGGGCTGCGAGAGCGGCAGCGGAATGCGGAAGCGCCTGGAACTGGAACAATGGCTGGTGGTTCAGGAGCCGGAAATGGAGTTGTTTCGGGTTTAACGGGTGCAATTAAGCGCAGTACAATCATGGCACTACCTCCAATGACTTCGGTTGACAAATTGAAGCGACTACAAGCAGAAGAACCATACATAGCCACAACTATAGAAGTGTGTCGCGCAGATAATTTTTACAGCGCCGCGCCGTATTTTATTGACCAATACGGTTTGTTACGTCGCCAAGCGGGAACGTCCCAGATACCAGGTATACAATTATACGACCCAGTATGTATTCCATCGGAATTAGTTCCGTTCGTGTTAGAATTAGCTCACAATCACCCTACGGCGGGCCATTTAGGAATAATAAAAACATTCGAAAGGTTACAGGAATTCGCGTGGTTTCCAGGAATGCGGCCAGAAAGTGCGCGCTGGGTTGCCACCTGCCCTTCGTGCAACGCCAAGAAAGGTCTCAGAGCGGCAATGCGAACTCAAATGGTGTGCCGCCAGGTAGCCAAAAGGCCAGGTGATGTGATAGCAGTAGACGCAATAGGACCTTTACTAACCACGAAACGCAGAAACCGACATGTGTTAGTATTTGTTGATCAGTGCACACGTTTTGGGATTGCTGTGCCCGTTCCCGACATAAAACAAGACACAGTATCATTTGCATTTCTGTTGCACATTTTGCCTATATTTAGTGTGCCGGCCATTATACTCAGTGATAACGCCCCTAGCTTTACCGAGGGCACTTTTGCCAAGCTTCTACAATATTTGAACGCGACCCAACATACATCATTTGCGTACACCCCCAAGAGCAACGGAATGGTGGAACGTAGGAATGGTGTTCTGATGGAAATAGTATCACACTACGTAAATCGTACACATGACGATTGGGACATACATTTAGGCGCCGCTGTACACGCGTACAATACATCGAAACACCCTTCCTTGCAAACCACCCCCTATGCGTTGCTATTTGGCAAGCCTGCTGCGTCCATGTGGGAGCGTATGATCGAGCCTCCCCCTGACAACGAGGCATTGCCCTCATTGCCGCATAAGCGCGCTCTTATAAATGAATTAGGCGCGCGTCTGACCACAGCACGCGAAGCAGCGCACACCGCTTTAGCAAAGGCGCAGCAAAAAGAGCAATTTTACGCCAATCGCCGTGCGCGCCGATTGAATGTGCAACGCGGGCAAGCGGTACGCGTATACACGCCGCGTATTACTCAGTTGACAGGCCCCAGTAAGAAATTCGCGCCTCGCTTTATCGGCCCGTATGAGTGCATTGATTATGCCCACCCATTAGTGACTTTATTCAACAATATTAATAAGAAAATTTATGTAGTTCATGCAGACCGTTGCAAGGCAACCAGTGAATATTTAATTCCCCCTTCTTACAGTGAATTATACGGCGACGACTAAAATTGATTAATTAGCTGATTAATTAGCCGTTACGACCATCGCCGTCGCGTCAAACAACACGGAACCAGGTATAACAGGTATGAAGTGTGTGTGAAAGTGTGCGTGTGTTTTTAGGAAGCTCGTGCACCCCTTTTGCCCACGGGCAACTGGACCGCACGAGTTCTTATTACTTTCCCCGTTCATAAAACTTCGCAATGATTATTTTATCACATTATTATAATTATAATGGCTTCGGCCTCTCGCAAACGCCCATTTGAAGGTGCAGACGCCCTGCCCATTAAATCCAAGGAGACAAATACACATGGTGCCTGCGGCGGCGGAACCATTCCCCCGCGACAACTTTACCGCGCGCAGCAGATGCAAAATGGACCGGAAATCTACCCCAGCAGAGGGCAATTCGAAGGTTGGGTAGATAGGGTGTATATTGACTCGGGCGCCGACGGGCATGTTGAGTATCAGTGCCATGTGAGAATTTCTGAGCAGACGATGGCGATACTCAGCGAAAACGAGCAGTGGGTGAATGCGGATGAAGCCTATCCGTATTTTTATTATTCTAATAAGCGGGCCAAGGCGGCTAGGGACAAACGAACCTCCCAGCTGGTGGATTTGTGTGCGAAAATTCAGAAACAACACCCCTCGATGTTTCTGCCCCTGGTGCGCCACGGGATGCGTTTCTCGGCGACCGCAATCGCACAAAAAATAGAAAATCCCAGGTACTGGGAGTTTACCGGCGTCGTGATATGGGGTAATCAGACAAAGTGCCCCTTAAACGTTGCCGCCCCCGTGGTCGTGAGTACGCAGGGCACGCGGCGCGTCACTCAAGCGGCACGTACATTGACGCGCGGCGACACTTCCGGCTACCAGCCCTACACGAGCGACTGGAAAACGGCGCGGCTGCGAGCGGCCTTCACGCCGTCGAATTACAAAAATCTGGAACCGCTGGGCGCGGCGGAGCGAGGCGATGCCGGGCCGGAAAAGCTGGTCATTTTGCACAGAGAATATGTGAGTGACAGCAGAGTGGAAAATTTGAGTGCTGGGCAGTTGGGGCTGGCCCACGTCGAATATCACGACCTGAACGATTTGGACGTGTTTGGCGACGAATTCTACGGCCATGCGTACGGGCTGCAGGTCGCCACGGCCGAGGACATCAGCACAACGGGCATCCAGCCAGACACAGAAAATCGCGACAACATGGACGCGTTTCTCAGGTATAAATTGGGTATTTTAGCAGCGGCCCACTGCTATAACGAGTCATTTTTGCGATTTCGGGCGAAACGCGCAACGGAAGTGTGCGCGCATGTGTCCTGGGAACACACGCCGCAGGGCACTGCATGCGACATTATGGTGCGTCGCCCGGACCCAGAAGAATTACAAGCTGATACTTTCGAAGGACCAGAAGAGCAGCGCGTTCGTCTGCTGGAGCAGGTAAATACGCAGACACAGCTGTTGAACCAGGCGACGCCCATGTCGGTGTTGAGCTTGGTGCTGGCCAGACCGGACGAAGACAAACCAGCGGCGGGCAGCCCCAATCTATCAGTCAGAATTACCAGCGTGGAATCAGAGCCAACCACTACAATGCTGCGTGCGAAGTTGGACATGGCGGCGTCGCAATCAGCACTGCCCCGAACCCTGGAGAGTGGAAGATACATGGTGCGCGGCTCGAACGACTCGCCCAATTACGACCGAACCATGCGGTCGCTGCAAGCCGCCCTGAACAAAGCGCCGGTCGGCTGGGTGCCAAAAGTGGTTCAGGGGTCAAAAGTACTCACCCTGGAGGCGCAAATCCAATTAGCTGTGATATTGAATTTGCGTCTGCTGGATGACGAAACTGACTGGGCGCTCATTAGCCGCGAGGCTAATGAGTTGTACGAATCACTGTTCAGAGGAAAAAACAAACAGATGATTCAGGCCAAATTAGGTGAGTTTTTACCGCAGCAGGGACAGGTAGAAGTTTTAGGAGCTGTGATCACAGCCGTGCGAATGCACAAACCCCTTTTGATTATGTGTGACTCGCCTTTCGGGTCCGGGAAGACGACCACACAAAATCAACTGGCGTATGTGTGCTCACGCGGCTATAATTATTATAACTCGAGACCCAGGGTGCGCGCGGGCTCCGACTTGCCATCGGACAAGCAGCCAAACGCCAAATATCATTCGACGCTCATCACGTGCACGGTCAACTCGGCGGCCGACGAAGGCGCGCGCAGGGCCCTGACCAATCTGAATAAATTAGGGCAGCGGGATATTTTTGGGGCTTTGGAAGTTTTGTTGCGGGAGCGCGCGAAATGGACCGCTATGGCTGATACGCCATTTTCTGAAATGCAAAAACTGGAGGGTTTTGAAGAATTTGTGAAATTAAGAGCGGCATTTCCGGTGCGCGTTTTGAGTCCCATGTGGGAAACTGACCCCACTTATAACACCACCCCCGCGACCCAATTGCCAACCCTGCACACCCTAGCGCAGCGAACCGGCCACAACATCGTCCGCCTCAGCCCCGAATGGACGGCAGCGCTGGAAAAGTACGACGGCGCCAAGAAGGACTACGAACTGGTGGACGAAATCATCAACAACTGCACGGATGACGCCGTCATACGCGCGCAGCTGACCGAACAGGTGCCCTTTCTCACCGCCGACGATGGAGACGAGCAGCCATTCGATGACTTCGAGGCAGGCGTGGCGGGCGCCCGGGCTGGTGAAGCTAGTTTAGCTGATCAGGGATTTTGGGGTAAGGTGCTACGTAGGGCGCTGTCTAAATATGTCAGGGCTACGGTCAGGCTGCACCGGGTGTTTTTGGAGGTGGTGCAACCCGGTCAAATCCATGTCACTTTAGACTCCGCCCACGACGCCCGTATAAAAAGTGTGACTGCGTGTGCGGTAATTATTGACGAAGCGTCTTTGGCGTCTGACGCTGCAGTAATTAGCGTGGTTCAGGCGGCTCAGCTCCCAGTGAACGGCATGCTACTTCTATTTGGAGACAGTAAACAATTGACGCGTATGATTCGCGTGCAAGACTGGGTGGAGCCTGTCCTGAAACCCGACCCCACCCTCATTGATAGGCTCACACAATACCAACTATGTCCCGTGGTTCACTTGGAAACAGTGTTCCGCGGGCATCGCCAGCTCATTCAGGCCAACTCAGTGGCGGCGTACAACGGACTGCTACGCGCCTACAACGACACCGCAGCGCACGGCGCCACCATGTTGCCCGCACCTGGCGACTTCGAGGATGGCGTCATGCTGTCATCAACGTTGGTGCACCAGGGCTGCGAATCAAAAGAGGGCATGTCCATTATCAACAAAAAGGAGCTGCGCATCATCCTGCACCTGTACGACTACCTCGTGGCCACAGTGAAAGAAGATCCCACCCTGCCCTGGGCAGATCTTACCGATCCCGCTAGTTTGCTAATTGTCTGTTTTTATGCGGCGCAGGCGCGCGCCCTAATCAGTCGACTAGTAGCCCATACAGAACACGACGCGGCTTACTGGGCCACCCGCGTAATTACGGCCGACAAAGCACAGGCCCGGGAAGTGGAAGTGGTCATCATTTCCTGCGTGCGCGGCAGCCCGCCAACCGACTCCGCCCAGCTGGATGCCGATCCCAAAAAGGCGTACGGTAGAGTTGGATTTGTAGCGGAGTTGCCCCGGGGAAACGTAGCCACCTCCCGCGCCAAATGTGTGCGCATCGTGGTGGCCAACGCCGAGACCATGTTGTGGTCAACCTTTTTCCACCGGTTTCTGACGGTCGAGCACAAAGCCGACCGGATTTACTCTTACGAGTCAGGCCAAATTTGGGGAAACGTGTTGGGATTTTGGCCTCCGGAATGGCGCCCGCGGGCCGACTTGAAAGAACTAGTCGGACCGGACAGATACCCGGCCCTCGAAGAAGAACTGCAGGCGGAATGTTTGTCTGACATTGAAACCGCCACCGCGGGCTCTGACTCCTCCGCAGACGCGCGGGAGGAGGGTGTGCCGGTGTTGGAGGAAATGGTGCCCGTTGTCGAACCAGTTTACCGCCCTAATGAAGAATATTCCCCCATTAGCAACGACATGGCGGCCATGGCACTGCAGAACGTAGCCGAGCCCCCCTCGCCGCCGCCCGAGCACCACGACGCGGTCGAGGCCATCCCACTGCCACCGGAGGAGGCTCCAGCGCAACAGGTAGAACACCACATGGAAAATGGTAATTGTGAAAATTGATACAAAACAATTTTTGTCAAAAAACCAGTTATCAAAGTTTCAATGTAATAATTCATGCACAACTTTTTTGTCATCAGGAGAAACAGACAACTTTGTAACAAAAACCAGTAATTAAAAAAAAAAAAACATACTTGTTAATATTCCATGAAAACAATTAGAAAATCTTGTCGACGATCAATTTTCACACGCACGGACTGCGACGTGCCGGTCGAGCAGGTAACTTGAATGTTGATGCCAAACTGCCCATCCAACAGTGGCACGATGCTGTGAAACAGCATAGATTAATAATCCGATTAATTAGTTTCCAAAAAAAAAAAAAAAAAAACTTTTTCCTCACATCGAGCCCTGAGCGGGAACCAAAATTTCGAACTTTCGAGCACAAAAAGCCGGCACGGCGGAAAGCTGATGCCATAATTCGAATGAAGACGAGCCATATTTGCACCCCCAGGGCATGTGACTGCCACAGCCGTCCACCGAAAAATGCAGAGAAGGCATGATTTTTGAATAATCAAAAAACGGCGCAAAACACTTTTTCTGAACATGCCGTTTTTAGCCCGGAGGTAAAAAATTAATGGCTGGTGGGATTGTAGGTAGAAATATGGCTAACTAATCATGCGTAAAAACGTAACGACAATTGTTGTGCAGACACTCCGATGACTCGAGAACGACCATGTGCGACCGAATGACGACCCGCGGTGCACAGGGAAGTCACAGTGAACGTGCGGTTCGCTGTGCACTGCAAATCCGCCAACGAAGCTGCAGCCCCAGGACGGTACGCCCGAATGGACACTACTGCGGCCATGAATTTATTAATTGTTTCTTTTCCGTTAATTATTTAATTACTTCCCGTGTGACGCTAATTTTTAATTTTTATTTTAGTGATTCATTAATTAAGCTAATTAGGTTACCCGCATTTTGAGTTAATTAAGTGATTACTCTCGTTTTTTCTTTTTGCATTTTCCCAATATGTACTGTCGAACGTCATAATTATTAGGTTTTTATCAAGTTTACATTTTGGTTAAAAGGGTGCAGTGTCTGGGAATGATTTAGAAAGGTTTTTATGTTTCTAGTTAAGCTAACAGGTGTTAACTCTGTTAAATGCTTAGACGCCCCGATAGATAACATTCAGAAAATTCCCCGACCAAGTGCATTTTTATTTAGGACTAGGTAATGGGTGGAAAAGTGGCAAACGGCAATTATTGTCGGCATGCGACTGCAAGACACATGCAGAGCACAGTTTACAGTGAAGAGCACAGCAGTGCCAATTAATTATTCCCATCACCCAGGGTGATTGGTGAACTCATAAGTGCTAGTGTCTTGTGGCGTGTGTTCAGGCCCGAAGTTTCCAACCCTTACCCGGCAATGCAATAACCTTGAACAACCCCTGCAAATGAGCGTCCTTTCTGTGGCCTTGGTCGGGCGTGCTATAAAAATATTTTTCACCTAAAGGGGCGCAGGTTGATAACACGTGTCACACCACCTGCTCTCGACTGTACCGTAACCTCTGAATAGAAACCCGGTTCCCGACACTCACCTACGAGATAAATTGTGTTTTAATTACGTCAATGGTAATTACCGTTACTCTACGCTCGGTTTTAATTCATATTTTACCCGCTTTGTTTAATTAGATAATTTTCCCGCATTTAATTAATTTACTTGTGCCTTGTACGTTATGTTTACAGTTTTCCAGTGATCATTGATTACGCCTTATTAATTCGCTTATTATGGTTAATTGTTTTGTCTTTGAATTAGTATTCAGTTCGATTATGGTAGATTTTGGTGATTATAAAACGCGCTGATTTTACATTTTTTCACCCACTAGAGGCTATACGACTCACTTGAGCTATTGTGAAATTGACTCTGACTACATCGCTAAATAAAGTTCCCGTGAAACCAACTTGGTCCCCCTGAAGCATACTAACTGCTTGAATTTTAATTTGAATTTTATTAATTTCGGCTTTTCATTAATTGCGGCTTTTTTAACAATTAATCGAAGTAAACCGCCGGCAGCAGTTACGAAAGGGATTGGTAAGTTGCCGTGTCCGTCCTCAGGAACTGTCAGGACCCCAAGGGGTACTGGCGCCGTTCCTGATTTGCGTGTAAACATCCCTGTACCATAAAACCAATTATTTATTTAATTAAGCACGCAAGTGGAAGCGCAAAGGGACCGGAATTTGCAATTCTCTGCCGCAGCAAAATTCGACGAGTGGCGTATTTTTGTGGTAAAAACGGAAAATAGTAAAATTAGTAAAAACGTAAAATATCTGACATAATGAATAAAATCTTGTGAACAATTCCTAATTCATTATTCCGTAGTAGAAACGAAATATTATGATGAAAAAAATGTATAATTTTTGGTTAATTATTCAGATGGGTTAGGGTAGGTTTCCATACTAAGTGTGATGTCAGCCGAGTATATTGAAAAATTCAAATAGTCTGGTCATTATCTCATATTTTTTAATTTGCCATGCTACAGTGTCGATGGACATTGGTCAAAATGCGCATGAATTTTACACCCCTTCACAATTCACATGCGTTATTATTCATGCTTTGAATTTGTTTTCACTTTCTCCCCCGTTCTCATTGACTTTTCCGCAAACATTTTTAAAAATAACGTTCCTTGCTGATAAAAATAGCCTCTAAATAGCAAAATTCTCCAGCTCCGCGGAAAAATGGGACGAATGAACAGTCAGAAACAATTGTAGTACTTGGGTGAACGAACACTAAATTTTTTATGCTTCCTTAACGCTATGTGGTGTAAAATTTGGCCTATTTTTCAACGGTCACACGACGTAGACAGTCATAATCAATTTTGAATACATCGTCACCATTTACAGTTGCGTTACAACCAATTATAGGACCAATATTTTAACTTAAATGACTTTACAAGTGGCAATTAATTTGATCTACCGTAGCGTCGTTTCAACTATTTAAGATAAATGAATTGACTGCCAAATCTTACAACTGGCTCTTTTAGGAAATTATGAGGATTTATGGAATATTTTCGACATATGGGTAGGCGGCCAGCACTCGCTAACTAAGATTATTCAAAACGATAAAATGCACTGAATTGCTTTATGGAAGAGTTGTTAAAATATATTTTTGTGTTTTTTGTGAATGCAAATGAGAGGCTAATGAGAAAAATATAAAATACCTATCAGGTTTCACCTATGCAAATGATGTTTGATGTTTGATGTTTGATGTTTGACTAGTGATTTGATGTTGTGGATGCCAATGATGGAGTTATTTAGATCATCATTGGTAACATGCCAATGATAACTGATGTAAATGTGATACTTATAAACTAATCAAAGCGATCATCGCTGCTACACCTTTTTACAACAGCAAGGACTTTTTTATATCTCAAGGGTGTGAGTAAATTTTGGCACGCTGCCAACGTGAGCTGCCAGCGCCATCTACTTTCAAATTACTTTACATTCAAAATACCCACATTACGCACATTTACTTTCAAAATACCCATGTTATTCGAGTACTTATATTTTATATAACTCTGAAATTCGTTTCCATCAAATGCGTATTGCGATAGAATCGCAGTATTTCAGTTCTTCAGTTCTCCACACACCCTTCATTTTTCTGTCAAATTTCTATAGTTTACGTACCTAATTGGTTTGTACTATTTATCAGTGACGGTAAATTTTCCACATTTTATTTTTTAAGCGTAAATTATCGCCGCATTCAATGCAAACGAAATAAATTTGAGCAATTCCTAAATATATAAAAAACTCGGCGGACATCACACTTAGTATGAAAACACACCATAACCCATCTGAATAATGAACCAAAAATTCTACAGTTTTTTCGTCATAATATTTCGTTTCTACTATGGAATGATTATTTCGAAATTTATCACCAGATTTTATTCACTAAATTATGGTAGGTTTCCATACTAAGTGTGCTGTCCGCCGAGTACACACTTATTTTTATCGTAAAAAATCCCGTGAAAATTACCTTGACTGTTTGAGTGGTTTTGTCTGTCTATCCTATGCGCTCTGTTTTCCGCAGGGGATTCCAATCATGTTGCGTCCACCCACATAAACATTGCATCTATTAAAATATCTACCATTACCCAACCCTGCAATCACAACTCACACTTTCCCACCCAAATTAAAACTGTCAAAAATGGCAGTCCGTCCCAAAGTGTCCAAGGTGTCGCTCGGCGTCGACATGTCCGCCTCGTACAGATCTGGTGACAGTCTCAGACCATGTAAAAGACACTGTAAAGTGTAAAAGATCATGTAAAATGTCATGGGTCGTGTAAAAGACCCTGTAAAATGTCATGTGTCAAGTAAAAGACCCTGTCAAGTGTCAAATGTCATGTCAAAAGCCCATGTAAATCGTATCGAAATTTTTGGTTTTGTTGTATACAAATCTCACTGTCGGACATACGCTTTGGATATGATACAACAATATTTGGATACACATAACAATTTTTAGGGTCTTTTACACGACACACGACATTTTACAGGGTCTATTCGTTACACTTTACAGGGGCTTTTACAGGGTCTGTGACTGCCCCTGCCTCTACACCGCTTTCGACTCCGTCGCGGGGCTGCCGATGGCGCTGGCCACTGGATCTAGCAAGCCCTCGCGCGCCGCTCTTGGGGGTGTCAAGAAAAAGGTACGTTAAGACCACTGGGGTAAGGTCCAATTTGGGGCGCCAGGCCAATAATGGTGCCCCCAACGCGTGGGTAAACGCCTTACGTGTGCGATTATTTCTAATTGAATTTCGGACCTGGCGACGGAAAAACTGTCCTCGTGGTTGTTGAAAAATTTTTTTTGAACAAAGTTAAATGCCATAAACTGTCAAAACCGGATGGAGAAAATGGAAAATTGTCAGAAAAGCTGTGTGGAATAATCACGTGGTGCACTACCAAGCACCTCCAGACAGAGTAAAATTAACCTTTTACGCATTTATTCTAATGGAAGGACGCCCTTCTATTTATTTTATCAACCTTTTACCTACCCTTTTATTGGAGACACTTTCCTATTGGAAGCCGCCCTTCTATGTTTGGTATATGTTTGTTTGTTTAATTCTTTTGTATTATTCTATACATATTGACTAAATATACCTACCTATTTATTTTAATCAACATCCATTTACACTTTTCGCCATTTCTCATTTCCGTTGAGTTACTGTTCACTTCTGAAATAATGAGGTTCGTAATTATATTATATTGCACTTAAATGGGCATTAAATTACCCTAGAATGTGAATGATAATTGGTACGGTCAGATCCGCTGACAGATCATCGCATCACTTGACAACTTTGACAGTTGTCAAGTACGATAAATAGGTTCAATATTCACAACGAAATATTGAACGTTTACATATGCCCCTGCCACAGTTTACAGGTTATAGGTTTATAAATAACTATGTCAATATTTACAAATAAGTAATGAGTAAGGCATATACTCCGGTTACTTTACACCCTGCACGCGTGGTTCCCGCTGGAAGTGTGCCAACGATGGTTAACGCGGCCGAGTTTCATTAAAAGATGAAAAAATTGATTGTTGTTATAATGTTATTCATTAACATATTCACATCGATGAATTTTTTTCATATTTTTACGGAAATCGCATGATTAAATAATCATTGGCATGCTTCCAACACGAGACATAAATCAGTGCGAGGGCAGAGTATCACGTACGCCGAGTATAAGTACAATGTTAAGACAAATGTGTTAGAAACAGATTTGCCTTAAACATTTCATCCATCCACCTAGTGTGCAAAACCACAAGTTGACACAAATTAAATATTTTACCCTAGAACCATGTGCACATTACTCTGAGCAAATTCACATTCTACACACTTTTGTCATTGGCTTGCTGCAAAAATGAAAGCACAACAATGTTACATAAATATGTTACATAACTGTAAATTTCATGTTTACCTGTAAAGCGTAGCATATCAACTTGTCAAGTGAGCATAAATATTTGGTTGAAATCCACTCTTAAACCATAGTTGTTAAAATACCTGTATTTTTGGAAAGTGTAAGTGTAAGTGTAAATACACTTTCCAAATTTTGAGTATGGATACCAAAAGTGTAAGGTATTTTGAAAATACCTAGCAAAGTGTAAAAAAAAGTGTAAGTGTAAAAATTTTTTTTAGAAAGTGCTCTCACTGCTGAGCATTAGAAAACACCGCTGTTCTCACCTTTAGATCAATTTATTTTTCATTTTCATGCATTATTTCACATTTTACAGCCTTTTATGAAACATTTCAGACTGTAACAAATACTGTAGTGGTATGAAGTTCCCTAATAATGGCACTTTTTCAGTGTTGATATTTTACTGATTAAGCAATGCGATACACACTGTTTAAATGCAAGAATGGACATGTAGCAAATGTCAATGCAAAAGTTGACTTTGTGTCCAGCTGGTGAATTTCCATTGATCTTGTTCTTTTTACAAAAGTATGATGAAACTAGAGAATACCATGAGTACTGATCAAATGTTGTAGATCAAAGGCTAGATTGTACATTTGCCATATTTTATACATTCAATGCATTTTTTGTACATGACCCTATCTTATGCTTTCTCAACAGCATAAAACAGGGTCATCTGAAAGAAAAAAATACACTTTCTGTACCCGGGTATTTTGCCCAGGAAAGTGTAAAAAAAGTGTATGGGTATTTTATGAAAGTGTAAGTGTAAGTGTAAATATAAATACCCATTTACCCGGGTATTTCGGGTAAGTGTAAATACACTTTCGCAACTCTGTCTTAAACTGGGGTGGTAACTCTTGTCAACTTTCATCCAACTATTTGTCAACTGTCAATTTTTCCATACTTGTTAGCGGTCAAAGTTTTAAAGTGATCATGGCGTGCTGACAGAACATAGGTATAGCTTCAAATTCATCATTCACTATCATCCATCCTTGTTAATTTTTGTCTCTGACAACTGTTCTCATATGACGATTATTCTGTTTGCGGCAAAATTCGCAAAAACTTTCCCGACAGATCAATATTCCCATTTTTCACACATTCCACACATGATCAGTTGAATGCGCACACAAAATTATGTTTCTGTTGTTGCTTTTTAGTGCTGTCAATGACATTTTTCCAGGTGCTTATAAAAACAATAAAAACGCCATTGCATTGCATTGCATTGCGTGTAAGGTCAATTTAAAAACAGCACTATGGTATTGTTGGCTTGTGTTCGGCACTAGAAATGTGAAAGTCGCCGCCAAATAAAAGATAAATCGAAGTAAGGAGCATGTATGCGTGCTCATTTGCTCACAAAAGTGTATCTTCATTTACTGTTTGGCCAATTAAAATAAAAATCCATTTTTATCCCACCCTTATCAAGCCCTTGATTTCCGGGCGGTGAGTAAAGCATTCATTTCATCCATTTCACAACATGTGAATCATTTCACATTTAGAATGTACGCTTGTATAACTGTGACGTATGCACATTTAGAAGCCCAACTTAAAATACATGGACATGCCCGAAACCCAGTTATTTTGTCCCACAGTAGTCGTATTTCTTTTCAAAACGCTAATTCACTTTTGCTCGTTCATCATAAAGTCAAGCACCAATGTGGTTTGAGAACTGAGTAGGTGTAGTATTTACTTTTTCCCTAGTTTGATGGAGAATATCAGTTCAGATTTACATTTGGTAAATATGAAAATGAAACATGTATCCCTCATGTCAACTTCGAAATTCGGTGTCGTCTTTACTTGTCCTAATTTGCTAACACACACAGAAAATTCATGCGCGCCGATCTTTTTGCTACATTTTAAGATAATAGCATCATTCTGGTTGCTATTAGTGTATAAAATAATACCCAAACATTAGTATTGTGTTATGGGCATAAAAAATACACATATTTAAAAATTTCAAAGTTTCAAAATTTATCTACCTAAATAGGTATTTATTTTGTTATTCAGTTTGCTTTGGAAAAAATATAGGAGAAATTTAGAAGGTAAAAGTTCAA
The DNA here is from genome assembly GCA_964036195.1 of Sphaerolaimus hirsutus. Classification (NCBI taxonomy): domain Eukaryota; kingdom Metazoa; phylum Nematoda; class Chromadorea; order Monhysterida; family Sphaerolaimidae; genus Sphaerolaimus; species Sphaerolaimus hirsutus. The sequence continues at coordinate 18,461,420 of OZ038459.1, forward strand.
TGGAATGTAATAAGTATACATTTCTTTGTGTATTTACTGAAGAGCTATTTTTATCCTGAATACATGCATTTTATGTCACTATATAAGTGGTACAAGGTTTTCTCTTATAGTTAAATACCATTTACGATATGGAAAAGTTTAAAATAATGATGCCATAAAAGTGGATGTAAAATTGTCTTGTCTCTTGACATTAAATATTTAGTAGGTATTCAAGTGAATGTTCTCAGTTATTGACATAAATATCAAACATGATGAAAATTGAGGGAACATTGGAACATGATTCCTACATCCGTTACAATATATTCGCAACTGGCCAAATGGACAAGATGGCCGAGATTGATACATCTTCATGTTGCAGCCAGCAGAGTGTACCCTCCCAATATGTATGTGCCCAATGTGCGTATTGGGCCCACACACACTAGTTGACATTTCATTGGAAATTCGTGTCAACTAATTTCAACTAAATTATGGTAAATTCCCTATATGATTTCAAGTATACTATGCGATAGACCATAGTTCATTTTATATCGCCGTGACGCTTAGTATTCATTGTCTCTGTTCAGTGTGATGCTTTTCAAATTGTGCTTTTAGCTGACATTTAGTTGACTTGCGAATTTGATCAAATATGCGATGTCAAATAGTGTGTGTGCGCCCATTTTGAAAATGTTACTGTAGAATATGTGACATTTACTGTCTGGCTCGTCCAGCCACTGCGGGCGGGCGGTGTTCATCAGTGTTTATTTGAATTTTTATAATAGAAGATGATAGGGTAGAAGAATAGAATACTGCAAACTCTTTGTACTGCATAACATAATATGTAACTTGGTATAGCCAACCCGGATTGCGTAAAGGTAGAACCAAAGGACACCGAAAAAATATTCCCAGCTGCTAATCATGGCTTGTATTTGTGTACCGTATTTCCTCGAAATACCCCCCCCCCCTCGTTTTACCCCCCCCCCCCTCTCGAGACCACTATGAAACAATCACCCCCCCCCCCTCGAAATAACCCCCCCAGATTGAGTGTAAAGAGAACGTACATGACAAATACTGCAGTTTGTGTTCTGCGTAGTGCAGAACACACGTTAAAACAATGTCGGAATCACGTTAGAACAGTGTTTATACCATCTACGTACTACTATTACCTAGTCTACAGGAGTGTATACATGTCAGTTATTGATGCATTTTTCTACCCCAGTGTACATCACAAACGACAATTTTGTACTAGGATTTGAAAACATTTCTGGCAAAATAATAACCCCCCCCTCAAAATATCCCCCCCCCCTCTCGGGACCAGGGTTGGCAAAATCTCAGAAAAGAATAAAAATAAAATTAAAATAAAATGGAAAATTGAAGAATAAAATATAATAAAATAAAATGGAAAATTTCAAGATAAAAATAAAAATTGTATAAAAATCCGAATTTTTGTAAAAATTTTGTAAAATTGTATCCAAATTCATATTTTTGTAAAAATTGTATAAAAATTCATATTTTTTGTAAAAAAATTTTCTGTTGTTTATAGTTCAACCTGTTCATTCGCTGGGGCAGTCCCAAGCCATGTAAAGTGTCAAAATGTCATATGAAATGGAATGGAAACTGTAAAGCAAATTGTATCCAAATCTTGTTGTTTTTGTAACCAAATCTTATGTGAACATTTGGATACAAAAACATAAGATTTGGATACCAAAATATAAGGTTTGGATACCAAAACATAAGATTAAGATACACAATTTACACTCTGCACAACATTTGTCATGATAATTATACTTTGCTTGACATTTGAGATGCCAATTGACCCTTTACTACATTTGTCATGACAATTGACACTTTGCATGATGTTTTACAAATGCGCCCAGCACACTCCAGTAATCCTTCTACTGAAAATGCAAACCATTCTTATTGATAATTGTAACTTAACACTTGCAACTAGCTTACAATACCTACTGCATGCAACTTTTGCAAAGTAATGGAAAAATTTGTCACACGTTTTTTTATGTTTAGGTCTAATCAGCACATTTTTCTGACCTTGCATGCAAGATTCTGATTTTTTGTAAAATTTCTGTAAAATTTTTGTAAAATGCTCCATTTTATTATTTTATTATTTTTTTGGAATAAAATAAAATAAAATGAAACAAGAATAAAATTAAAATAAAATACATTTTTATACAATTTGTGTACAAATGATTTTTATTAAAAAACAATCCTGCTCGGGACCACTATGAAACAATTACCCCCCGGGGGTATTTCGAGGAAATACGGTACATACGTGCGACGCATACATAAGGGTCACCTTCTCTGCCACCCCCGTGCATAGCGCCACATTGTCTGCCACCCCTGTGCATAGCGCCAACCAGACCAGTACAGTAATTGTCGGTTCAGCACGGGAAAGGTTTCTTTTCTATAAAGGTTTCTTGCCCAGATACATATTGCACCCTGATTGCTTTTACACATTTTTTATCGATATTTATTCAACTGCTCAGGGAGAATATGTATTTTCATCTTATTTGCACAAATGTCCGCAAAAGAATGGCATTTACAACGTTTGATCGTATCATATTATTTGATTGAAATATAACTACACAAGTTTTGAGCACAATATAAAAAGTGCACGCCGCCGAAGAAAAAATAATGGAAATGCCATTATTCCTGATTGAGGAGCCGGTGACAATGCACACATAAGAATCAAACATATCGAATTTCCCCGGTTCCATAATGGCTTACGCGGTTTGTTTCTCTTTCAATAACTTTCTATTTCACTGGAAGTGCTACCAGTAGAACAAAAGTAGTGTCAAAATTTCACAAACTAGACAAAATAAATTATAACAAATTTGATTATGTTTGTTACCCAAAAATACCCACATTTAATTCATTAGTTCTCAAATATCCTTCATCTACCCATCCACATATTTACAAAGCAAATTTTATCCTAAATTTATATATCCTTCAAAAATAACAGCTTTCTAACGGAAAGTCGTTTCATGACATCAGTGATAAAAACGCGATGATGTAAACAGCTATTTACACAATAAATTTATGAGAGCTGAACTCCATGCATACAGGAATTTCGACATTTCATGTAAACAATGAACACACCGCCTCATTTAAACAAATGGCTTTTAATTGAACCAAACTTCGAGACCTGGTGATATTTAAGAATAAATACATATTTAGAAGATTCCCTTTGAAAACATAAATAGGTATGTAGGTATTTTCAACCACAAAACCTCCGCAATAAAGAAAACCTTATAAAAAAATCTTACTAACTATTCATTTAGAACCAGTGGTCTGGTGACGCTGTAATGTTTGGGAAAGAATTTGGTAAAAAGTTTGCCGAAATTGGGGGTCGCCCCGTCGACGGGGTTGCGGTTAGCTGAAATAGCACAGCCACAAGCGAGTTCTGCACGAAAAACCCCCATAAACACAGGAACACCAAAACGCTGACAGCTTGCTGACAAATGCTGACAACTACTGTTGTCAGCATTTGTCAGCCTACTGCTATTGAGTTGTCGGCATTTGTCAGCGAGCTGCAGCAGCTTTTAAATGTGACAGTGTAGCTGTCAGCTTGTTGACTGTGTGTGCACTATATACAACTGCACACAGTGAAAGTGCACCAGTTGTCAGCGAGCTGTCAGCAAACTAGTTTTTTTTTGTCAGCGAGCTTGCACATTTTTATGGTTGGCAATCAAGCTGTCAGCGAGCTGTCAGAGTTTTGGTATTCCGTGTGGAAATTGGAAAGCTGTAAAATCTTTAAGTGATGCATTCCAATTTTTACCAATATCTGAAATAACACACTAGTTTACTGCCAAACCGTTCAAAACTGAGAGATAAACGTTGAGTGTATTTGAGTTTACCAGAACGAGGGGTACTACAGTTGATGGAGATCAATAATGATTCATTGTGAAAAACTCAAATATGCCCAAACTTGATTTTTAATACTCAAGCTTAAGTGATACTTAAGTGAAGCTTAACTCGTATGTAAATGCTAATTATGCAGAGCTCGCATGTTGGCTTCATATGTATTCATTGTTTTCTAATGTTGTTGACAATTTGTCAATTTGTTGTCAATTGAAGGCATCCACTTTTAAAAGTCCATATATCCAAAAAAAATTAAAATTGAATTAAGCGAATTCTTAAGAGGAAAGAAAATCAGAAATCGATACAGAAAACTTAACACATTGATCCCATATATGTTGAAAGCAGAGGCAAAACATTTTACACTTTATTATCAACAGTTGGTAGACACTAGACAATCTAACAAGCCCATTGGACATGTAAATATTGCTCACAGTAAATTGGAACATTAAAGTGCAATTATCACAAAACAAACTTTTTGGACTTATCGACTTTTAGAAGTATTTAGAAACCTCAATTGCATTCCCTGACCACCATGATACATTTCAACATCTGGTTTTATTCCTAACTGTGTGTTTCGGGTAAATCTGTGTCATTGAAAACATTTCTTGCGTATTTCCGTCCACTAACATTCACCATTTCGGTCCTTCTTTTCACACATTTATTTAGGTATTTTATCACAAACCGTTGTAAATAATTTTATCAGTGTAGCAGTGCAATGAAGTGAAATGTCGTTAAAAATGTCCAAATTCCCCAAAAATTCACAAAATTATCCACAATTTTTCAGAGTAGCAGCGCACTGTACACGAGGCCGGTAGGAGCCATAGCGCCAGGGACATTTATATATGACACGGCAGCCGTAGAGCCACCTAGGGCTATTATAAAGGTTAATTAATGTTTTATTTTTTTAATACATTTTTTTCAGATTAATCCTTGAAAATTGAAATTTGTGAATGTGATGTAAAACACGAAAAAATTTGCTATATGTAGAATGTAGACATATAGTTATCCGGCGTTAGAGCTAAATAGGTGCCAACGTTATTTTACTTTTGCATCACTAATTGATAATATACTGTATTGAATGGGTAATATTTTCGCAGGAGCACACACACTTCGATCGGGTGGTCACCTACATCCTGGGAGTGGTCGCGTGGCTCATAATCGTGGCTACATTCCCGTTTTCACTGTTCTTTTGCCTCAAAATTGTCAGCGAATATGAACGCGCGGTCGGTTTGCACGCTTTTTCCAATTGAGATACTCTTCCAAATAACCAGAGTTGTGAAAGCGTACTTACGTTCACCCGGGTATTTGGGGTATTTACCGTAGATCCTGGACCCCAATGAATAACGCCCCCAGCAGTTCTTTATTATGAAAACGCTGTTGCAAAAAAAAGATTTCCCTTAGATAACTGAATTTACAACTTGCAACTGCATTGTTTCCAAAACACGTGAGAAGCCTGAAACACTGATTTTTCACCCAAAACCAACACTGGATAAACATTTACAATTTTTTTACATTTTTTACTATCAACTTTTACTTATAAAATACCATACTTTTTAGTATAAATACTCAAAATTCAAAAAAGTATTTATGTTTACGTTTTGCAAAAATACCACTATTTTAACAACCCTGCCAAAAACACCACTCAAATCCAGGTTATATTCCGCCTCGGCACGCTAGTGTCCAGCGGGCCCAAAGGTCCAGGTCTATTCTTCATTCTGCCCTGCATCGACACGTGCCGCCTTATCGACCTGCGCACCACCGTGTACGACGTGCCCCCGCAGGAGGTCTTGTCCAAGGATTCGGTTTCGGTGACTGTCGATGCGGTAGTGTATTATCGTTGGTTCTGTTTTGGGAGGGTTTTTGGGTTTGTCGATAATTCAGTGAGTTTCGAGTAAAATTTCGCGATCGAAATGCGATGAAATTGTCGGCTTGAGGCGAAAGAAAAGGTGATAACGAATCGGTTGAATTCATATTTGTCCGCGATAAAATCATTGTGGCATGTAAATATCCTTAATTTTCACGTTTTGAAGTTTGATTTCGCGAACATGGGCTGAGGTTTATCTCAAGCTGGTGATAGTGATGGGAAGGCATGAGAACGAATTGCGCCGAGCACCAGTGACACCTGGCACACTTCCAAAAGGTGCCTCAGAAAAAGAGCGCCAATGGCGGCACCCTCAAGTAAATTATTACCTACCTAATTCCATCACAACATTTATCACACCCACCATACAAACGATAAGACAAGACCCCCCCCCCCAACATACCAATACAACCAACCCCCCCCCCCACCCTCCAAAGGCACGTCCGATCCAATAGCAGCGACCACAAATGTCAATGACGCCAGTTACTCGACCAAACTGTTGGCGCAGACCACTCTCAGAAACGTGCTGGGCATGAAAACGCTCAGCGAGATGCTCAGCGATAGGGAAACGATCGCGGCCAGTACTCAGAAGACACTGGATGAAAGTGCGTCTTGAAGGGTAGTTTTTGGAGGGTAGAGAAGAGCCCGCTTGGCAACCGGCCAAATTGGATGACCGCATTATATTTTTATTTTTCTTAAAAATCCTAGGGATGTAGCGAGTGTATACTGAAGACAGTTTGAGAACCATTTTAGAAATGAGAAGTGAAATGAGAAGTAAAATAAAAAGTGAAGTGAGATGAGAAACGCGAAGTAAAATGAGAAGTAAAAGTAATACTTCGCTTTAAACTTTTTTACAACTAATTTCACGTTTCATTTTACTACTCACTTGTAAAATGGTTTCTCCACTTGCGGAATTGGAACCTGGTGAAACAAATCAAAAAAAAACCAACGCTAGCCAATCAAAATCAATATTCGCAAAACGCGCAGTCTAGTCCGCCTGTCACTGTCACCGTCACCCCAAACCCACCCAACCCCAAATTGACTCTCGGCCCAGGCACCGACCACTGGGGCATCAAAGTGGAGCGGGTCGAGATGAAGGACATTCGCCTGCCGGCCAACCTGACCAGGGCCATGGCAGCTGAGGCAGAGGCGGCCAGGGAAGCCAGGGCGCAGTTGATCATGGCTGATGGGGAACAGAGGGTGCGGGGGGTTGTACTTGGGGAAGGGGGGGGGGTTAGAGTCTGTATTGTGGGTGGGGGGTTGTTGGTGTTGTTCGAATTTGCACTGGGTTTTGATGTGCATTTCAGTTGGACATTTCTGTCCATTTTTCATCAGAATTTGTGGATGTTTTTGACTGCTCCAAATGCACAGTTATATTCGTCAGTGACGAGGTGCCAGTTAGGGTTGGGAATTTCAAAATTTTCGGTTCCGGTTCTCGGTTCTCGGTTCCAAAAGATTTCGGTTCGGGTATCGGTTCTCGGTTCCTGAAAATTTTCGGTTCCGGTTCTCGGTTCGGTTCTTTAACTCGGTTCCGGTTCGGTTCTTTCGGTTCTAAAATGATCAAAATTTCGGTTCCAGGTAATAAAATAACCGGGTATCGGGTAATAATTGGCTGAACAACAGAAAAACAATATACCAAAGTTTACATGTGTAAGTACATTGGTTGGATATTTCATACTACAGGAGCATATCACAGCTTATTATTTCATGGTAGAATGCAGAAATCAGAGTTGTTATAATAATACTGGTATTTAAAAAAGTGTAAAAGCAAACATATACGTTCTCTGTACTCGCGTACTTTCAAAAAGTACACGAGTAAATGAGTACTGGTATTTTTTTCTGGAGGAAATGTAAATGTATTTATGTAGTACGCGAGTGAGTACGCGAATTTTTTTCAGTACAAACATAAATAACTTTTGCCAACTACAGTTAAAACTGCCACAAAACCAATGAAAACTACTACCAGTGATAATGTGTATACTGCAGCGACATTACACCTTACAATGAAATCTACCATATCCCATCTGAATAAACGAACATACATAAAAAAATTTCATCATATTTATCAAAGCAATTTGATAAATATGATGAAATTTTTTTGTGTTTGTTCTTTTATTCAGGGTGGGATATGGTAGATTTCATTGTAAGGTGTAATGTCGCTGGAGTATATGTGAAATTACACGCTCCCGCGCAATCATTTTGCAAACAGATGAATTTTGCAATTCTGAACATGCACCAATATGTTCAGCTGCTGTTTAAAGGGTTAGATGTAGGTGTTGCAAAAACGCTGTTTAAAAACTTTAAGATTCCTAGAAAATTTCGGTTCTTTCGGGTATTTACTTCGGTTCCGGGTATAAGTGCCGGTTCTCGGTTCCGGTTCGGTTCTCAAGCTCGGTTCCGGTTCTCGGTTCTCGGTTCCAAAATAGTGCTCGGTTCTCGGTTCGGTTCGGTTCGGGTCGGTTCGGTTCCCCAACCCTAGTGCCAGTTCCGCAAATTGAGAAGTGAGAAGTAAAATGGCAAATGCGAAGTGAATTGAGAAGAAAATTGGCATAAGCGAAGTAAATTGGCAAAAGCGAAGTAAAAAGTATAGAGAAAAAGGTAGGTAATTTTCCTTCACGTTTGCCAATTTCCTTCTCAATTCACTTCTCACTTCTCAATTCACTTCGCATTTGCCATTTTACTTCTCACTTCTCAATTTGCAGAACTGGCCCCAGACCGGTTTTCTTGGAAAAGCACATCCAAGAGACTATTTCTGCATTTCACGATTCCTTGTAAATATTTTCCACGTTTAGCTTTGACAGTAATGCCATTTAAAACTCATCCATCAACCACAAAAAACAGCACGCTGAGCTGATCAATACTAAATGTGCAACATTATGCAGGCATCATACGCCCTACGTCTGGCTTCAGACATCCTACACAGTTCACCCACAGCCCTCAGACTGAGACAGATACAGACAATGGTTGATATCGCCAGTGAACACGGCAGTGCGTTACATTTGTTTTTCTATCATTTGAATCGCCCATGGGGCAGTCACAGACCCTGTAAAATGCCCTGGGAAATGCCAAATGTCAAACTGCAAAGTGTCAAAAGTGGTGTAAAATGTCCTGGAAAGTGGCAAACACGTTTGCACTTCAGAATTCAGACACTTCGCATGACATTTAACATTTGACAGGGCATTTTACCGAGTCCGGAATTGGCACCAGATTTCGTTTCTCGATAGTCTTTCAAAAATCGATAAAAATTTGCAGGCACAATTCTCTTTCCAATTGCCATGAATTTCTCAATATACCGGCTGAAAAATGTCTTCGGCAGAAAATCACCAGATGGTCCCAAGAAACCGCAGTACTACGTGCCAACTGGAGAGCTGAAATACACTTGCCCTGATTTGCAACACGTTCCAAGTGTGTTTTGATAGTAGGTTTTTGTCTGGCGCCACTCTCGAACCCTGTAAAATGCCTTGTAGGATGTCAAATCTCAAGCACAGTGTCAAAAGTCATGTAAAATGCCCTGGAGAATGGCAAACGTACGTTACATGACTTTTGACACTTTGCATGACAAATAACATTTTGCAGGGCATTTTACAGGACCTGTGGCTGGGGAGCCCCCTGGCCTGATCTGCCACATTTTTATACTGTGGTAACGTTTGAAGATGTTAAACTGAAATTTTTTCACTGATTGTTTTCAAGTTCGTGACAGGTTTTTATCCTTGACTGAAGTTAGAGGGTAAATAAATATGTATGTCCGCTAGCTGTGCATTGATTCTTTGGTAGTGCGTTTAAAAGTTTACTGTAGTTTCAAATAAATTATGCATACATTAAGCTGAATTTTTACTTGTGAATAAACTGAATTAACTGAAAACCGAATTTCCAACGTTCATTCTGTCATATGCATCTGCAAATATAAAAGAAACAGATAATCACCAAAAATTATGCAGATTTTTGTAATACAAACTGTAAAGTAACTCTAATATAAATCAATAATTGCTTGTGAGTGACGTTGGTGCCTTCATTTACATACTTTTTATATTAATTAAACAATGCAAGCATGACAATAATAAGCAGAAATGCCAACAAAGACATTCAAACTACAACAGATTATATAGTTATCTTTGTATGTAAATAAATATATCAACAGTTAGATAATGTAAAAAATAGGTGAACTCTCAAGATGGCAAGAAAAATTTTGCAACTTTTTCTTGCACCTGAATCACAGCAAAAAACACTCATTTTCGGATGTGAAGCATGTAAATCAACTGACATTATTGATGTTCATTTTGATTCAATGGAATCTGCATGGTAAATATTTCATTCTGGTTCGAGGGTATAATTTCCATTGAATGCTAAATTGACTGCTATTTGCACTGTAGAATCATGAAAAGTGTGAATTAACATGGAACCTAATGTATTAAATTAGTAAAACCTCAATACGTACGCTAAACAAACATTGTCTGCTGAAGAAACCACATACCTAAATAAACTAGGTACAGATCTGATTATCTGAAAAATGAAATGCAGCATTTAAAGCTACAGGTGTCAAAATAAAATCAATTCAGAGATCAAATAATATGCCTTATTAAATAAATCAATTCATTGCTGGGTCTAGAACTTTGCTGTTCTCGTAGTCCACCCTAATATGTATATATACTTTTGGTACTTATGGATTTTGATTGGATATTGACTAGTAAAAAAACGTTGAAGGAATTGAATACATATTATTTGGATACAACACAATATAAAGGAAGTATTTATCACGCGAACGTTTGAAGTACATTTTCAATTGATAAAGGATGCACCTAATCCGGGCTGACTCCCAGAGCCTGAAATGCCCTAATGAGTCAAATGTCATGTTAAGTGTCATAAGTCATGTGAAACGCCCTATAAAATGCCAAACAACAGGTAAAAACAAAACAATAAAATTTGACATTGTACAGGGCATTTTACATGAGTTTTGCTACTTTGCATGACATTTGACATTGCCCAGGACATTTAAAAGGGTCTGGGACTGCCCCCAGGAGTACGAATTTAAACAGCTTCATTACACATAACAAAAAAAGTGTACATATTTAACAAAAATACATATGCACATACTAGTGATGGAATGACGCCAAAGCGTTGTCATTGGTGCCCGGCGCGATTATTTGAAAAACACGGTGCCGTTTTTTTTCATTGACATGGCTCTTTAAAGCATTTGCGCCATAATAATTGATGTCACTATAGCGGGAATTAGAGCTCACGTCGAATCGACGCTGAGCTCTAATTCCGGCCTAATGATTGGAGCCCAATTTTTCAGGAGTGCCATTGGTGCGGGACACACTTGTTTACTGGCTCAGTAAACTCCGATTTGGTAAACTCAAAAATCGACATTGATTGCATTTGAGTTTACCAGAATGAGGAATCTGTCAACTACAGTTGACAAAGATATAAAATAACTCATTCTGGTAAACTCAGATGCGTTCAATGTCGATTTATGTGTTTACCAAATTCGAGTATACTGAACCAGTTAACTAGTGTGTGCGGCACGCGGCACCAATGTGCCATTGGCAACGATGGAAAGAACACAGAAATTGAACACAGAAACTCATTGAGTTTCTGTGTTTTTGTTTTACACAGAAACACGGAAACTCACAAATTTTGAAAAACTCAAAACTCAAATGAGTTTTTTTTTGGAGAACACAGAAACACAGAAACACGGAAACACAGAAAAGTTTTTTGAGTTTTTTGAGTTTTTTCAGCGAAGTGGTTGAATTCACATGAATTCAGCTAAACTAATTCAACAAGATAAGATATGCATGTATAGTATATGTGAATAATATGTACATAAATGTATTCATATTTTATTATAGAACAAAGAAGAAATAAAAGATGGCATGCACAATTGCACATATCCTGGTGGAATTGACAATTTAGTTTCAACATGTTTCAGTATACCATATTACGTCTAAAATCAATTCTGTAGCCTTCCATACAGTGCACATCCATTGAAGAATTTTGGAGTACTGCGTAAATTGTCATTTCTGGGCATTTTGTTGATGTGGATGTCCTCATTGTGGACATTTTTATGGACTTTTTCGACACTTGATTGAATACACAGATGTTATGTGGTGCTAAAACATGTGCAAAACCAATATTTTATAAGAAAACCACTGTTTCCACATCAAAATGCCGTAAATCATAATTTTTTGGAAAAACTCGAGTTTTTTCCAGAAAAACTTGAGTTTTTTAGTAAAAAACTCAAAAAACTCGAGTTTTTACAAAAAACACAGAAATAAAAACAGAGTTACTCAAGTTTTTTCCAAGGAAAAAACTCAAAACACAGGTATTCATTTTTGAAAAACTCAAAACACAGAAAGTGTTTTTTTTTGGAGAACTTACCCATCGTTGGCCATTGGCGCTTGGCCTGGCGCTCTTTTCTCTGTGGCGTTCTTGGTGCACATATTTTTCAGTGACCCAAATCGCCTTTTGCAACTTCGGCACTTTCTGGCGGTGTTCCGTCCCAATTACATAAACACCTTCCCGGACAAGTTCACCACCCATTTTTTTATTTCACTTCGAATGCAATATCTCCGTTCATGGGGGTGTTATAAAGCTGAAACTTTGTATATATATATAGTTGTAAGACCACTCTACTCCCCAACAATGGGGGAGGTACGGCGACTCACTACAGGGTGGGTCGCCCTATATGCAACAATTTTTTTGGCGTTTTTGGTGTCCCAAACAAGTTCACCACCCACTTGATTGGCTACACTACGAGAGCCATATCTCCAGCTGTGATGGCGGAATAAAGCTGAATTTTGGGGGATGTCTTGCCAACAACCCCCTTCACGATCCACCAGTGGGGCAGCTGCCAACGACCCACTAAAGCATGGGTCACTGCGTATAAAGTTAACAATTTTCTAAAAACAGCCCAAGTGTCCCAAAACAAGTTCATCACCAAACTGCATTAAAAAATGTTGCAACAACATACCTAATATAAAAATGAATCAGGTTGGAACACTATTTCAGCCAAAAAAAAAATTTTCAGTAGGGCAACCACCCTGTCCCATAAACAGCCGACTGAAAATTTCACTTTAAACCAATTTTTTGTATCACACTTAAAAAGTTGGTTTACAAAGTTCACTAGGGGAGGGTCTAAGGTTCAAAGTTATGTAAACAACATAACCTCTAAAATGCTTCCATAAGGAAATTTACTTGGGGTGAATTCTATGATGTCAAAATGATGTCATTTCAGGAAGAAAATTGTCAATTGCAAAATTGTCACTTTTTCATTCACCCCAAATAAATTTCCTTATGGAAGCATTTTAGAGGTTATGTTGTTTACATCACTTTGAACCTTAGACCCTCCCCTAGTGAACTTTGTAAACCAACTTTTTAAGTGTCATACAAAAAATTAATTTAAAGTGAAATTTTCAATCTGCTGTTTATGGGACAGGGTGGGTGCCCTACTGAAAAAATTTTAATGAACAGAACTAGGATTCATATCTGTTTCAATTTTATATCAGGTATGTTCTCACAACATTTTTTTATAATGCAGTTGGGTGGTGAACTTGTTTGGGACACTTGGGTTGTTCTTAAAAAATTTTTCAAATTTATATGCAGTGACCCATGCTTTAGTGGGTCGTCGGCAGCCGCCCCACTGGTGTATTGTGAGGGGGGTTGTTGGCAAGATATCCCCCAAATTTCAGCTTTCTACCGCCCTCACAGCTGGAGATATAGCCTTCAAAGTGTAGCTAATCAAGTGGGTGGTGAACTTGCTTGGGACACCAAAAACGCCACAAAAATTTTTTGCACATAGGGCGACCCACCCTGTAGTGAGTCGCCGCACCTCCCCCCATGGTTGGGGAGTAAGGGGGTCTTACAACTTAATATATACAAAGTTTCAGCCTTATAACACCCCCATGGACGGAGATATTGCATTCGAAGTGAAATAAAAAAATGGGTGGTGAACTTGTCCGGGAAGGTGTTTACATAGGCACGTATAAGCTTTTGTTTTTAGTTTGCAGTGAACTTTAATTATAGGAAGAAACGAAGCGAAAAAAAACTAAGCATTAGGTAAATATTCAATAATAAGGGGAGGGTTAATGGATGTAAACTTCTTTCTTCAATGCACACTAAATTCATTCAAATAGTATTTACACGCTAGTATTTTTATACAGCGCATAATGAATGGCATGGCAGAAAAATGTCTGCAAGCAAATCGATGAACACCACACAAAAGAATTACAAATTTGACAGTGATGAGAAATCTTCAATGAAAATGCAATTCGATTTTGTCGAGGAAAACAACAAAGTTTTGCTACAATGACAAACGGTAGATTTTTACACGTTTTATAAAATACTGCAATAACTTTTGCATTTTGATCTGCAACATTGTGCTGTGCATTGTACTCATGTACGTTGCCAACGTTGTTTGTATGAGCACAGAGTTGTTGCAAATGTAGACGTTTTCCACCCACCGAACATAATGGCATTTTCTAATACCGTTCAAATATACCCCCGCCCCGCAAAATTTCCATATGGAAAAATGAACCCACTGGGGGTATTTCAAGGAAATACGATATAAGTACTAAATATTTTGAAAATTGGCCAATACGTAAAAAGTGTTGTGCATCAAATGATATCATTGGTTACACTAGGTTTGTTTTTGCAGTGCTGTTTTATCAGCATTCAGATGCAGACCAAGCTGGAATAAAATTTTGTGACTATCATATTCTAAATAAATATAAAACAATGAACGTAATTAGCGCAATCGGCTTTGCTCGCGGACAACTGTGGGAACTGTTTTAAAATGGTTTTATGAAGTTAACAGCAATATTACATATTAAAAAGTAACTATTATGCATGAAAGACAGATAATTTTCAGTTCTCCACCAGCTCAAGTTTACCAGCAGTCAACAAGTAGCCACATTATGTCGAACTACCATTATCTATGCAATACAATGCATAAAATTTCTAGAAATCATCAAATACGATGCAGTGCGCCGCTGGACAACCAGTGACATTTTACTCTGCAAATCAATCGTCTTTCTTGTCCGGATTCTTTAAGAATGCACCGAGGATGTCCACTGGGACGGGGAAAACAATAGTCGAGTTGTGCTCGGCTGCGATCGAGCTCAGTGCCTGCGAAATTTTAGGGTGGCGTTTTATTAGGAGACATTTTGCTAGTGGCACCCCACAGACCGGAGCGTTATTGAGCTGGAAATAGAAGCCAGGGTTCTGTCTTCTACGAAATGTAATTAAAATCTAATTTTATGAAATGGCATAGAAAGGGGTTAGCGTTAAAAGTTATGAAAGCACATACATGTAAATATGAAAATACTGCATACACGAGTTTAGCACCGGGGACACGTGGGGTTGGCAGAAAGTTTGGATAGCCCAGGGTTGACCTCAAATTCATGTCAGGGTGGGTGAGTATAGGCTTACACACATTTGTTGACAATGACTCCACATGTCAACTGGTTCCAATTCCAATTCCAAGCTTGCTAACGAGTCAACGAAGGGCCGATTGAATAATGTTGCAAATGAAGATGTAGTGTTGAGGAAAATATTGCAGCATTTTTGTGAAATGTGTAGGCCGGCATGAAGTACATGTGTGTGTGTATACAATAATGCGTAGTGTTAGTCATCAACAAGCTTTCAATTGGGATCGGAACCAGTTAACATATGGTGTCATTGTCAACTAGTGTGTGTAGGGCCTATATGGCAGGATAATTTTTAATTCTCATGAAAATCGAAGTGGGTTTTTTATTGCCCAGTGAGCGCTCAAGTCTGAAGGTTGCGAAAGGGGTGGGGGTAAGTAAAAACAAAAATGTTGTAAATTTGCATAAGCAGGTCTACTGCATTTCAAAGGTAAAAATGGCTACATTTGAACCATTTCAAAACTTCCCATTCTAAATGTGCAAAAGATTTCAAAAGGCCCTAAAATCTTGCATTGGAACCCAACACAGTTCTGAGAAATTCCGATGATCGATTTAATCAGTAGCTGCCTATTTACATCACACTTTTCCCTGACACTCACCAGAAAAAGCACCACAATTTCACACGATAGTGAATCAAACATGTCTGTTAGACATCAAAATAAAACGGCATCATTTTTTGCTTGTCACATTTCACAGGGTCTAGGAGCGGCCCCAAGCATCGTTCAATGTAGGAATTGTTATACAATATTCAAAATAATATAGTGAACCTCAGGGCAAAGTGTGAGGTCAGTGGCGCCTTCACAGAAGTTTTTTATAAATATTTCGGGTGACAATTGACAAAAATCACTGGGCACAAGAACTGAAGCTAATAAAATACATAGTGGACAGTAGCAAATTATCTTCTAGAGCAAATAAAGCATTTGAAAGCTGTAGCCACCTGAATATATGGAAATATTGGTCATAATCGATTGAATCGAAGGCAAGAGATTCACTCTTCCTTCTTACTGGGTTGTTTCAAGAATGCACCCAGAATGTCAACTGGCACTGGGAAAACTATTGTGGAATTGTGCTCGGCCGCAATAGATTTCAGGGCCTGCGAGTGAATTGTTTTTGTTTCTTTGAACATGTATTAAAAAAATAAAAACGAAAGTGAATCGATAGATTGTAATTCTAGAAACAATCTATATGAAAACTCATGCACGGCAACGAACACTCTAGAGCAACACAAAAAAAAACGTTCTCGCATCCCAATTAGGCACGGCTAAACAGAAATCAATTCACATTCACAAAAAAATTGTTAGACTAAGATGTCGATTCAGTCGGATCAAAAAATGTGAGCACGATAGCTTGGAGTCCCATATTAACCATGCCGGTGCGTGCGAGCAAACGAGTGTAAAAGTGCCCGGATGCGCGACGTCGTCCTGGCACGCTGCCAACGGCACCGCCGGAAAATCGGCGCCAAGATCTTGGCGCTTTCGCACCGCCATCACTCACCTGCAAGTGCCTGAGCTGCAGCGCGACGGGCGAGTCTCCGATGACTTCAGCGGCCTCTCTGAGCGCGCGGGAGGCCTTCTGCTCGCCCTCGGCGGCGACGACCTTGGCGCGGGCCTCGCGGGCAGCCTCCGCCTCGGCGGCCATGGCGCGCGTCAGCTGCTGCGGCAGGCGGATGTCCTTCACCTCCACGCGCTCCACCTGCGACACGATTCACTTTGGCTCGGTGCCAACCAGGGGTTATGTTAGGCCTAAGGGGTGGTGGCGCGGGTCTTTCGTGATGACAGAGATTTTATGCCATTGCCCAACTTTTTGTAATGACAACAGTGTCGTTAGACGGATGTGTGGCGACAGCTCAGTACTTCACCACATTTTCACAAAAAAAAGGAACTTTTCACTCAACATATGGAACTTTTTCAAGTGCCGCCATTGCCATCACGAAAAGGCCCACGTGCACAACCCTCTCGGGCAGAGCGAACTGGCCTTGACACCCCAGTGCTCGGTGCCCTCGTCGAGGATGGTCTCGGTGAGCTGGGCGATGGCCTCGCGCTCGGTGAGCATCTCGGTGAGCGTCTTCATGCCGAGCGCGTTGCGCAGCGTCGTCTGCGCCAGCAACTTGGTCGAGTAGATCGCGTCGTCCACGTTGTTCACTGACGCGATCGGGTCCGACGTGCGGAAGTACACCACCGCGTCCACGGACACGGTGACCGAGTCTTTGGACAGGATTTCTTGCGGCGGCACCGCGTAGGAGACCACACTGGAAAAAAGGGTGGTAGGATGGGTAGTTTTAGTTTTTGCCAGATGGCGCCAGAAAAAAGGGCGCCACGCGCGAATGATGCCATGGCGCGGGCGCCCTTTGGCGCCATTAAAGGGCGCTAGCGCCACGGCGCCTTCCATCTACTAGTAGCAACACAAGGGATACTCCTCCTTTTGAATAGCCCCCTCCCATCTCACACGAGTGTGGCATTTAAAATGTCGTAAGAATACAAGACGAAGTGCAAATGCGATTTCATACCTAAGCACACACGGATCAACTCGAAATCTAAAATTACAAAACTCACCGCAAATCGATCTTCCTGTAGTTGTCGATGCAGGGAATTATGAATATCATACCGGGGCCCCTGGCGCCGCCCTGCATCAGCCTACCCAGCCTAAGAATGACCACCCTTTCGTACTCTTTGATGACCTGCGAGGGTGGAAAATATGTGAGAAAAATTTACGGTTATTTCTTAAGTAAAATAGTAACGTATTTTTGTGTAAACTGATTTTTACGTCGCAAAGAAAACTACCGTATACTCCCGATTTCCAAGAAAGGGGGTACATGCACCGAAATATTTCCTCGGAATACTCCCAGGGGGGTTTATTTTTTCGCCAGCAAATTCAAGGGAGGGGGGGGGGGGTATTTCAAACTATGCGATACATGAGTGCAACTTATTGCGTCTGAATAGATTAAGCATTTGATTGGATGAGCACTCACGATCAAAAAAGTTCACAAATTTCCCAACAAAATCGATGAAAATCAGTCAACCCCCCGCCCCAAACCCCCCCGCCTCCTCAAAATCAAAAAAAAATCCGCCAAAATCGACCCACCTTCAAGCAAAAGAACATGGAAAACGGGAACAGCGCTATGATAATAATCCACGAGAGCACGGTCAAAATGAAGCCGAACCACAAACCCACGGCCTCCGTTTCGGGGGGTGCGTCCGTGTGCGTCGAGGGGGTCACCCATTGGGGCTCGCTGCCTTTGGCCATGATCGATCGATCGATCGACCGGGGGTGGGTTGATAGATTGTTGATTGATAGACCGGTTGATAGATCACTGATTAACTGTGTTGGTGGTGATTGGCTGTCTTTATGAGCATTTACCATGTAGACTCCAGTGACATGACACTATGCACCTGCAGTTACTTATGTTTCTCGTTGGAAGCGTGCCAATGATAATTTAAGCATGAGATTTTTGTATAACGATGAAAAAATTCATTGTTGCCAATACGTTAACGTAAAAGGTTAAAACGGCAATGACTCTATGAAAATCGAATACGTTAAATATTGCTGGCACGCTTCCAGCGTGAAACACAGTGAATGAATATTTTTATGAAACATATCTTTCCGATGCACTTTCAAATGAACATTGCAAAACCAGTAGAGAGAGACAGAGATAAAAGTGCTCGCAGTGGTTCCACAATTGTTTCGTTCTTAACATTTGAATGGCTGAATGGACCCTTGGGACGGCTCAGACGACCAACATTTGCAGATTGCAATGGTGAAATACACTATTGGGACGTGGACATGCATGTGATACTGAAAGTTATCTGGATATACCTAAATACGTAATACTTTCAACTATTTATAAAAAATATGGTTTTCTGTTTGATTTACGTACGCTGTGGAAATTGTAGAAGTAAAAAAGCAGCCGATTAGGTGCGAAATATGAAAATCTGATATCTTTGATACTTTTTGCTTCTTTCAAATATACCTAGGTAAATCTGTCAGAGATTTTTCAATGCTAATAGAAATGCTTTAGAAAAGTTCGATGGAACTGACATCGCTGAGCCCCCAAGACAGTGTATTTTATGGGAGCGTACACAGTGCCACTCAGTGAACTTAATTTCACCAAAATAAAGCAACGGCGCTTTTTAGTGTGTCACGGTTTTGAGCGTGACCTTTCTTGTGATAATTCCTGATGCGTATCTACCTGTTGCGTATCTACCCATCTGTACATAATGTATACCGCGCATTACAGTGACCAGATTGATTAGTGTAAAAATGCATGTCCTGTTGCGTATCCACCAAAATCACATGCTCACAAACAAGCCCATGCACATGAGTAAATAGAGTTTACTTTCCAATCTGTTCTACTGTGTTGGCAAAGGTCAAAAAACATGCATGTAGAAAAATCCTCCTCTGTGGCAAACCCATACTTGTTCACTAATGGAATGCACATGCAACAAGGCAGGATTGCGAGATGCATTTATTTCAAAGTCGCCTTTGTCACAGCTGACCTTCAGTCACTTTATGAAGTTGATGTTTTTTCTGATAATCTTCATTTCATGAATATTAAAAATTATTGCTTAATCTAACCAGGTCAGAACAAAAATGGCAGATGTTGGTACAGTCATTGAAGGGCTGTTGAATATGAACTGAACTCGAGTTACTTGAACTTTGTAAGCAGCATTACTTTGATCAAACTGCATGTACACTTTGCAGTTGAACGTGGGAGCTAAGATATGCACCAGTATTTACATAAAAGCTTTGTGAATCACACGTTGTGGATATGCTAAGGTTCTCGGATGAGAATACGCATCGGGCAGATATGCAACGGTATCTTCCCATTTACCGGCGATTTTCTATTACTAATTTAACAAAAATTTGTCTCTATGTGATGCAGTTTCTGCTCTCACGGCCAAGTAATCACCACAATTGAACTCTTCGTTAAGTGCACTGTAAAATATTAGACAGAATTTCAACTTCCCAACAAAATGTTCACTGTGTCTTGAAGTTAACCCCGAAACTGTATGGGTATAAGCTGTTATAAATTTGCTTTCGTTGGAGCATTTGAATTATCTTTTCATAAAATTTCACCAAAACTAGAAACTTTGTTTGCAGTTTGCCACTTACTAGGGTGCTTGTTGGTTTGGTGGTGCCCTTGGCGATTCACACAAAATTTGAAATAAAACTCTCAGTTATGCTGCGATTACAGCTCGGACGTAAACTTCCAGCGTAAAATTCCATCGCAAAATTGATTACATGAAAGTGGATGATGATTCAGGTCTGCAATTTTTCATGGACAATATGTTTATCAATACCTTCATTGTGACCAAGGGTCATCGTCCACGGTCACTTCTATTTGATTCTGAAAATTAAAAAAATTTGCTTTTACGCTGCAATTTTACGCCAGCTGAAGAAAAATCAATCGATAAATCAGCTACGCCAGGTGATTGCATGCAATGACATAGCATAGAATTGATTTTTCTTCAGCTGGCGTAAAATTGCAGCGTAAAATCGAAAAAAATTAATTTTCAGAATAAAATAGAAGTGACCGTGGACGATGACCCTTGGTCACAATGAAAGTATTGATAAACATATTGTCCATGAAAAATTGCAGACGTGTATCATCATCCACTTTCATGTAATCAATTTTGCGATGGGATTTTACGCTGGAATTTTACGTCCGAGCTGTAATCGCTCCATAATAAGAAGTGTATAACGTTCAAAAAGTATAAATCCGCAGGTGGCATTGTCGTCTGAAACGGAACCACTGAAACTCAGTGCAATTAAATGGTGCTGCGCATACAAGTACATCACCGAAATTTGGGAAACTCAAAGATCTGGTTTGAACACATTTAAGTTTGCAAGTGGAGTTTGTCAACTACAGTTGACAGCGATTTATAGTAATTCCTTTTGGTTTATTTGTTCTGGTTCGGTATAAGGGTATAGTTTTGGTTCCTTTTTTTTCCGTTTTTTTTTTTTTTTTTTTTTTTTTTTTTTTTTTTTTTTATACCGTATTTCTTCCAATAGAAGGGCTGGCTTCCAGGGCGTGTCCAATAGAAGGTACACTTTTTCGACTTTTTGGTCCACGAAATAAATATAAGTGCAGGTAGTCTTCAAAACTGCTGGAATTGTGCCAAATGCATAAAAAACACAATGTCAACGGACGCCGATATTTAGTGCTTTTGGTCCATAAGTTTGGTGCCATTCTAAGAATCAATGTTAAATTAACTTTATGAATCGCCATTCTTTGAATCGTCTGTCACTTTGAAAAGCTTTGGCAGAACTTGAAAAAAATGCCTGGAAAAATGGCGGTCTCCAATAGAAGGGCGTCTCCAATAGAAGGCAAGTAAAAAGTTGACAAATAAATAAAAGGACGCCCTTCTATTAGAAGAAATAAGGTACCTACCGTATATACTCGAATAATCCCCGTGGGGTATTATTTTTCGTCAAACTTTTTTGAGGTGGGTACTATTCGAGGGGGGAATTATTCAAGGAGGGAATTACTATTTCATAAAAAAAATTAAGCATGTTTCTATCGAGCGATTTCATGAAATATGCTTTATTTACCAAATAAGCTTTATTTACCAAATAACAAGCGATTTTTGTTCAAATTGGATGCAAAAACTTTATCATATGCCGAAAGAAGGGGATTATTCGAGAGGGGGAATTATTCTTTCCTCACTGGTCTAAGAGGTGGGAATTATTCAAGGTGGGGGAATTATTCGAGTTTATATGGTATATGAGTTTCCCAAGTTTAGTTGGTACCTGTGTGCGTGGCCACAATACCTCCTGTCAATCCAACCTGTGTGTGGTGGTCATCAGAAAGATTTTACGATTTTCTCTGCAAATAGGGCCCTGTTGCTTTATTGTAGATAATATTAAGCAGTAAATGGTTTAGAAATTCAACTGCAAATGTTTGAAAGCGATTATTGATTGAAATTTGATAAAATGTGAATAAATCAAATGTATTTTTACGGGGGTGGGCTGAAAACGTCAACATGCAGGTGGTTCCTGGCGAAAGCAACATTTACTTAAGCTTTTAAAAAGTCACCGCCATGCAAAATGCACAATACAAAATACTACAAAAAATGGACACAGGATCAAAATGAACAAAAATCTGAACAACTGCGGAACAACTTGTAATTTTTATCTATTGATTTAGGTATATGCCTATAAGCAAATCAATTGATCACCTTCGAAGATACAGACTTTTCATTGTTTGTTTTTTACATACATATTGAATAAGATAACTGGAAAAAAGTTCCTTGAAAAATCCCCATTTCGCATTAATTCACCCATTAGAATGCCCTATAATATGCAAAGTATCAAAAGTCATGTAAGATGTGCAGTAAAAAATACATAAAAATTTGACGTTTTACAGGTTATTTTACATGACCTTTGACACTTGACATACATGACATGCATGATATTTTACATTTTTAACGCATTTGACACGGTCTGGGTGTGGTTGCATACAATTCAGTTATTTGAGGTAAATAAGTGAATGGATGAATATCGGGTACTGCTATTATGGGGTTTTCTCAATGTTGCGTTTTTACAAAACATCTTGCACTGATCAATAAACGCAACTCAAGAAATGATTTGATTAAAAAGGTTTTAATGACAAAAAAGTTTCTGCAAATATTTCAGCATGATTTGAATACTATGAAAGTGACAACGAGAAAATAAATAACGAAAGGAAAACAGATAACCTACAAACAATCAATAATTTCTGATAGCCTATTCAAACTGGTGTTTAATTACTTCGATTCATTAACTACCTATAAAAAGCTTAATACTGAACAGTATATATACCAACATGTAACACCATCATTTACATTAAAAAGAACTTCAATAACTATCCATATGCATAAAAAATCTGTACACAATTCTTTGGTATAAGCATGTCTTTTCTTTCAACCATCAATTTATGAAAACCTTGCAAAAACGATGCAAAAATACATATGATGTCAGAAAATTTAGAGACCAAATGTGAAAGTGCACAAAACAACTTTGGGAATTCAAATCTAACTCAAAAAGGTGAGATCAGTCGTCTAGACTAGAAAACCTGGAATAAAATGATTGACTGTGTCATTAAACAAGTAACTAGGTAAGTGTTTATATTCAAAAATAGCAGCCACTGTTCATAAATACTATGTAAGCAAATATAACGGTCATGGAAAATATTTTCAGCAAAAAGGTGAACAGGTAAATACAAGCAGAAAGAAGTTATTCATCTTTCTTGTTTGAATTTTTCAAAAATGCTCCCAAAATGTCAACAGGCACAGGGAAAACTATTGTGGAGTTGTGCTCTGCTGCGATGGAACTCAGGGCCTGCGAGAAATTTGGTTAAAAGTATTGTTTTCAAAAAGTGAGCAAAATATTTGTAACTGTGTATAGATAGCAGTGTATTTATGTTTTATACTATTTTATACTTACGCCATCCATAGGGGCTATTTACAGAGGCCCTAGTGTAATCGGGGACTGATCCCCAGCAAAAAAAATAAAAAAATTTCAAAAGTCAATAATTGGTGTATCTGGGTTGTTTGCATTTTAATTAGGTAATTATCAATAAATTTGCATGCACAAAATTTCTGCAAGACGGTTACACACGCTGAAGCATATTCTTTGGAAGGGGGGGGGGTATAAACTTTTTTCGATTTGTCTCAATTTTGGCATGCATGTACTCCTTCATTTAGTGAGTATGCATGCCAAATTTCAGCTCAGAGCAGTCAGTGGTTCTTATTTTTAATGCTTTTATTTTTTTTTATCACTGTATTTTTTTACTGTGAACAAAATCCCACCGGGGACCAGTCCCCGGTGGCAGTAGAAATGGCCCTGACAGGCGCCCAACATCCCCTGCTAGAAAATTTTTTTCAGTAAACAAAGAATTTTGGTCCCTTACAGGGGACAACTTTGCCACCATTTTTCAAAATTCGGTATTTTAGCTTTTTCTACCATGATATTTTATACACTTCACTCAAAACAATACCTTTGCTTTCTTATTTCCAAGTTTCAGTTTTTTGTTTCACTTCTGTTTTTTCTATGCATTCAAATTAAATGAAATTAAAAAAGAATGTTCTGCTTCCCATTTTAGAGATTGTGGACTGGCACAGATCGAGATATTCATGTATGATGTGACTGATCGGGTGTTGTTGAGTTTAAAAAAATTTTGATCTCTCTATAAGATACTATCGATTTTTGTGGTTTCATTCCAAAAAAAAATTCTGAAGTTTTATATCAAAAGTACATAAAATTGATGGACTTTTCACTACACAATTTTGTTCTGCTTAGGTGGTTTACTGGTCCATCAGTTGCTGCCTCAAATCAAATACTCTTACACAGTGCAAAATTTGTAAAATTGAAGTCAGCAGAATGAGTAGTTGACTGTTGATCACAATCAAAGCTGAACTGATAAACCTGCATGCTGGTTTTCTTCAATTATGCTAATTTAGAAGTTTCCGGTAAAATTTCTGCAATTTTTTCATTTCTGTGCAAATTTTGCTTTTCATTTTCTGTTTTCTGGTAATTACCGTATTTCTCCGTGTAAAGGACCCCCCGACCCCGTGCGCAACACCCAGGGTGTTACACAGCTGCATAGCACCCCGGGGGTGCTATGCTCAGTTGCAAAATATGTATTTACCTAAATAAATATGTAAGGACATTCATAGAAAACAGCATTTTACACTCGACATTTTGCTGTTTTGCTTGGTATTGTCAAGTTTCCACGTAAACAACCACATTCACCTTACACCCGGGTGTTATACAAGTTTTAAAAAAAGGTTGCTGAAAAGTGCCTCAATTTTGTATGACACCCGGGTGCTTTACACGGAGAAATACGGTAATTTTTTCAATTTCTGCCAAGTAACCATTGGATAAATTTTGTGTGAAGAAATGAGAACTCATGGGTATACTTTGAAAATTTCAAAAAAAGAATTGTCAATAAAGGTAAGTCAATAGTCTGAATTAGTTTGATGTTTTCTGGAGAATTTATGTTTTGTTACGTTTTCACTTTTGTGCAGTATATAAACACAAAGTACCCTACATTTACATATACTTTGAAAAAGTTCTGCATTCTTAACAACTCCACACTCTGGAAGCTGACATCCATCAACCTACCTACCTGCAAATGCCTAAGCTGCAGTGCCACAGGAGATTCTCCGATGACTTCAGCGGCCTCTCTGAGCGCGCGGGAGGCCTTCTGCTCGCCCTCGGCGGCGACGACCTTGGCGCGGGCCTCGCGTGCAGCCTCCGCCTCGGCGGCCATGGCGCGCGTCAGCTGCTGCGGCAGGCGGATGTCCTTCACCTCCACTCGCTCCACCTGCGACATGGTACACTTGGTAGTGCTGCAGTTGGCTTCGTGCCAACTACGGTTCGAATTTGTATTTTGGGTTTTTAAATTTTTTGGATCAGGACCGGTATTGGGGTCTCGGCATTGGGGTCATCATTGCCGTTTGTAAACACCTTCCCGATCAAGTCCGGCCCCCTATTTTTATTTTCACTTCGCATGCCCTATCTCCGGTTGTGGGAGTAGTGGAAAGCTAATACTTGTGGGGTATATAGGTGCAACCCCCCACTACCCCTCATGAATAAATAGGGCAGCGGCGACTCATTATAGAGGGGGTCCCTGCATACGTGAAAATTTTTTGCGGCGTTTTCAGTGTCCTGCACAGGTCCAGCCTTATAGGTCCAGGTTTATTCCCTAACCTTTAATTTTAAAAGCATTTTTCACTTTTATTTTGTGACAAACTTGACCCGCTGGTTTAGGGTGTTTTATAGAGGAAGGTTTAAGGTTCCAAGTTGCATAAATAACTATACCCCAAAAATGCCTCCATTAGAAAATTTAGTTGGGGTTTATTCAAAAAAGAAAATTTTGACAATTTTTGTTCCTGTTATGGCGTAATTTTGACATCATAAAGTTCACCCCAAGTAAATTTTCTAATGGAGGGGTTTTAGAGGTAAAGTTTTTTACGCAGCTTGGAACCTTATACCCCCCTCTTAAAAACATCCTAAACCAGCGTGTGAAGTGTGTACAAAAATAAAAGCAAAAAGTGCAGTTTTAAATTCGCAAAGTTCATTTTCTTGTCTGCTGCTTAGGGGGTGGGTGTTTGTGGAATGTTTGGTCATGGCACTGGCGCCATTTAAGGTAGCCAAGCGGTGCCACGCCAGGGCACCTATTTCCTGTGGTGTTATTGGCGCCTGATGCCCCTTTTTCAAGCTGTAGCGCAAGAAATAGATTGGGGTCGGACCTGTGCGGGACAGTGAAAACGCTGCAAATTTTTTTCACATATATGGCAACCCCCTCTATAATGAGACACCGCTGCCCCATTTATTCATGAGGGGTAGTGGGGGGTTGCAACTATATACCCCACAAGTATTAGCTTTCCACCCCTCCCACAACCGGAGAGAGGGCGTACGAAGTGAAAATAAAAACAGGGACGGACTTGATCGGGAAGGTGTTTATTAATTGTCTGAGGATATTGGCCAAAAAAGGTTTGGGATTTGGAGTTTCTCCTAATCTTTAATAAAAATGTTTAAAGAGTGACATAAAATGCACAATGGAGATTTCCATTCAGATTTCCCTGCAGTCAGCACAAACTAGTTTTTTTAACACTATTTTTTCACTTTGGACATTTTTTGTGATCGACATTTTTTGTGATCAGGATTGAGATTTTCAAATTTCAGGATCAGGACAGTGGGTTCGGGATAGGGATTGCAAAATTATCAGGATTTAGGATCAACACCGGCATCCAATTCGAACCCTAGTAGCACCCACGGGTGACGGCAGGCTTATGGTAGAGCGAACTGGCCTTGACGCCCCAGTGCTCGGTGCCCTCGTCGAGGATGGTCTCGGTGAGCTGGGCGATGGCCTCGCGCTCGGTGAGCATTTCGGTGAGCGTCTTCATGCCGAGCGCGTTGCGCAGCGTCGTCTGCGCCAGCAGCTTCGTCGAGTAGATCGCGTCGTCCACGTTGTTCACGGCGGCTATGGGGTCGGATGTGCGGAAGTAGACCACCGCGTCCACGGATACCGTGACCGAGTCTTTGGATAGGATTTCCTGCGGCGGCACCGCGTAGGAGACCACACTGCGATGGGGGGAGGGGGTTTGATCAAGGTATGAGTATGAGGTGAGTGAGTTGCACTGATTGAGGTTAATATGCTGATTTTATGCGTGCTAAACCGAATCGTTTTGTATTTAGCAGAAAAAACAGCACACTAATGTTGGGAACCCGACCCGACCCAACCCAACCCGAACAGGAACCCGATCCCAAAACCGCACCTTTTGGAACCGAAACCGGAACACGATACCCGAACTAACCCGAAAATTTTGACATTCCTAAACCCTACAGCCCACCAAAAATTCATGTTTCCATGGGTTTTACACGATTTTTGGCGAGTAAAACACAAATGTACAAATAAATAATACATGCACAAACCGAAGGTCAATCTTCCTGTAGGTGTCAATGCAGGGCAGTATGAATATCATGCCGGGGCCCCTGGCACCCCCCTGCATCAGTCGACCGAGCCGGAAAATCACAACTCTTTCGTATTCTTTGATGACCTGTAATGGGGCGGCACTGTTAACTTTTTAAAATAAAGCTTCAAAATTTTCAGTAAAATCGTAAATTAGCCTTGAACGCCTTTGAGATTACAGGAATGAGTTCTTTCTAATATCTGTCAACTGTATTTGACGAATAACTAATTCCAGTTAACTCTAATCTCATTTTGAGTTGACTTACGAGTTTATCAAAAAAATTACTAACACCATCAGTAAACCAAATAGTGTATTCATCACAAAAAAAACCCTTCACCCCCCACCCCTAACCTTCAAACAAAAGCACATGGAAAACGGGAACAGGACGATGATCAAGATCCACGAGAGCACGGTGAGTATGAAGCCGAACCAAAGGCCGATGGCCTCCGTGTCGGGCGGCGCGTCCACGTGGGTCGAGGGGGTCACCCATTGCGGCTCGTTCCGCCCGTCTTTGCTCATTTTACCCGACTTTTCGGGCGAAAGTTGCTTAATTGCGTAATTTACTGGTCTAAGGAACTATTGGTATGTTTTTTGAGGGCGTTTTTGGTGGATTTTTGGCGGGTTTGTTGGAATTGAGTTAAAAGTGTTTTGTTGAAGCTAGTTTAGCGGGATGTGATCTAATATTGCGAAGTTGAAACAGCGGAAAATGGAACTTAAAATGGTTGCAGCCCCGACTGATAGCCGGCGGCGAGATTGCAAACTAGCACATAAATATATCGAAAAACGTCCGCCATAAATCTTTTACCGCTAGGAAAAGCGTTAAGGAAACCCTGGGGAAAGTCATAAATTCCCATAGGTGAATCGTTCGAATGAGCGGCCAGTGGTAGCAAAGGATACAAATTACGAAAAGCATAGTGTGGTAAATATACGATAACATCGGTACTAAATCGGATACATATTTATAAATGTCACGCAACTCACATTTCATACGACTGTCTGTATTTCTTTTACAAATCCATATAACGAAACAATATAAATATAATCGCCCAAAAATCTCAGGTACAAAAACAACAGCCAAAATAATAGCACATCCTATTTAACCAGCGAAGAAACACACAATCAAAAAAACCTGTGTCCATCTAAACAAAACATAAAAAACTCATCAAATCGGATCAAAACAGCTCGAATCAAACACGAAACAAATGATGCCAAAAAAAACAAAACTAAATGCCACACAAGAAAATGGTCGAAAGAAAGACAACCTCCATTCGTCCAATTTTGCATAGACTCCTTCAAAAGCCAAGTATACAAAGAGTGAAAAAGCTGCAAAGCACCCCCGGCTTCTCTGGCAGCTGTATAACAACAATGAAACAGCTTCCACTAGGAAGCTTCTATAACGCCGCACGGGGTTCCGTCCACTGCGCGTATTGATTAAAGAAATTTACAGGGTGCCCCAGTTTGAGCGTGGAAATTGAAGATGGACTTTTGAGACACATTGTTGGCTTAGTGCCTCGATTTCATGCTTCTGCGCACGTCCAGATACCGTATTTCATTGAATAGTGGACGTGTTGTGGTGTGTACATAATCTATGTGGACATTCGAAGGCCACAGCTGCCCCAAAAATATTGAGAAGAGTAATATTCGGGTCATTTCAATGTGAATCATTGGAAAACTTATCTGGACACACCAGGTGCCAGTCCCAGACCCTGTAAAATGTCAAAAATAATAGAAAATGTCAAACAACCGATAAAAAAAAACTTTGACATTTTACAGCGCATTGTACATGACATTGGAAACTTTGCATGACATTTGACATTTTACAGTGCATTTTACACGACAATTGACACTTAACGTGACATTTACAGTGTCTTGGAGTGGCACCTGCTGTCACACTATAATTATGGTGAGGTTTTTCAAAGTGTAGATCACCAGTCTAAACACTGCAGGAAAATGCACCGCGTTATGCTGATCTTCCTGTACAAATTTGCATTTCAATTCCCCAGTAAAAAGTTTGTCCCTCGAGGATACACTATTCAAAGAAATACGCTATCATCCTTCGAATCAACTGCGCGAGCATGAAAATCCGGCTATAAAAAGAGCAATCTAAAACATCGTAATATTCCGGCGGCCGGCATAAAACGTGCAGCCAGACCGTGAAGCCACGCGCATATAGCGAACCCCAGCGTAGTCGATACATCACGCTGCATATAGCCGGCTGGCAATGTCCAAACCGGGGCCACACCGTATGTGCTATTTGACATGTCGCACTTGCGCCGAGCTGAAACCGAAGCACAGCGCAGCGCAGCGCGTATGGGCGAGTTGCACGGCAGTGCATACGGCGCTGGGCCCCGATCCAATTGGAACGTAGGGCGCAGCGTAAGGCGATGTGCACAATTTCACCGCTCACTCGCGTGTCGGACGCCTTACGCTGCGCCCTACGTTCCAATTGGATCGGGGCCCAGGCCCATAGTATAGACTCTCTGCCGCACTGAGTGCCGTGCCGCGCAGGCGGGCGCCGCATGGAAGACATGACATGCCCAGCGCTCCATCCCGACGCCCCGCGTTAGCTTGCAGCCCCCCCCCCCCCCGGGCCGGCCCCCCTTCAAAAGAGTCGGGCGCAGAAACATTTTCGAGTTTCAAACCGCATTGGCGGGGGGGGGGGGGTTTTGGGGGAGTGGTGGGGAAGCTCGGCTGTTACATTTCGAAAAACTGTTTTGCGTTGTTTACGTGATCGATAGGGTAGATTACTGCTTGATTACTGCCGCCGTGGGAGTTTTGTTGCATTTTTCTTCGTAGCTTGAAATTGGTCGTTTTTAACGAACTCAGTCTATGCCATTCAAATTCGCATACACAGTACGTACACATTTGAATGTACGAATAAATTTCATTAAGGGACTCGCCCAAAAGCGCAAATCATTTCGCCCATTCAATCTATCACAGCGAATATCAACCGTCAGTAAATTTTAGCTACAATTTGCGCACGGCTTCAGCTGATACTTTAGTCAACATGCAAACGTTGGTATACGCACACGTTATGTACGTGTGCACATACGTTTAAATACATATACGTGGTGGCTCCAGAATTTGTGTATTAGTCCAGCGTGTGGAGAAATAGATGGCAGGGGTGGGCATCTTGGAAATTTGCTCGGCCGTTCGCGCAGTGCTGTGCACTCGTCATTTGACTTTTGAAACGCACTTTTCGGTTATATCGTGTCCACTCTCCACTGATTTTACATAGACTTGAACACCTTATAAATATGCAAATTTTTCTCTAACAACTCCTCTGATCACACTAATTTCGCGCTAAAACCTCCGCGCAGTTTCAAACAGTTAAACTGTGTGAGCATTTTTTGTAAATAAAACTTAAAGCGTGAAGCCGTTCCCCAGTTCATACAGTCTATTCCCCGTTGAACGTTAAACGTTAAACGTATTTTTGACACATTTCCAGATAAATGTATCAGATAAATGAGACGCGCAGAGCACCGCAGCAAATCGGACAATGGTGTATGCATGAGCGTTGGAAGCATCTATATAAATAGTAGTTAACGATGGCAAACTCTCTGGAAAAAGTGTTCAAATTTTAAAGTGTTTTTCCTAAAAAACGACTTTGACTAAAATGATTAAATTGACTTTCTGAAATTAAAAAAAATTATAATTTCTGTTTGCCATCGTTAACAGAAAAGCAGTGCTCTGCGACGTGCGTTCAGTCAGATAAATCATGCACATTCTTATTAAAGGTTGGGTTTGCTCGGCACATGAAACTGGGTGCGGCATTTATAAAAAAGAGGTACATAAATTCGTATGTACGTAAAAATGCACTATACGATCATCTGTCATTTTTATGTCTATGAACCAGATTTAAATATATTGTTAATGCAGGTGGCTGATTGCGGTGATCAAACTTCCTCTGAAAAGGCACTCCCCAATTATCTTTGGCATTATAGTCTAGCGAAGTTTGCAATTATTTTGCATACAAAAACCAATTTCATTAGGTATTCAAAAGTGACAGTACTACATTTTCAGAGTCTCTACTCACATGTTTCCACATTTTACACACACTAATGCACACTCTGAAGTCTCAATCCACACTCAGATTGCAATCTCAAACCGTAAAGACACAAAAAAAACATACAAAAAACCCCCACCAATAACCACAGTCAAAAATGGGTCACCCCCTAACGCAACTACCCCACAGAATGGGGGGGGGATTTACACACATGAGCAAGTAAGCCAGTCAGGCAGCTTTGCACAGCACTGCATCACGTGTCTCTATAGATTCACTTAAATGGAAAGAGAGACAGCGTTAAAGCGACACATGCACTGCCCTGTACCGGGTGCAGGGCACGGCATTTCTGGCTGGGACTGAACGAATGGAAAGCGTGAATGTAAGGGGGCACCCTCTGTGTTGGAGTGGGCACTGGCGGGTTTAAAAAGATGTTTTATGTTTTTAAATGTGTGCCCTGAAACATGGAAAGTGGACCACACCAGAGTGAACACGTAGCATAATTTTTCAATATTTTTAAATTTTTTAAGTATTTTTTTATGCATTATTTTAAATCATACATAAGGAAGCCTTTCAAAGAACGGAAGAACAAATTAAATGAAATCAAAGGACCACAAAAAAACTTCTCAAAAAGTATGTAAATATAATACGTTCTGTGCATGTGCACCATAAATATCGCACGCAAAAGCATGTCTCAAGCATTCAGCAAACACAATAATAGGAAGTGTGGCGATTACGTGGGAGTTTTTACAAAAATATTGAAAAGCGCACCATTTACCCTTAGAAAAATAGCCTTCCCGTAAGATTAAAATAAAAAAGTTCCCATCACCAACAGTCCATTGATATTGTTATACTCGGCGGACCGCAAAGTATGCGCCCAAAATTATTTATGTTTTGGTCGATAACGCGCGAGCAGGATACTTATGTATGCACTTTCACAAAAAGAAAAATAGGTATTCAAAAAAAGAAAAGGACAGAGTCGCGTACAAACGAGGAATGTTTTTCCTGTTATGTTTTTTTCTTTTGTTGCTGGAATTATTCTTATTTTATTAATGATGACGTCATGATGGAGTGTTTCCTTCAGAAAAATGCATAGCATGCGGTCTGCCGAATATACCGTATTTCCTCGAAATACCCTCCCCTCGAAATACCCCCCCCCCTCGTTTGACCCCCCCCCCCTCTCGGGACCACTATGAAACAATCACCCCCCCCCCTCGAAATACCCCCCCCCCCAAATTGAGTGTAAAGGGAACGTACATGACAATAACTGTAGTTTGTGTTCTGTGTACTGCAGAACACACGTTAAAACAATGTCGGTGTCACGTTAGAACAGTGTACATACCATCTACATACTAATATTAGTCTACAGAACCTTATAAATGGCGGTTTTTGTTGCATTTTTCGACGTCTGCGTACTTTTCAGACGACAATTTCGTACTTGGTTTTCAAAAATTTTCTTGTGAAATAATAACCCCCCCCCTCGAAATACCCCCCCCCCCCCTCGTTTAACCCCCCCCTCTCGGGACCACTATGAAACAATCACCCCCCGGGGGGTATTTCGAGGAAATACGGTACTCATTCTCTTACTATCAAAGCTACCATAGTCCCAAGAGAATGCGGAAGCATTGCTTTTATGCCATAAAGTATTTATTCAATTCACATTCGCATTCAAAAGCACTCAAAAGTTACCCAGCAGAATTTGTGCATCAACTTCACGCATGCACTCGTGTTGAGAACGCTATAGATAGACGTGTCCACAACTTGAAATCTATATACCTATCCACAGTTCTGTAGATATATCTGTAGATATATATCCGTAGACATATCCACATGAATATTACATAACCACATCACTGCTAACACAGGTAAATTGACAAAGAAGATTGTACAGAAAGTGTTTTTCAACTTCCAGCAAATTGTCACACAATCCAAATCACAACACAATCTGAATAGGTAATCACATAAATATTCAAACTTATCTAATAATAAAAATTATCAATATTCATAAATAATCATGTTGAAATAGAAATAAAATGTAGAAGGCGCAAGGCGCAGAGAAAACTGAAAATTTGTGTATACAGATGAAAAATGCCATTTAAAAAAGTGATTTCAATTTTTTTACAATTGATTCAAAATCAAACAGCTAGTGACTAGCGCCATTTCACCTGGCGCTTTTCCATCGCTAATACTAATACAGTTTTGTACGGTGCTTTTCGTCAGATTGAATTACTGTAACGTATGAACAATGCTTTTGGAAAAAGATAATGTTCAAAATTTAATTAGAAATTACAGTAGTGACTTTTTAGCCCTGACGCGTGGCACCAGCAGAGGTAAAAGATTAATGGAACGTGTGGCACATCAAAAACGGCAGCGTTTTCTAATGAAAAGTTGAATACAGTATTTCCTCGAAATACCCCTACCTAGGGGTTTCTTTTTTCATTGTGCAAATTTTGGGGGGTATTTGGGGGGGGGTATTATTTATCAGAAATTTTTGTGAAATTCGTAGTAAAGAATACGCTTTTGGCCAGCACACACACTAGTTTACCAACATGAAATGCTTGACCATTTCGGTAAACTGTTTTGACAAAACAGTACGAAACACTGTACAGAGTTGTACGGTGCTTCGTACTGTTTTGTCAAAACAGTTTACCAAAATGGTCGAGCATTTCATGTTGGTAAACTAGTGTGTGTGGGGCCTTTACATACCCAAAACCAATAATAAATGTTACCGGATATATTTTGACATATCAACGTACATCGCTACACAAACTAATATGTGTAGCTGCGAAACAAACTGGCAGCAATAAATACACCATGTAATACGTTGGATACATGATGTACCTAATACCAGACGGGGGTATTTTGAGGGGGGTTCATCCAAGGGGGGAGGGGGGGTATTTCGAGTAAATACGGAAAATGTATTTATCCGATTGAGCTACTTTTGCAAAAATTACTGAGAAAGTGCGCCAAATACATTCACAAATTTAATTGTTTGAACGACAGACTGGAACTGATGAAATTTCTAAAAATTTGTCAACTCATAAATCAGCTAGAATGCGTTTCAGGCTACTAAAAAGAGTTAATTTTAATCCCTTTCAACAGTAGTTGATAGAAACCTCATTCTGCTAAACACAAATGCGTTTAAAGTTGATTTATGAGTTTACTAATTTTTTGTTAACCAGCAGTAAATAAATGACAGCACCGTTACATCACATCGTTTAGGGTACGGGACTGCCCCCTTGGAATTCTTTCCGTACATAAGATTTGAAATATCATAAACCAAAATCTAAATATCTACCTATGCAAATACCTAGCATACCAAAATGTGACCAGTGTAGCATTCAAACCAGTCACAAATAGCCAAATATCCTGAGAAGGTTGTCTATTTGAATGGGACATTTATCCTATT